>JAJSOF020000031.1:84361341-84373602 GCA_025594305.2 Periplaneta americana | reverse complement strand
TTTCAGTTAATGTGTAGTGGGTAGAGAAAATACAGAGAATTTTAAAAATATAATTCATATTAGAATTAGAAATATCTAGCCTCTAGGTTTACTCTCCTAGCTTCGCATAATAATCGTCATACACATTCACAACACAATCCGCTGTTACAAGTACCACGTCATCAGACATCTCTGTACTCAATTTCTTTGTCAATAGCCATGGCCTGCTCATGGAATTTGCTGCCGCTGGGATTCAGGAGTAGTCTTGGTCTTCAGTCGTTTAAAATTAGTTGGTTAGAAATATTTTATATGCACAGAATTAGTTTTTAGATATAATTTTTTTATTATCATTATTATTATTATTATTATTATTATTATTATTATTATTATTATTATTAGCATCATCATCATCATTATTGTTATTACTAATTTAAACAGTCATTACTTTGTTTTTTTTTCAACCAAAACTAATATCTATGTAACTGTCATTGTCTCAATGTAACTATTGCTGATTATACTAATTGTACTATTCCTTTAGTTGTGTGATTATATTCATGGGTATTAATTCTTTGGTTTTAACATAATACTTCTTTACCAGAATGTAATTTCCTGTTTATGGTTATATATTGATATGTATTCACTGTCTATTCGTTTTTGAAAACTTTGACAGAACGATGTTGATGTACAACAGCAATTACTTTCTAGTGTAACATATCTCATTACAGGTGTTTGATTATGTTCTGTTAGTAGTCCGCTTGCCTTCTGAACTTTACTTGTATTTCAGTAAATCTTTGGTTTCTCTTTCAGAATGAGTTGTCTTCACATATCGGTATTCTTCCTGTAACGACCACAGGGTGAGTAGTAAATAATCATTCATTCATTTGTTCTTTCATTCGTTGACTAATTCTATCATTTATACATACATTGAAAGATGATGTGAAAGCTACTCGTGAGAAAGAAAAATCTAACTCTTGTATATCATTTTTCAGTAGGACATTTTTGAGACTGTAAGAAATGGATATTTTGTTTTCCACTCCATGTAACATTTAGTCGTTCTTTAATACGCTGTTCGGAGTCATGTTTTAATCTCATAATTCCCGGGCCAGGTCGATGGCATTTAAGTGTGCTTAAATGCGACAGGCTCATGTCAGTAAATTTACTGGCATGTAAAAGAACTCCTGCGGGACAAAATTCCGGCACATCAGGCGACGCTGATATAACCTCTGCAGTTGCGAGCGTCGTTAAATAAAACATAACATTTTAACATTTAACCTCATAAGTGACGCCAATAGGGAACTGTCATGAGACGACTATGCCATCAGCCAAGATACAATGGTGGCGTGTTAATATATATGCCACAACTACAATCATGAAGAAGAATTATTAATATATTGGCAATATTTCAGAAAAAAGTTTCAGATAGGCATGTATGGTGCATAGAATAGAAATTTCAGGATGTTACGCGACAGCAAAAATTATTAAAAACTCATAGGTTCAAAATCTGTCCAGACATATGGTTACATTATTTTGAAAACATGTTTCGTCCAACCTATACATTAAATGCAATTAGCCGAAATTCTATCACAACATTGTCAAAGTTCATGTTTTAAATCACACCGAAATTTCATTATTTGTCTTAGAAAAAAAATTGGATATTATACGTGCACTATCGCTTTCTAAGTTTAAGAAAGAGTCAGTGGTCTCAGTCAGTATTTTTAAAATCATGGAGATTCAAAGTATACCATATATCATCATTGGCCTTCCCAACTCTCTCTCAACCCAGAAGCGATATAGTGAAATCAGTTTTGAAGTGCAACTATGTTCCATTGTCTGAACAGGAAAGTTTTAATTTTGTCTGAAGCTTATTGGCCAATTTTATTCAATATTTGGAACAACACATGTAATTTCTCCTATGTCTCATTGAGTTTTCTACATAAAGGAATATTTTTATGCGTCTGAAGTCTTATTTTCTCAACTTTGATTGTCGGTTCTTTTGTTTGGCTGGGAATTAAAATCGAAAACTCTGTGGCATGTTGTAGTATTGGGATTGCAAGTATGTTTGGAATTTGAAATAAAATATTGATAGATTTTTTTCATATTGTACTTTAAATAATACGTGTTCAATTATGCGCCATAATCAAAGCGTACAGAGGTGAGACTGGATGAAAACAAACATAGGTTGCAGCCACAAAATTCCTCTTCAAGGCCTATCATGCAAACAAATTGAGAGAAGGACACATGGGACGGACATTTGAAAGAGTTCTTCCTCAATAGTGCTCGGGAGTGTAATGCTCTACCTACAGGCTAAATGTATGCTTTTGCAATGGCTCCAACAACAAGAGTTTTCAGAAATCAACTTAGGACGTTTGCTAATAGAAGTTAATTAACATAGTTTATTTTTGTTGGATTGTTAACTATAATATGTGCGCAGTGCGTAGTATTGGAAGTGCTGGGAGTTTTAGGAGGTGTACAGTGTGTTTTATGCCTAGTGAAAGTGCAGTGAGCTACAGAGCGTGTTCAGTAGGTTCTAGTACTACAGTAATGAGTTCAGTTGATGTGTAGTGGGTAGAGAAAATACAGAGAAGGTTACATATATAATTCATATTAGAATTAGAACTATCTGACCTCTCGGTTTACTCACCTAGCTTCACATCATAATCGTAATACACATCACTGCACAATCTTCTGTTATCAGTACCACGTCATCAGACATATTCTCTTTTACTCAAGATGTTTCGCAATAGCCATGGCCCGCTCCTGGATTTCGCTTCTGCCGGAATTCACGGGTAGGCATAGTCCTCAGTCGTTTAGAATTAGGTTGTTTTGAAATATTTTAAATGCACAGAATTAGGCTTTTAAATATAATTTCATTTAATAATAATAATAATAATAATAATAATAATAGTAATAATAATAATAATAATGATGATAATAATATTATCAATAATAGTAATAATAATAATAATAATAATATTTTTACATCAATACTAATTTCTACATAACTGTCATTTTCTCAATGTAATTGTTGCTGATCATACTAATTGTACTACTCCTTTAGTTGTGTGGTTATATTCATAAGTACCGGTATTAATTTTTTTTTCATTTGAGTTTATAGTTGTCTACCAGAATTGATTTTCCTGTTTGTGGTTATATTCATATGTATACACTCTCTTTTTTAATTATTATTATTATTATTATTATTATTATTATTATTATTATTATTATTATTATTATTATTAGTTTTAATTTAATATTTGTTTACCGTTATGTTTTTTTTGTGTATGCTCTTTAATGCTGGTTGAGTGCAAGAAAATGCAAGATGGCCTAAACTGTGCCAGAGAGATTGAACTATTTCTAAACTTTAATTCGGAGGACGGTGAGAACTTCTATCCAAATTAGACACTCATTCATATTAGAAAGGTTAGTAGTTCTTCAGTGAAAACTGCAATAGTGAAATTATATATATTATCGACTTTGGTGAATCGCAACCTCGTATATAAAAATATGAAGGAAATGACACTTCACTTCATTGTCGTCGAAAAATTTTCAGCAAGCACAGAGCGTATCAACTCATGGATATAAACATCAGAAGAGGTTTTCTTAAATATCACTTCATGCCTGACATTTGTTGGCTTTTTAAAGATATTCAATGTTCTCTTTTTCGCTCTAGTCTGCTATAATATTGAAATTTTTGACGTAACGTGTTTGGTGTTCAACAACAATGACATTGTAGTGCAACATATCTCATTACAGGCGTTTGATTATGTTTTCTTAGTAGTCCGCTTGTCTGCTCAACTTGACTTGTTTTTCTGTAATTCTTTGGTCTCTCTGTCAGAATGACTTGTCTTCATAATCGGTATTCTTCCTGTAACTACCACAGGGTGAGTAGTAAATAATCATTCATTCATTTGTTCTTTCATTCGTTGATTGATCCTTTCATTCATACATACATTGCGAAGATGATATGAAAGGTACTCGTGAGAAAGAAATCGTACTCTTGTAAATAATTTTTCAGTAGGACATGTTTGAGACTATAAAAAATGAATTTTTTTTTCCACTCCCTGTCAAATTTAGTCTTTCTTTAATACGCTTTCCGAATACAGGTTTTAACCTCATAAGTGACGCCAGTGAGGCGTCATCAGTCGACTATGTCGTAAGGCAAGATATAGTCGTGGTGTGTCAATATATATGCCAGAACTACAATAATAAAGAAGAAATATGAAAATAATATCAACATTTTAGAATAAATGTGCAGCTAGCCATGAATGGTGCATGGAACAGAATTTTCAGGATGATACACGACAGCAAAACTTAGTAAAAACTCATAGGATCGAAATCTGTCCAGACACATGGTTACTTTATTTTCAAAATATGTTTCGCCCAACCTATAGACCTAAATTAAATGCAATTAACCAAAATACTATCACAGCATTGTCAAAATTGATGTTTTAAATCATACCCAGATTTCATTATTTGTCTTAGAAAGAAATTGGATATTATTCGTGCATTTTCGCTTTTTAAAGTTACGAAAGAGTCAGTGGTCTCGGTCAGTATTTTTAATCTCATGGAGATTCAAAGCTTAGGCTACATCATCATTGACCTTCCCAACTCTCTGTAACCCAGAAGCGATATAGTGAATTCTGTTTTGAGATGCAACTATTTGCCGTTGTCTGAGCAGGGAAGTTTTAATTTTTGTGTGTAACTTATTGTTCTATTTTATTTAATATTTAAAATAACAAAAGTAATTTCTCTGATATCTCATTGAGTTTTCTACATAGAAGAATATTCTTTATGCGTGTGAAGTCTTATTTTCTCAAGCTTCATTGTTTTGTTCTTTTATTAGACTGTGAGTTAAAATCCAAAAGTCTGTTGGATGTTGTGGCACTGGAATTGCAATAATGTTTGGAATTTGAAGTAATATTTTGAGAGTTCTTTTCATGTATACTTTACATAACACGAATTCAAATATGCGCAATGTTCAAAGCGTTCAGTGGTGAGACTGGCTGGAGTAAATAAAAAATAGTTTGTAGCCACCAAATTGCTCTTCAAGGAACGACCATTCAAATAGATTTATAGAAAGAACACAAGGGACTATATTTGAAATAGACCTTATCTCAGTCGTGCCACGAGGGAGCGGAATGTTTTGCCTGCAAGATTACTCTATGCTTTTGCAAAATATCCCAACCATGAGTGTTTTCAAAAATAAACTCAATACCTTTACTGATAGATGTTAATGTAACGCAATGGTCTCTATTTGTTGGACTTATAATTATACTGAGTGCGCAGTGCGTAATATTGGAAGTGTAGTGTGTTTTAAATGTTGCTCAGTGTGTTGTATGCCTAGTGAAAATGCAGTTATCTACAGGGCATGTTCAGTAGGTTTTAGTGCTCGAGTAATGGGCACAGTTAATGTGTATTGAGTAGAGAAAGCACAAAGAAAGTTGAAAATATTATTCATATTAGAATTATAATCTGGAGGATGATAACTACGTCGCTATTAGGCTCTCAGATAAAATAATTTCATAATATAAATATCAAATAGGTGAAAATTTTATTCATTCATTCATATTAAATAAGTTCGTAGTTCTTCAGTGGAAAGTTAAATAGCGGAAAATGTACATAGAAGTTGCTGAACAGGAATCTTGTACTGTATGTAAAAGTATATCGTTACCTCCCTCTAGATACAAGGTGGTGAGAAGATTTTAAATATTCATTCATTGTTACTTGCATTTTATACGTTCATTCGATTATTTATCATTTATATATATATATATATATATATATATATATATATTTATTTATTGCTAAGCTAATAGAAGGGCGCGTCTTAAGACCACAACGTCTATCTCTTGAGAAAGTTTTTCAGTAGGACATATTAATAATTGATAATCAATTCTCCCAATGGAGATGCACAAAGGCGGGAGTGCCGCAGGGCTCCGTATTAGGTCCACTACTTTTCTCTATCTACATTAATGACGTATCAAAGAACTTACAGTATTGCCGATATCACCTCTATGCCGACGACCTACAACTTTACATACATTACAGACCCAATACGATCAATGAATCGATTGACAAGTTAAATTGTGACCTAGCCACTGTCTCCACTTGGGCGGCCAATTTCGGACTCGCACTTAATCCAAGTAAGACTCAAGCCATAATTATTGGACATAAGCGTTTAGTTAACTCCCTTAATAACAGTAATCTTTCAGTTGTTACTCTTAACAACACGCTAATCCCTTATTCATCTGTCGTAAAAAATCTTGGCTTCTTTTTTGATAATAATCTAAGTTGGAATTTTCAAGTTAAAGAAACGATAAAAAAATCTGTTCCTCCATTCACTGTTTGAGTCGCTTGAGAAACTTGCTCCAGCAACTAAAACTTACCCTAGTGCAAACCCTAGTAACGCCGCACTTCGATTATTGTGACGTTTTGTTAAGTGACCTAAGTTCTGAATTGTCAGTCAAGTTACAGCGAGCTCAGAATATGTGCGTCAGATACGTGTGCAACATCCGACGGTATGATCACATATCACCGTCCTTCGCAAGTCTCTCGTGGCTCCGACTTAAAGAACGTAGAACTTTACACTCTTTGTCTTTACTCTTTCGAATTCTGCACACTTCAACACCAAATTACCTTTCGTCTCGTTTCTCTTATCTATACTCTAACCACGATGTAAATACCAGATCACTTATCTGTGGCACGCTAAGTATACCTCTTCATAGAACATCTTGTTATTCATCATCTTTTACAATATCCACCTCGCGTCAATGGAATTCCTTGTCACAAAGTATTAGGGGCTGCAAGACAATAAACACCTTTAAGAACAGCTTAAAAGATAACCTTATTAGCATTTCACCAATCATACTGATTTAAACTATCACTGACTACACTGTTACTTTTTTCTTTAGACATCATCCTGATTGTGCTGTATTTTAATTGTCTCGTAATAATCTCTTTCTATTATCTAATATTATTTGAAATATATTAACATTCTATGTATTTTAGTTTAATTCTGCTACACAGTTTATTTCAGTGTTTAATTAATAGTTCATAGTATTTTGTTGTTTAATTTGTAAATAACTTTTGTATACATGTAACTCTCATCTCAATCAAATTGTTGGATTCTTTGTAAGTTCATGCATATGTATATACACTTTTGCTGGTTGAGTGGAAGAGAAGGCCTTACGGCCTTAACTCTGCCAGCTAAAATAAATCATTATTATTATTATTATTATTATTATTATTATTATTATTATTATATTATGACCATAAGGAATTAATGTGTTTTTTTCCACTCCATATAAGATTTATTCGTTATTTAGTTAGCTGTTCAAAGACGGTTTTAAACTCATAATTGACGTCACTAAGGCAAACTCGTGAGGCAAATAAGTCAGGGGATATTAAGTCGGATGTATATAATATATATTATGTATATGCCAAAGGTAGAATCTTAAGAAATACGTAAATATAAACTATCAGCAATATTTTAGAAAATGATTGCGGAGGGCTTGTGTGTTGCATAGAATAGCTTCTTCATGATGATGCATGACGGCTAACATTAGTGAAAACGCATAGGAAGGAAATCAGTCCAGAAACATGGTTAAAGTATTTTCGAAATATGTTTCGCCCAACATATATTATATACGCAATTAACCGAAATTCTATTACAACATTATCAAAGTTAATGTATTAAATCATACCCAAATGTTATTACTTATCTCAGAAACGGATTGCATATTATTCTTGCACTTTTGCTTTTTAAGAGTTAAGAAAGAGTTAGTGGCCTCAGTTAGTGTTTTCAGTGTCATGAAGATTCAAAATGGTGGCAATATCAACATTGGCGTTTCCAACTCTCTTTTAACTCAGAAGCAATGTAGTGTAATCTGTTTTGGAATGCAACTATTTTACTTTGTCTGAACAGATTTTTTTTTCTGTAGCTTAATCTTCTATGTTATTCAATAACTGAAATAACTAAGTAATTTGTCTGATGCCTTCATAGAGTTTTATGCATAAAGCAATATTATTTATTCATCTGAAAACTTATTTTGTCAAGGTTCATCGTTTGTTCATTTATTTGTCTAGGAGTTAAAATCCAAAATTCGGTTGCATGTTATAGCATAGGGATTGCAGAAATGTTTGGAATTTGAAATAAAACTCTGATATTTCTCTTCACGAATACCTTAAATAACACAAATTCTGTTATGAGCAATGATCAAAGCGTAAAGTGGTGAGACTGGCAGGAGCAAAGAAAAGAAAGGTCGCAGGGATAAAATTGCTCATCAAGGAATGACCATTAAAAAATTGATAGGAAGAATACAGAGGACGTATTTGAAATAGCTCTTTCGTCAATCGTGCGACGAGGACTGGAATGCTTTACCTGTAGGGTTACTCTATGCTTTTGTAATTGCCTTAACAGCGAGTGTTTTCAAAAATAAAATGGAGACCTTTACTAATAGATGTTAATGTAACAAAATAGTCTCTGTTTGTTGGATTTAGAGAAATATAGTGATTGCGCAGTGCGTTATATTGGAAGCGCAGTGAGTTTAAGAGGGTGCGCAGTGTGCTGTAGTCCTAGTGAAAGTGCTGTTATCTGCAGAGCATGTTCAGTAGGATTAGTACTGCTTTAACAAGTTAATGAGAAGTGGGTAAGGAAGTAAGGAAGGTAGAAAGAATGTTGAGATATTATTCATATTAGAATTAGAATTATAAACCGGACGATGATAACTGCATTGAAACTAGGCACTATGGTAAAATAATTTCACAATTTAAATATCAACAATGTGAAATTGTTTTCCATCATTCATATTAAATAAGTTAGTAGTTCTTCAGTGAAAATTATATATCGACGTTGTTGAACAGCAATCTCGTATGTAAAAATATATAGTTATCTTTCTGTAAATACGACGGGGTAAGTAGTTAACAAATATTCATTCATTCGTTTATCCTTTCACGCTTTAATTCATCCTTTCATTCATATATACATTGCGAAGCTAATATAAAGGCGTGTACAATTTTTCCTTGAAATTATTCAAATCTGCTTTACAGGGAGCTTCACCTGAAAGACTAGATTTGCATGAACCTTAATTCCTTTTCAGCCTCGGGAATTCATTTCTCACCCTGTATTCCTATTTCTTTCTTTTCTATCCCTCCCTCTTTCTCTCCCCTCTACTCACAATTTTGAGCTTTCTTGCGGGACAGTTTATTTGCACTTGCAGTCCAGTGTTGTCAACTCAATATGAATACTGTAGCACGGAGTGGTGAAAGAAATATTATTAAGCAAGTAATAGCATTTTACATAAGTCAGTCAGCGTCATTAAATCTACTTAAATTAAATTATGAATAAGTAATAATTAACCTTACATTATTATAAGCAATATTCAAGAGACATGGCACTGTTTGACGGAAGTTTGGCAACATCCCTATTCGGCAAGTTTCGTGGCCTGCTGTTTGACGTAGTGGGAGAGAAACGGTTGGAATGGGGTGAGTAGAGACATTAACTTTTCCAAGAACGACGACAGCGCTGAAGGGGCATAGATCCGATGGTCCGGCAATATTAGTCCTGTAAATATCTCCATCGTTTAACCGATAACATATATAGAATTGGAGCAAATTGGTCGTTATTCTAACAAATAATTTGTAAACGATCGATCACTGTAGTTTGCGGACATTCACTTTATGGTGATTGACCACGGGGCATTTTTATGTCATATAAAAACTTTTACAAAATAATATTCTGTGGACGGAAACCTTATACCTTTTCTCACACTATGAGTGTAAAAACGAGCACTAGAATTTATGTGTTCTTTGCAGAATAAATAAATTATTGTGTGCATTATACTTAGCAATTGCTGTAGTTACTTACACTTGTCTACGTTCAGTTGCATATCCAATCCAACCTGTCTCTTGCAAAAGAATTTTCAGTAGGACATATTTGTGACTATAAGGAATAAATACTATCTTTCCGATCCCTATAAGATTTATTCCTTCTATAATGAACTGATTGAAGACAGGTTTTACCCTCATAAGTGACTCCAATAAGGCTACATCCATGAGGCAAATAAGTCAAGTTATAATAAGTGGTGTGTCAGAAGTAGGTAGTATCATAAGAAGTAAAACTATAATATTAACGACATAAAAAATGTTGCGGAGAGGTTTGTATGGTGGATAGAATAGTATTTTTCAGGATGATACATGGCGGCAAAAATTAGTGAAAACGCATAGGTAGGAGGAAATCAGTCCAGACACATGGTTACAATGCTTATAAAATATGTTTCGCCCAACATATACAATAGATGTAATTAGTGAAAACGCATAGGTAGGAAATCACTCCAGACACATGGTTACAGTACTTACAAAATATGTTTCGCCCAACATACACAATAGATGCAATTAACCGAAATTCTATTGTAACATTATCAAAGTTAATATATTAAATCATACCCAAATTTTACTACTTATCTCAGAAACGAATTTCATATTATTCGTGCACTTTCGCTTTTTAAGAGTTAAGGAAGAGTCAGTGGCCTCAGTCAGTGTTTTTAATGTCATGGAGATTCAAACGGAGTGGTACGTCATCATTAGCCTTTTTAACTCTCTCTTAGCTCAGCAGCGATGTAGTGAAATCTGTTTTGAGATGCAACCATTTTCCATTGTCTGACGAGGAAATTTTTAATTTCTTCTATAACTTAATATCATAATTTACACAATAATTGAAATAACAAGCATAATTTATCTGAATTCCTCATTAAGTTCTCTACATAAAAGGATAGCCGTAATGCATCTGAAGCCTTATAGTCTCAAGCTTCATTGCTTTTTCTTTTATTAAATCCAAAATTCTATTGAATGTTGTAGCATTGGGATTGCAAGTATGTTTGGAATTTTAAGTAAAGGTTTGATATTTCTTTGAGTGTACACTTTAAATAACACGAATTGAATTGTGGGCAATGATCAATGCGTACAGTGGTGAGGCTGGCTGAAGTAAATAAAAAATATTTTGCAGCCACCAATTTGTTCCTGAAGCAACGACCGTTCAAATAAATTGATAGAAAGAACACAGAGGACGTATATTTGAAGTAGTTCTTTCCTCAATCGTGCCACGAGGGAGTGGAATGCTTTACCTGCAGGTTTACTGTATGCTTTTGCAATACAGTCTAACCACAAGTGTTTTCAAAAATAAACTTAAGACCTTTACTAATAGATGATAATGTAACAAAATTGTCTCTATCTGTTGCATTCCTAATTATACTGAGTGCGCAGTGCATAATATTGGAAGTGTAGTGAATATTATATTGTTGGCAGTGTGTTGTAGGCCTCGTGAAAATGCAGTTATCTACAGAGGATGTTCACTAGGATTTAGTACAGGAGTAATGAAATCAGTTAAGGTGTAGTTGGAAGGAAAAGTGCAAAGAATGTTGAAAATATTATTTAGATTAGAATTAGAATTATAATCCGGAGGATGATGAGAACTACATCGAAACTAGGCTCTCAGGTAAAATAATTTCACAATTTAAATATCAACAATGTGAAATTGTAATTCATTCATTCATATTTTACAAGTTAGTAGTTCTTCAGTGAAAATTCTAATAGGGAAGTGTGTATCGACGTTGTTGAACATCAACCTGGTATGTAAAAACATATCGTTATGTTCCTATAAGTACCACGCAGTGAGTAGTTAATAAATATTCATTCATTGAATCTTTAATTCGTTGATTCGGTTATCCGTTCTTTTGTTGAGTTATGCTTTCATTTATATATACATTGCGAAGCTAATATAAAGTTGCGTCCCGAGAAAACAAAATCTAACTCTTGCAAAAAAATTTTCAGTAGGATATATTTGTGACTATAAGAAATTAATCTTTTGTTTTCCACTCCATATAAGATTTATTCTTTCTTTAGTAAACTGTCCGAAGACAGATTTTAATCTCATAAGTGATGAAGAATGAGTGTAACAGAGAAAAATTCTCTCCGGTACCGGGATTTGAACCCAGGTTTTCAGCTCTATGTGCTGACGTTTTATCCACTAAGCCACTCCGGATTCTTGTTCTGATCTTTCTCATTAAGAACTCTTCGCCACCGGCGTAGATCTGTCTACTAAGGCGTTTGCCTGCCGATCCGGAGTTTCGTTCGGGCGCGGGTTCAATTCCCGCTTGGTCTGATTACCTGGTTGGGTTTTTTCCAAATGTCAGGTAATCTATGACGAATCCTCGGCCTCATCTCGCCAAATACCATCTCGCGATCATCAATCCCATCGACGCTAAATAACCTCGTAGTTGATACAGT
>JAJSOF020000031.1:84322078-84361241 GCA_025594305.2 Periplaneta americana | reverse complement strand
TATTGCTTGTTCTTTTATTTGGCTGGGAATTAAAATCCAAAATTCTGTGGCATGTTGTACTTTTGTAATTGCAAGAATGTTTGGAATTTGACGTAAAATTTTGATATTTCTTTTCATATATATATATATATATAGTTAAATAACACGTGTTCATATATGCTCAATGATCAAATCGTACAGAGGCGAGACTGGTTGGAGACAAATAAAAATTAGGTTGCAGCCACCAAATTGCTCCTCAAGGAACGACCATTCAATTAATGTGATAGAAAGAACACAGAGGACCGATATTTGAAAGATATCTTTCCTCAATCGTGCTATGAGACAGTGGAATGCTCTACCTGCAGGTTTACTGTATGCTTTTACAGTAGACCCTAACCACAAGTGTTTTCAAAAATAAGCTTAAGACCTTTACTAATAGATGTTAATGTAACAATATAGTCTCTCTATGTTGGATTTATAGTATACTGAATGCGTAGTGTGCGATATTGGAAGTGCGGTAGGTTATATTGTTATTTATTGTTAGGAAAATAACATGTACAAAAATACAGTCTTAATTCTTCCCTGAAGGAGTAATCACTCGTGCTCGGAGAGTTATCTAAACACATACTTAACACAAACAAAGATAATTATTTGACACAAAGTGGGTCAAGAAAAAAAATTGTAGGAATAAATTTTAACAATGTAAATCATGCAAATACATACACATATTAAATGGACATATATTCTTTAAAAATTATTTCCCAAATGCTATTTTTGAAATTTCGGAAACTAAAATTTTCCAAATTTGGGTATTTCCCAATTATTTTATTATATATAACCTTGGGCCAAAGCAGGTACCATGGCTAAGAGCTGTGCTTGTTAAACACTCTGGTTCCTCTAGTCGTATAAAGTCGGGTCTTTTAGTTCCATATATGATGATACAAACTGAATGAGGTAGAAACAAATAGTAAGGATAAAAATCTTCGAGATTTATATAAGGGTATGGAGGAATTTAAAAACGGATATCAGGCAAGGGTAAACGTGATTAAGGATGAGAATGGTGACTTGCTTGCAGACTCTCATTCAATCTTGAACAGATGGAAAAACTAATTTGGGCAACTACTAAATATACATAGGCCAAATAGAAATGATCGGGACGAAATTAAAATACAAACTGCTGAGCCATTTATACCGGAACCCCCACACTTTCTGAAGTCGAAATTGCAATAGAAAATCTTAAAAAGTACAAGTCTCCAGATATTGATCAAATTCCAGCTGAATTAATACAAGAGGGTGGAAGTGCATTATCTAGCGAAATTTATAAACTTGTACTTGCAATTTGGGAAAAGGAAATTATACCAGAACAATGGAAGGAGTCCATAATCTTACCTATTTTTAAGAAGGGGGACAAGACTAACTGTAGTAACTTTCGAGGAATATCACTTTTGTCGACGTCGTATAATATTTTGTCTAATATTCTTTTGAGAAGATTAACTCCATATGTAGATGAAATAATTGGTTTCAGGCGTAATAGATCGACTATTCATTACATATTTTGTATTCGACATATATTGGAGAAAAAATGGGAGTATAAGGGTACAGTACATGAGTTATTCATAGATTTCAAAAAGGCGTATGACTCGGTTAAGAGGGAAGTATTATATGATATTCTTATTGAATTTGGTATTCCCAAGAAACTAGTTCGATTAATTAAAATGTGTCTTAGTGAAACTTACAGCAGAGTCCGTATAGGCCAGTTTCTATCTGATGCTTTTCCAATTCACTGCGGGCTAAAGCAGGGAGATGCATTGTCACCTCTACTTTTTAACTTTGCTCTAGTATATGCCATTAGGAAAGTTCAGGATAACACAGAGGGTTTGGAATTGAACGGGATAGATCAGCTTCTTGTCTATGCGGATGACGTGAATATGTTAGGAGAAAATCCACAAACTGTTAGGGAAAACACGGAAATTTTACTTGAAGCAAGTAAAGCGATAGTGTTGGTAGTAAATCCCGAAAAGACTAAGTATATGATTATGTCTCGTGACCAGAATATTGTACGAAATGGAAATATAAAAAATTTGAAATTTATCCTTCGAAGAGGTGGAAAAATTCAAATATCTTGGAGCAACAGTAACAAATATAAATGGCACTCGGGAGGAAATTAAACGCAGAATAAATATGAGAAATGCGTGTTATTATTCGGTTGAGAAGCTTTTGTCGTCTAGTCTGCTGTCAAAAAATCTGAAAGTTGGAATTTCTAAGACAGCTATATTACCGATTGTTCTATATGGTTGTGAAGCTTGGAATCTCACTTTGAGAGAGGAACAGAGATTAAGGGTGTTTGAGAATAAGGTTCTTAGGAAAATATTTAGGGCTAAGAGGGATGAAGTTGCAGGAGAATGGAGAAAGTTACACAGCGCAGAGCTGCACGCATTGTATCCTTCACCTGACATAATTAGGAATATTAAATCCAGACGTTTGAGATGGGCAGGGCATGTAGCACGTATGGGCGAAACCAGGACTGCATATAGAGTGTCAGTTGGGATGCCGGAGGGAACAAAGACCTTTGGGGAGGCCGAGACGTAGGTGGGAAGATAATATTAAAATGGATTTGAGGGAGGTGGGATATGATGGTAGAGACTGGATTAATCTTGCTCAGGATAGGGACCAATGGCGGGCTTATGTCAGGGCGGCAATGAACCTCCGGATTCCTTAATGGCCAGTAAGTAAGTAAGTATAGCTTAATGTTCTATTGTATTCAATTATTGAAATAAGCGTAATTTGGCTGATGTCTTCATTGAGTTTTCTACATAAAAGGATATTCGTTATGCATCTGAAACCTTATTTTCTCAAGCTTCATTGTTAGTTCTTTATTACATAAACAATTGCTTTTGGGAACTTTACAGAGATGTAAAGATGGGCCTGTATACAAATTTTGGATACGAAATTCCTCTTCGAGCCGAAACCCTTCCCTTGTAAGACAGGTTTTAACCTCACAAGTGACGTCAATATGGCAACACACATGAGGCAACTAAGCCAATATATGAAGGTTGGGATGTATATATGCCAGAACTAGAGTCATAAAGAAGAAATATGAAAATAATTGCAACATTTTAGAAAAAATCTGAATAGGGGCTTTTATGGTGCATAGAATAGAATTTTCATTATGATACATGACAAATAAATTAGTAAAATCGCGTAGAATTGAACTCAATCCAGACACATGGTTACAGTATCTTCAAAACACGTTTCGCCCAATATACAAAGTATATGGAATTAACGGAAATTCTATCGTAACTTTATCAAAGTTAATGTTTTAAATTATACCAAAATTTAATTATTTATCTCAGAAATGAATTGCATATTATTCTTATCTTTGCTTTTTATGAGTTAAGAGAGAGTTAGTGCCCTCAGACTATATTTTTATTCTCATGGATATTCAAATTGTACTGCATATCATCATTGGCCTTCCCAACTCTCTGTTAACTTAGATGCGAAATAGTGAAATCTGTTTTGAGATGCAATTATTTTCCATTGTCTGAACAGGAAATTTTTAAATAATTTCGAGGGAAAAATTGTTCCGGAGCCGGGTATCGAACCCGGGACCTTTGGTTAACGTACCAACGCTCTACCACTGAGCTACTCGGGAACTCTAACCGACACCGATCCAATTTTTCCCTCTGTATCCACAGACCTCAAAGTGGGCTGACAACCGTCAAGCAACCAACTTCGAGTGCACACTAACTCCGTGTGACTTAAATTGTGGCTTTCTGTTAACGAACAGTGACGTGTATTATGCAAATCAAGATTTCAGGTATAACTCCCTGTAAAGTTGATTTGAATAATTTCGAGGGGAAAATTGTTCCGGAGCCGGGTATCGAACCCGGGACCTTTGGTTTAACGTACCAACGCTCTACCACTGAGCTACTCGGGAACTCTAACCGACACCGATCCAATTTTTCCCTCTGTATCCACAGACCTCAAAGTGGACTGACAACCGTCAAGCAACCAACTTCGAGTGCACACTAACTCCGTGTGACTTAAATTGTGGCTTTCTGTGTCGGTTAGAGTTCCCGAGTAGCTCAGTGGTAGAGCGTTGGTACGTTAAACCAAAGGTCCTGGGTTCGATACCCGGCTCCGGAACAATTTTTCCCTCGAAATTATTCAAATCAACTTTACAGGGAGTTATACCTGAAATCTTGATTTGCAGGAAATTTTTAATTTTCGTCTACAGCTTATTGTTGTATTTTATTCAATAATTGAAATAATAAACGTAATTTTTCTGTTGTCGTCATTGAGTTTTCTACATAAAAGAATATATGTTATGTGTTTGAAACCCTTTTTTTTTTTTTTCAAGATGTTTTTTGTTCTTTTATTAGGGTGGGAGTTAAAATCCAAAATTCTTCTGCATGTTGTAGCATTGTGATTGCAAGAATGTTTGGAATTTGAAGGAAAATTTTGATATTTATTGTCATACATACTTTAAATGACACGAGCTCATTTATACATAATCTTCAAAGCGTACAGTGGTGAGACTGGCTGGAGACAAATAAAAAATATGTTGCAGCCACCAAATTGCTCTTCAAGGAAGGATCATTAAAATAAATTGAGGGAAAGAACACAGAGGGCGAACTTTCGAAAGAGTTCTTTCCTCAATCGTATTATGAGGGAGTGGAATGCTGTACCTGCAGGCTTATTGTATGCTTTTGCAATAGGCCCTAGGCACAAGTGTTTTCAAGAATAAAATTAAGATCTTTACTAATAAATGTTAATGTAAGAATATAGTCTCTATTTTTTGGATTCATAACTTTACTGAGTGTGCAGTGCGTAATATTGGAAGCGCAGTGAGTTTTATATGGCGTGCAGTATGTTGTAGGCCTAGTGAACGTGCAGTGAGCTACATAGCCTGTTCAGTACATTCTATAGTCCCGTCGCTCTAATTTCCGGCAGCCAATCGCGTTGAACGTCTTTTACATTTAAACGTGTGCGTCTTGTGATTCGCTGAGGAAGACGTTATTCATTTCTGAATGCTCGATAAATCGCCCGCCATTTTGGCTCTTTCGTTGGCGTTCGCAGGAAGCACACGAATACGTTATTTGACGCTGAATTATTTGCTAAATTACAGTGCGTTTGATTTATTATCATAGGAGCTACGACATGATAATATTTAACGGTATGGCAAATAGATTCCTCGTATGGTAGCTCGGCAACGAAAGAACAAAAATGGCGAACGATACTACCTACCTAGACTTTATAGAGCCTTCACTACCTAAGACGTAAGCAAAGAGGAGGAGTCACGCCGGGAATAACAGCGTCGCGATTTTAGTACTCGAGTAATGAATACAGTTAATGTGTGGTGGGTAGAGAAAGTGCAGAGTGTGTTGAAAATATAATTCATATTAGAATGGGAATTATAATTAGGAGGATGATAAGAAGTACATAGAAACTAGACACTCGGGTAAAATCACATCACAATTTAAATATTAACAAGGTGAAATTGTTATTTATTCATTCTTCATTCATTCATTAAATATCATAATATTGCTTCTGTGATAACTTTAATAGTGAAAAGTGTATATCGACGACGTTGCACAGCAACCTCTTATGGAGAAATGCGTTCAATACAAGACTTCACTTAATTTTAATAAAATAAAAATTCTCCAATCTTCTGCAAGCATAGCGTATGCCAAGGCATGGATATAAAGATTAGAAGAAGAGACTTGAATATTGTGTTGTGACAGACATTTGTTTCTTTTTTCTAAAGGTATTTATTTTTTTATTTTATTTTTTTTTTTTTGTTGTAGCCTAGATCATATATGTAACAGATATGTTGGGCTTATAGACTTTGAGGTTAACAACTTTTGTCAGGTTTACTACGCTGCCATCTAGTTGTTACATAAGAAGTCGCGTCATAATTCCCATTTGAATTGAATTAGCGACTGTGCTGCCATCTCGTGTTCGTTTACGGCGAACGGGTGGCGATCCTGACGGTTGTTCTCTTCAAAGTGCTGCCTATTTTAACTTAGCGAGGAATTATCTGTTACATGTATGATCTAGGGTTCTAGCCTACTGTAATATTGAAATTTTTGACATATGAGTTCGGTTATCATCAACAACGATATATTAGTATAACATATCTTATTACTGGCCGTTCTTTCGGTAGTTCGCTTGTCTACTGTCTTCGATTTGTTATAATTCTATAATTCTTTAGTTTTTCTGTCAGAATATCTTTTTTTTCCATATATATTGTTATTCTTTCTGTAACTGCCACTGGGTGAAAGCCCTTTTGTAGTTAATAAATATTATTCATTCATTGATTTGTTAATTCATTCATTCATTCATAGCGCAGCAAGTATGAAGACTGGTCATGAGAAAACATAATCTAACTCTTGCAAATAATTTTTCAGCAGGACATTTTTGAGACTAAAAAATGCAGGGTTTGATTTCCACTTCCTATAAGATGTAGTCGTTCTTTAGTCAACTGTACGAAGACAGGTTTTAATCTCATAAGGGACGCCAATAAGGCAACATTTATGAGACAAATAAGCCAAGTGATATAGTCTATATATGCCAGAACTAGAATCATAAGGAAGAAATGTTTAATTATTTGCAAAATTGAAAAAAAAAAAAAAAAGGTTCGAAGGATCTTTTATGGTGCGTAGAAAGTGATTTTCAGGATGATATATCACAGAAAAGTTGAGTAAAAACGCATAGAAACGAATCAGTTCAGACATATGGTTACAGTGTTTTCAAAACATGTTACGCCTAACATATACAATATAATGAAATTAACCGAAATTCTATCAGAACCGTATCGAAGTTAATGTTTTAAATCATACCCAAATTTTATTATTTATCTCAGAAACGAATTGGAGATTATTCTTACACTCATGCTTTTTCCATGTATTATGGGTCCCTACCACCATGGCATGGCACGTCCTCAGGTTGCGGATCGAGGAGACGACCTCCAGATATGGAGGGTAGCTGTGAATATATTGAATAAGCAGTCGCGGACAGCCGATGAGTGTGGTCCTCCAGCTTGGGGGTTGGGGTAGGGCTAACAACCCATTACCGTAAAAAATAGCTTGTTACGATTCTTTAAAATAAGCCTCGGAATGGGACTGATTCTCTGGCACAACCACAGCAAAGGAATAAGGTTTGAGATTTGGTACTTGGAATGTTACAAGTCTATATAGAACAGGAGGGGTAACATTAGTAGCACAAGAACTAGCTAGATAAAGAATGGACTTTGTGGGAGTACAGGAGGTTACGTTAGATAGGAACACCATAACACAAATAGGAGATTATTTGTTGTATTATGGGGAAGGAAACGATAATCACCAATTAGGAACAGGATTCTTTATTCATAAAAGAATAAAATCTGCAGTAAAAAAGGTCGAATTTATCAGTGATAGGTTATCGTATTTAGTACTTAATGGTAGATGGTGCGATATCGTAGTTATAAATGCTCATGCCCCTACAGAAGAGAAAGTCGACCATATGAAGGATATACAAATCTGGCTTTCAGGTAGTAGCTCCCTGTAAAGCAGGTTTGAATAATTTGAAGGAACAATTGTTCCGAGGCCGGGTATCGATCTCGGGACTCTTCGCTTAGCGCGCGAACGCTCTTCCGACTGAGCTACCCCAGGAACTATACACGACACCGTCACAATTTTTCCTTTGTATCCACACGACTCAAATGAGCAGACCAGACGCCAGAACTCAACTACGAGTGTTAGTGTCGATTCGGAATGAAAAGGTCGGGACAAAAAGCCAGTGAACAGTACAAACATTTTATTTTTTCACACTCTCCTGCAACACACACACAGTTTCCAACATGGAACATTGTTGCGAGAACGTTATCAAATTTTCTCACATGTTTCTCCGTCACATATCCACACCTCTGCCACGCGTATTTTAGCATGTCTTTTGAGGAAAGTTGAATGAAACTGGTGATACACAAACACAACAGAATGTAATATCATTATGAAGGCCTTACCGTGGAATATTTTCACAGATAATTTTATGTCTGAAATACTCTTCTAGCCTTCGAATTACAATTTTACATTGCCTAAAAATACATGTCCAAAGATTGCATAACATTTGTATTTATTGAAGGAAAAATTTATGTTCTAATTGTCTTACCATGTAAAGTTATGTTTACTTCTTCGTCAGAAAATTAGTGTCGTCTATCTGACCACTCCAGGAATACAGCAGTAGTAAATTTTCAGGAGAAACAAAAAACTATCTGGCATGGGTGTTGTTGACACTTCAAGTATGAAATTCATCATGCATTTCTTAAGGTGAAATGAATCCGGGGTCCAGCAGCGAAAGGTACACGGCATTTGCTCATATTGGGTAAAGGTAAAACCTCGGAAAAATTCTCAACCATATAATTTAACCCTATCGGGAATCGAACCCGGGCCATCTGGTTTTACGGACAGATGCGCTAACCGTTACTCCATAGATGTGGACTATATATATGCCAGATGTAGAATCATAAGAAGTAAATATAAAATAATGACAACGTTTTATAGAGAGGCTTGTATGGTGCATAGAATAGCATTTTCAGGATGATTGATGACGGCAAATATTAGTGAAAACGCATAGGAACGAAATCGGTCGAGACGCATGCTGACAATATATTCAAATGTGTTTAGCCCAACATCTATACTAATAATAAATCTGTAACCGAAATTTTTCTGGTAATTTTCGATTTTTCAAAAATAATTGGTATCAACATGTATAATTAATCATCCTGAAACAAAAAATCGCTTTTTTGAAATTGTTGTTTGTATATCTGTCAGTTTGTCTGGATTTTTGTTACCTTTTCACGCGATAATGGCTGATCCGATTTATATGAAAATTGTAATATAAATTAAGTTCGTTGTAACTTAGATTATAGGCTATAAATGGAATTCAAAATACTTTATTTAAAAGGGGGTTATAAGAGGGCCTTAATTAAATAAATCGAAATATCTCGCTTATTATTGATTATTATGAAAAATATTGCATAACGAAAGTTTCTTTGAAAACGATTTCCGATAAGTTTTATTTTATGCAAAATTTTGATAGGGCTGATATTAGTATGACGTACCGAAGTACATAATATTTCCGTACAGGAATTCTGCATTACCATATGGCGAGATAATTCCCGTTTGAAAATAACAATGCTTCTTAGTTCATGGCCAGGTAGATTAAAATACGAGTAATAAAGAAAAAACAAGTGACTTTGCATTTATTTAAGGCGGCCTTGGTGTCCTTGGACTACAATCGGATTATTATAAGGATGATATAATATGTGTTTATAACATACTAAATAGTATTATATTACACATTGAAAGACAGTCTTTCAGCTTTCTCAATAACGGGACTGCCTCATTGGACAAAGCATAATAAACATATTGAGTGAAAAGAAAAATAGACCACAAAAGAGAAAGGAGGGGAACGAACAAAAGGGAAAATTAAGTACAGGAAAGATAATAGCATGCATATAATAGGCCTAAACATAGTAAACAAACAGATTAGACATTCGAGCAAAATTCTTCCTTTTTAGGAAACAAAGTATAGATGGTATTTTAAAATGGCAAGCGATCCTCTGATAGCGGCAAGGGAAAGATCACGAATGAAGTCGTTGTTCAGCTGGAACTTCTTGCAGAAACTGACAAAGAGGCGAGGTATTGTGCCCCTAGCGCAAACCACTAGCCCAACTACTTCAGTGGAGGTGAGGTGATATTTCTCCAAATAGAATGGAACTGTGGGCTCATAAATTCTGCATTTTTCTGAGTGGACTTCAGCGGGCTGTTGTTCCTGTGCCTCGAACCTGACTGTCGGGTCGATAATGTATGCTGATGTAGAGCCTGGTGGAATGGCAAGCATGTCAATTCGCCGACAGGATCCCTCTTGAGAGATGCCATGGATTTCTTCGTGCACAGTGAGACCTTTCTTCCTCAAGGCTTCGGCAATCATGGACCTGATTCTGTGATGTCTAGAGTTCCGCATTGTCTCGCTGAAAGGACAGGCACCCAAAACGTGGCCAAGAGTTTCAATCTCACTGACGCAACGACGACAGTGGTTTCCGTCTCGGGACCTTGGGTATAGGATGCAGCGGACAAACATTAGCTGTCATTTTAAGAGCTTGTCTCCATTCACTGCTAGTGAGGCGATCAGGTTGTCGGATTATTTGTGTGTTTGTATGAGGCAATCTCAGGAAACTATTTAATATATATATATATATATATAAATATATATATAAATAATTCTTTCATCATTGGAAAGTGTAGTTCCTTTAGATCAGAGGTCTCCAAAAAGCGTATCGTCTATCGTGCTCTCGATGCTGCCCGCCGAACACATTGTGCTGTAACGCTAGAGAAGTGGAAGAGACTCGTACCTCAATAGATGGGAGCGATCAGTGGGCGATCGCGGCAACGGTGTGCTTATGTTTACAAATAATAACATCAAAATAATAAGAAATGTAATACGTTTGTATATTATTTTGATATATATGAAGCTGAAGCCCCGCATGTTGCTATTGATACAATCCAGTGCAAATTCAACCTCTTCTGTTCTATGGTGCCTTTCAGTGCCTGAAAAAGATCTTCTTCATTTGTATTTTGTAATTACATCTAGAAGATATTCAGACACAGTAAAATGTTCATTAACTCCTCGGATGAAAATGGCTAGGTGACCTTTGTCATTTCTATCTGTGCTTTCGTCCAATACAAGTGAGTAAGCTACAAACTGGTTAATTGTGGTTTCGACTTGCGATTCAATTACATTTACAATCTTGAAATTCCTTCTCTGAACTGTAATTGGAAACAATTTAATTTTCTTAAACTCTGACTTTGTTCTGGACACAGTATTTTAGTAATGTCCTGCATGCACGATTTTACAAATGATGCTTCTGTAAAGGGCTTCATTGATTTTCCAATATTCCAAGCTAGAACATAGGTAGCAAGAAGCTTTTATTGTTTAAGACTGAGGACACGTGTGTGATTTGTGTTTGTATTTTCTTATTTTACATATTTCAAAATATTTGTAGGCCTACGCACTTTACCTAAAATTAAACGAAAAACTGTATGTTTGTCATGGGGAACTGAGTGTAAACGTTTTGTAATATACTGATTATTATGTATAGCCAACAGTATACAGACAACCCCAAAATAAATTATTTTCACATGTCCAACATGCCTGTAATTATATGATATTTTTTATAAAGAGTCAAGTAGTATCGCCGCAGTCCACACCTGTGGAGTAACGGTAGCGCGTCTGACTGCGAAACCAGGTGGCCCAGGTTCGATTCCCGGTCGGGGCAAGTTACCTGGTTGAGGTACGAACAAATCCTGGGTAACTTTCGGTGCTGGACCCCGGACTCATTTCACCGGCATTATCACCTTCATATCATTCAGACGCTAAATAACCTAGACGTTAATACAGCGTCGTAAAATAACCCAATAAAATAAAAGAAATAAGTAAAAGTATCGCCGCATGTTGAATTTTAACACACCCTTAAAAAATTTTCGAACAAATTAAGCATTTCACATTCTCCCCACTAACACAAGAATATTTCTCTTCCTATTCATCCTTGAATGTGCTACGTCCATGATTAGAAGATATTGTGAAACGGTGGAACACTCCGACCAACAATGATAATGGCAGTCCGCCACTGCTCTTCGTTTGCGCATAAACATTGAGTACAGTACAGGTGGGATGGGTGAGGCGGAGCGTGCTCATTACGTACTGACTTCGGTTCCGTTCAGGGGCTTACTCGCGAGTATGCTTTTGGAGACGTCTGCTTTAGATGGACGTAAGCTTTGTCATTACAGAAACACATGAGTGGATCGAGGACTGGGTACAAATGCGTATAAGATAGGACTAGACAGAACTTTAGGCATAGAAAACTTTATATTTTGTCGAAACTAATAAATTAGCTATATGTTCTGCAGTTTAATTTAATACTATTTGGAGGTTCCGTACTAAAATTTGATGTCTGATTTGCGTTGCGTTTTTTGTTTTACGAAAGAATGAAAGTCAGAGATAGAATAATTTTACAAATATACACGCGGCACATATTAAGTATTAATAATTCAGCAACATAACAGTACATATTGCTTAATTACGTATTTGGGTGAGCTAGGGTAATGTATAGGAGGTAACAGTTCTAAGTAGTGCACAATACTCCATGTTGAATAATTAATAAACCAACATCTTTAGCATGACTTGTGGTTTGTAGGCTATCTCAAACCCCAAATTCCAGCCCTCTGAGCGCGAGATCTTATATACTAGGTCAGTTATGGCCGAATGTTACAATAAAAACAATTAACAACATAGGTATTTCAGTCATAACATCATACAATAACAGATGAAACTATGAAGTAATTACATAATTGAAATATTTACTTATAAAAAGCGCAGCGAAGCGCGCGGATACAGCTACTATACAATATATACATTAGCAGAAATTCTATTACAACATTACCAAAGTTAATGATTTATTTAAATCATACCCAAATTTTGTTACTTATTTCAGAAACGAATTGTATATTATTCTTGCACCTTTGCTTTTTTAGAGTTAATAAGAGACAGTGGCCTCAGTCAGTATTTTTAATCTCATGGAGATTCAAATCGCGTTGCATTCATCATTGGCCTTCCCAAATCTCTCTTAACTCAGAAGCGATATAGTGAAATCTGATTTGAGATGCAACTATTTTCCATTGCCTGATCAGGAAATTTTTAATTTTTTCTATAGCTTAATGTTCTATTTTATTCAGTATTTGAAATAACAATCGTAATTTGGCTGTCTTCATTGAGTTTTCTACATAAAATAATATTTGTTATGCATCTGAAAACTTATTTGCTCACTCTTCATTGTTTGTTCTTTTATTTGGCTGGGAGTTAAAAACCAAAATTCTGTTGCATGTTGTGATTTCAAGAATATGTGGAATTGGGAGTAAAATGTTCATATTTCTTGTCACGTATACTTTAAATAACACGAATTCAATTATGAGCGATGATCAAAGCATACAGTGGAGAGACTGGGCAGAATAAAAAAAGTAGTTTCCAGGCACCAAATTGCTCTTCAAGGAACGACCATTCAAATGAATTTATAGAAAGAACACAGATGACGTATATTTGAAATATTTCATTCCTCAATCGCTGTGGAACACATACAGTATTTGCAATTAACCGAATTGTTTTAAATCTTATACAAATTTTATTACTTACCTCAAACGAATTGCATATTATTATTGGAGTTTTGCTTTTTAAGAGTTAAGAAAGAGTCAGAGGTCTCAGTGAGTACTTTTAATCTCATGGATATTCAAAGGATTCCCATATCATCATTGGCCTTCCCAACTCTCTGTTAACTCACAAGCCATTTTGAATCTTGCGTACACTACTTTTAACACTTGAATATAATTAATTGATTAACTAGTGGACTTACTCATGTTAATTATGTAAGATTTGTCTACGCCGATCACATAACCAATGCTAACCATACATACTATAACATAAATACGGACATGGAAATCCTACACATACAACCCAAGAACCAAAAACTCAACACACTAGAACAATACGAAATATGCAAACACACTAAAACACACCCCGATCAAATTCTCAATACACAGATCAATTTCAGTACACACACACTATTTGACTCCACTCTTCAAGACCTTTCAAGAATCAAACACGCCCACATAACAGGCAGAGAAGTTCGAGATGACGCCGTGATCTAGTAGGCTCTGAGGATGGTGCGTGAAGCACTGAAACAGCTGTAAGCCGCACAAATCTTACATAATTAACACGAGTAAGTCCACTAGTTAATCAATTAATTAACTCAGAAGCGATATAGTGAAATCTGTTTTGAGATGCAACTATTTTCCATTGCCTGATCGGGAAAAATTAATTTTTACTATAGGTTAGTGTTTTATTTTATTCAATAATTGAAATAACAAACGTAATTTGTCTGATGCCTTCACTGAGTTTTCCACATAAATGAATATCGTTATGCGTCTGAAACTTTATTTTCTCAAGCTTCATTGTTTGTTCTTTTATTTGGCAGGGAGTTGAAATTCAAAATTTATGTTGCATGTTGTAGCATTGGGATTGCAAGAATGTTTGGAATTGGAAGTAAAATTATGATATTTCATTTCATGCATACATTAAATAACACAAATTCAATTATGAGCAATGATGAAAGAGTACAGTGGTAAGACTGGCTGGAGTAAATAAAAAATAGCTTGCAGCCATAAAATTTCTCTTCAAGGAACGACCGTTCAAATAAATTGAAAGAATGAACAAGGAGGACATATATTTGAAATAGACTTCCTCTATCGCGCCACGAGGGACTGGAATGCTTTACCTGCAGGCTTACTGTATGCTTTTGCAATAGACCCTAACCACAAGTGTTTTCAAAAATAAACTTAGGACATTTATTGTTAGATGTTAATGTAAGAAAATAATCTCTATTTGTTTTATTTATAGTTATACTGAGTGCGCAGTGCTTAATATTGGAACTGCAGTGAGTTTTTGAGGTTCCGCAGTGTATCGTTGGCCTAGTGAAAATGCAGTTGTCTACAGAGCATGTTCAGTAGGATTTAGTACTTACTTACAAATGTCTTTCAAGGAACCCGGGGGTTCATTGCCGCCCTCACATAAGCCCGCCATCGGTTCCTATCCCTTGTAAGATTAACCCAGTCTCTATCATCATATCTAATCTCCCTCAATTTAATTTTAATATTATCCTCTCATCTATGTCTCGGCCTCCCCAAAGATCTTTTTCCCTTCGGTCTCCCAACGAACACTCTATTTGCATTTGTGGATTCGCCCATACGTGCTACATGCCCTCCCCATCTCAAACGTCTGGATTTAATGTTCCTAATTATGTCAGGTGAAGAATACAATGCGTGAAGTTCTGCGTTGTGAAACTTTCCCCATTCTGTGACATCATCCCTCTTAGCCCCAAATATTTTTCTAAGAACCTTATTCTCAGACACTCTTAATCTCTGTTCCTCTCTCAAAGTAAGAGTCCAAGTTTCGCAACCATACATAAGAACCGGTAATGTGACTGTTTTGTAAATTCTAACTTTCAGATTTTTTGGCAGCAAACTAGATGACAAAAGCTTATTAACCGAATTATAACACGCATTTCCCATATTTATTGTGCGTTTAGTAGGATTTATTGTTGGAGTAATTAGTACAGTTAATGTGTAGTAGATTGAGAAAGTGCAAAGAATGTTGGTATTATTATTCGTATTAGAATTAGAAATGTATAGGATGATAACTGCACTGAAATTAGGCACACAGTGAAATTTTTATTCTTTCATTCATTCATATTAAATAACTATGTATTTCTTCAGTGAAAAGTTTAATATTCAAAAGTGGTATATCGATGTTGCCGAACAGTAACCTCGTATGTAAGAATATATCGTTATCTTGCTGTAACCTCCCGGGAGGATTAGTTAGTAAATATTCATTCATTCAATTCATTCATTCATTCGTTCGTTCATTACTTCATTCGTTGATTCACACTTTCATTCATGCATACATTGCGGAGCTAATATAAAGACTCGTGGTTAAGGAACAAATCAAAGTTTGGAAAAAGTTTTCCAGCAGGACATATTTGTGACAATAAGGAATTAATGTTTTGACTTCCACTCCCTGTAAGATTTATTGGTTCTTTAATAAACTGTCGAACAGGGATTTGACCTCGTAAAAGAAGCCAAAAGGCAACATTCATGAGGCAAATAAGACAAGAAATAACGAGAGTTATGTATGCCAGATGTAGAATCATAAGAAGTAAAAATAATATATTAGCAACATTTTAGTAAAAGGTGGCTTGCAGTGTGTATAAAATAGCATTTTCAGGATGATGTTGTTGTGATGTTTATTAACTTTACTGGCTTTGAGCCAGAGGCCGTTTTAGGGTCTTATACGCGCAGGATGCCCTCTCCAGCCATTGTACATAAATAACAATAAATATATATTTACATACTGTATATGACACTATTTCTGGCATAAGTGCCTGTAGGTGTGGGAGTGCGGTGATTGGCTTTTTATTTATTTTATTTTATTTTTTACTTTGTTTTTTTTTTTTGTTTTAATTATTTTGGTGTAGGCCTAATTCGTTAATTTGGAATGCTTAAGGAATGGTGAACGGGACAAGCGTTCGGGGTAAAAGATATCAGTTGATAGACAGCATTAAAGTATTATATGGGGAGATTGAGAGGAAAGCAAGAAAGGGAAATGCTGGGTTTGCAGTTAAAGACCTGCTCTTGGGCAGAACAATGTGCATACATACATTTTTGAGTTTCCCCTTCCGGTGGCAGAAGCGTCTGAATCGTTCTGGAGACTTTCATGGTGTGGTGTTATTTTATTCATCTGCCTCTCTGTTGCTGTCGTGTGTCCTCTCAGACAGTATTCAAATTTCTAACACGTGTTTGTGGTTTTGTTTGTGTGTTTAGTTTGGTGGTGGGGGCTGGTGGTAGTTGTAGAGGAGTTTCTCCAGTGTTGTTCTGTTGTTTGTGTTCAGGGGATTTGCGAAGATATGTTGTGTATATACGCGATTTATTGCCGAATGTGTGTATTTCCTGTTTATGTTGTTTAGGTGTGTGAAGTGGCTTTGTTTTTGTGGTAGTGTAAACTGTGTTATTTCTGGTGCGTCTGTGCAGGTGGAAGATTTGGCTGAGAATTCTTCTTTCGCGTGCTTCAAATTTCAATTGGGTCGTTGGAGGGCTTGTGCGAGGAAAATGGAGGGATGTATGCATAGGGATCTAACCAATGCTTTGTATAGGTGGAGGAGTGTTTCGGTTATACAACCGGGTCGATTGATGCCACTTAGGTAGCTTATTGCTCTGGTGGCTGCATTATATTTCCTCCAGGTTTCTTTAGCTACTTCGGTCCAGGAGAGTTTGGAGGTGAGGGGTATTCCTAGATATGTGAGATTCCGCTGGAGTGGAAGTTGAGTGTTGGCTATTGTGATTGGGTTGTTCTGGAGGACTCGAGTCCGGGTTTTGGGCGGAAGACGCATATCTGTGTTTTGTCTGTGTTGACTGTGATCCGCCACGTGTTGGTCAATTTAGATACTGCCTGAGTGTTGCGTTTAGTAACTTCCTAGCGGAGGGAGTCGGGGTGTGTTGCCCAATATGCGACGTCGTCTGCATATTGTGCCAGTCCTACTAGCGGTTTTTAGGTAGGGGAATATCTGCCACATAGATGTTATACAGAGTGGGAGATATGACACTGCCTTGGGGACAGCTTCTATTCGGAAGGTCCGAGAAAGTTCGTTCCTTCCGAGTCTCACCTGTCCTGTTCGGTTCGATATGAAGCTGGAGAGCCAACGTGTGATTTCGTGTGGCAGGTTTAAGGATGTGAGTTTATATTTTAGGGCGTCTATCCAAACTGTGTCAAAGGCTCTCTTGGCGTCTAAGGCAATAAGGATGCTGTAATGTCTGCGTGTATAAGCCTCTTCAATGGGAGTGAGCACTCGTATCAGCTGGTCGTGTAGCTGCGCTCCCGGTCGGAATCCGGCTTGAGTGGTTGGGAGTAGATTGCGGTTGCGCATATAGACGTGTAGTCGTGACACGAGAACTTTCTCCATTAATTTGGCTAATGTTGATGTCAAACTGATCGGTCGGTAGTTTTGTGGGTCAGACGCGTCTTTGCCTGGTTTAGGAATGATACATGGCGGGAAATATTAGTGAAAACGCATAGGAACGAAATCAGTCCAACCACATGGTTAAAGTAATTTCAAAATATGTTTCGCCCTACATATAAAATATATCCTATTAACCGAAATTCTATTACAATATTATCGAAGTTAATGTTTTATTTAAATCACACCTAAATTTTATTACTTATCTCAGAAACGAATTGCATATTATTATTCCACCTTTGCTTTTTTAGAGTTAAGAAAGAGACGGTGGCCTCAGTCAGTATTTTTAATCTCATGGATATTCAAATCTCCAGACATATCATCATTGGCCTTCCAACTGTCTCTTAACTCAGAAGCTATATAGTGAATTTTTTTGAGATGCAACTATTTTCCGTTCTCTGAACAGGATCTTTTTATTTTTTTATAGCTTAATGTTTTATTTTATTCAATAATTGATATAACAAACGTAATTTGTCTGATGACTTCATTGATTTTTCTACATAAAGAATATTCTTTAAGCATCTGAAAGTTATTATCTCAAGTTTCATTTTTGTTATTTTATTTGGCTGGGAATCAAAATCCAAATTCTGTTGCAAGTTGCAGTATTGGGATTTCAAGACTGTTTGAAGTTTGAAGTATAATTTTGATATTTATTTTCGTGTATATTTAAATAACCCGAATTCAATTATGCGCAGGATGAAAGCATACAGTAATAAGACTGGTCTTAAAAATATTTTGGGTTTGCCCAAATTGCTCTTCACAGAATAGCTCACAATAAAATTTAAAATGAAAAATTATATCAACAGGTTTCAGACAAAAGTGATTAAGACATAAGAAAAAAATAGAACCAAGTATAATTTAAATAGACTGTAAACCTTAAAGATGCTGACCTCAAACGAAATATCGGTTATTGAAAATTTTATAATTTTTATAATTTTATAATTTTATAATGAAGGTCTCTCGTCAGCTTGTATTTTCCCTCCACTTTACAAAGGCTTTCGGAATGGTGCCTGTCCTCCAAAGAAGAGACCGGTAACTGATTTTTTCATTTTGTATTTCGCTGATAGGTACTGAATCGTAGCCCGTAGATTTTCTTTTTCTGTTCGTTCACTTCAGATGGTTGAGTGACTGAGATTTCAAATCTGATCGTAGGATCAATTATTTCGGCACAAATTGCTCTTCAGGGAACGACCATTCAATTGAAATGATAGAAAGAACGCAGAGGACGTACATTTGAATTAGCGCAACAATCACTACGAACAATGGAATGCTTTACCTGTAGGCTTACTGCATGCTCTTGCAACTGCTTAACCACAAGTGTTTTCAAGAATAAACTTAAGAACTTTACTAATAGATGTTAATGTAACAAAATAATGTGCCTTTGTTGGATTTATAGTTATACTGAGTGTGCAGTGCGTAATATTGGAAGTGCAGTGAGATTTAGAGGTCGACGCATTGTGTTGTAGGCCTGAGTGAAAATGTCGTTGTCTATAGAGCATGTTCAGTAATTTATTACTTAATTACAAATGGCTTTTAAGTCCACCCGGAGGTCCATTGCCGCTCTCACATAAGCCCGCCATCGGTCCCTATCCCTTGCAAGATTAATCCGGTCTCTATCATCATATCTCATCTCCTCAAATTCATTTTAATATTATCCTCCCATTTACGTCTCAGCCCCCAAATCTTTTTCCTTCGGTTTCCCAACGAACACTCTTATGCGTTTGTGGATTTTCTCAAGCTTCATTGCCCTTGCCCATCTTAAACGTCAGGATTTAATGTTCCTAATTATATATTTTATTTTATATATTTGTTTTAATGTACCGAAGAATGTATATATGATATTTGCATGCTGATATTCTTTCATCATACGATGTAAGAGTAATGGAACGGAGAAAATTCTCTTACGGCAATGGATTTGAACCCGGGTTTTCAGCTCTACGTGCTGATGCTTTATCCACTAAAAATTGTTGCAGCCATAAAATTTCGGTCCTTCATTCATAACGACATCAAACGTAGTGCAGAAGGCGGCCACTAGATGGAACCCAAGAGTTGGAGCTCTAATCTGAGACGATTCTGGAATCCGACGCCGGGCTGGTATCCGGTGTGACTTAGTGGATAAAGAATCAGCACGTAAAAAAACCCGGGGACATTCAAATCCCGGCGTTAATGAGGAAAATTTCTCCGTTCCATTACTTACATCGTACTGATGACGTGCTTAATATCTGAACTGCAGTGAAATATCATATGTACTTCGGTATCATTAAAATAATATATATGATATGCGTAAATCATTTCGTGATTTAAGACGGCGCTTATTCCGTCGGATCCCGGCCAACTAGTCACTCATAACGAGTGCACCTCAGCATGTGTGGACTTCGGTCCTACGTTCATTAGACATCTATGACGTAGTGCTAATCTCCACTAGAGGGACCCAAGAGTTGGAGGTTAATCTGAGACGATTCTGTCCGACGCCGGGGTGGTATCCGGTGTGGCTTAGTGGATAAAGCATCAGCGCGTAGAGCTGAAAACCCATCAAATCCCGGCGCCGGAGAGAATTTTTCTCCTTTCCATTAACTCTGGATTTAATGGTTCCTAATTATGTCAGGTGAAGAATATGATCCCTGAAGTTGTGCGTTGTGAAACATTCCCATTCTCCTGTAACATCATCCCTCTTAGTCCCAAATATTTTTCTAAGAACCTTATTGTCAGACACTTTTAATCTCTGTTCCTCTCTCAAAGTAAGAGTCCAAGTTTCGCAACCATACATAAGAACCGGTAATGTGACTGTTTTGTAAATTCTAACTTCAGATTTTTGACAGCAGACTAGATGACAAAAGCTTCTTAACCGAATTAAACTCGCATTTCCCATATTTATTGTGCGTTTAGTAGGATTTATTGTTGGAGTAATTAGTACAGTTAATGTGTAGTAGATTGAGAAAGTGCAAAGAATGTTGGTATTATTATTCGTATTAGAATTAGAAATGTATAGGATGATAACTGCACTGAAATTAGGCACACAGTGAAATTTTTATTCTTTCATTCATTCATATTAAATAACTATGTATTTCTTCAGTGAAAAGTTTAATATTCAAAAGTGTATATCGATGTTGCCGAACAGTAACCTCGTATGTAAGAATATATCGTTATCTTGCTGTAACCTCCCGGGAGGATTATTCATTCATTCATTAATCATTCATTCATTCATTATTACTTCATTCGTTGATTCACACTTTCATTCATGCATACATTGCGGAGCTAATATAAAGACTCGTGGTTAAGGAACAAATCAAAGTTTGGAAAAAGTTTTCCAGCAGGACATATTTGTGACAATAAGGAATTAATGTTTTGACTTCCACTCCCTGTAAGATTTATTGGTTCTTTAATAAACTGTCCGAACAGGGATTTGACCTCGTAAAAGAAGCCAAAAGGCAACATTCATGAGGCAAATAAGACAAGAAATAACGAGAGTTATATATGCCAGATGTAGAATCATAAGAAGTAAAAATAATATATTAGCAACATTTTAGTAAAAGGTGGCTTGCAGTGTGTATAAAATAGCATTTTCAGGATGATACATGGCGGGAAATATTAGTGAAAACGCATAGGAACGAAATCAGTCCAACCACATGGTTACAGTAATTTCAAAATATGTTTCGCCCTACATATAAAATATATCCTATTAACCGAAATTCTATTACAATATTATCGAAGTTAATGTTTTATTTAAATCACACCTAAATTTTATTACTTATCTCAGAAACGAATTGCATATTATTCTTCCACCTTTGCTTTTTTTAAGGTTAAGAAAGAGACGGTGGCCTCAGTCAGTATTTTTAATCTCTTGGATATTCATATCTCGAGACATATCATCATTGGCCCTTCCAATTCTCTCGTAACTCAGAAGCTATATAGTGAAACTTTTTTTGAGATGCAACTATTTTCCGTTCTCTGAACAGGATCTTTTTATTTTTTTTATAGCTTAATGTTCTATTTTATTCAATAATTGATATAACAAACGTAATTTGTCTGATGACTTCGTTGATTTTTCTACATAAAGAATATTCTTTAAGCATCTGAAACGTTATTATATCAAGTTTCATTTTTTGTTTTTGTATTTGGCTGGGAATTAAAATTCAAACTTCTGTTACAAGTTGTAGCATTGGGATTCCAAGACTATTTGAAATTTGAAGTATAATTTTGATATTTATTTTCGTGTATACTTTAAATAACCCGAATTCAATTATGCGCAAGGATGAAAGCGTACAGTAATAAGACTGGCTGGTGTAAATTTAATTCACTGGTCTTACCAAATATTTTGGGTTTACCCTGCGACACAGAATAGCTCACTATATAATTTTTCATTTTAAATTTTATTAACAGGTTTCATACATAAGTGATTAAGACGTAAGAAAAAAAATAGAAACAAGTATAATTTAAATTGAATGTACGCCATAAAGCTGCTGACGAAATATCGCTACAGAAAATTTTATAATGGTGTTGACGATGGCATCTTGAAAATCTCTCGTCAGCTTGTATTCCTCCTTCCACTTTACAAAGAGTTTCGGAATGGTACCTCTCGCTCCAGAGAAGAGACCGTTAACTGTGATTGTTTGAATGTTGTATTTCGCTGATAGGTACTGAATCGTGGGCTCGTGGATTTTCTTTTTCTCTGCGTTCACTTCAGATGGTTGAGCGGCTGAGATTTCAAATTTGATCGTAGGATCAATTATTTCGGCATAGATTGCTCTTCAAGGAACGACCATTCAAATAAATTGATAGAAAGAACACAGAGGACGTATATTTGAAGTAGTTCTTTCCTCAATCGTGCCACGAGGGAGTGGAATGCTTTACCTTTATGCTGACTGTATGCTTTTGCAATAGATCTTAATCACAAATGTTTTCAAAAATATATTTAAGGCCTTTACTAATAGATGTTAATGTAACAAAATCATCTCTCGTTGTTGGATTTATTGTTAAACTGAGTGCGCAATGCGTAATATTGGCAGAGCAGTGAGATTTAGAAGACGCGCATTATGTTGTAGGCCTAGTGATAATACAGAGCATGTTCAGTAGGATTTATTACTGGTGTAATTAGTAGAGTGAATGTGTAGTAGGTTGGGTAAGTACAGAGAATGTTGGTATTATTATTCATATTAGAATTAGAAATATAATCCGGAGGATGATAGCTACACTGAAACTAGACACACAGTTAAAATAATTTCGCAGTTGAAAAATCGACAAGGTGAAACTGTTATTCTTTCGTTCATCCATATTAAATAAGCTCGTACTTCTTCAGTGAAAAGTTTAACAGTGAAAAGGGTATATCGACGTTGTTGAACAGCAACCTCATATTTAAAATTATGTCGTTATATTCCTGTAACTACAACGGGGTGAGTAATAAATATTCATTCATTCATTCATTCATTCATTCATTCATTCATTCATTCACATTCATTCGTTCATTCGATTATCCGTTCATTCGTTGATTTATCCTTTCATTCATATATATATATTGCGAAACTAATATAAAGGGGCGTCTTGAGAAAAGAAAATATAACTCTTGGAAAACATTTTTATTGGGACAAATTTTTTAATATAAGAAATTGATATTTTGTTTTCCACTCCCTATAAGATTTATTCGTTCTTTAATCAACTCTCCGAAGACAGGTGATAACCTCTTAAGTGATGTCAATAACGCAACACTCATGATGTAACTATGTCAAGAAATAATAAGTGGGGTGTCTATACATGTGTATATGTATATATATATATATATATATATATATATATATATATGTATATATATATGAATCTAATGTAAAGGCGCGTCTTGAGAAAAGAAAATATAACTCTTGCGAAACATTTTGGGTGGGACAAATTTTTGAATATAAGAAATTAATATTTTGTTTTCCACTCCCTATAATTTTTATTCGTTCTTTAATCAACTCTCCGAAGACAGGTGATAACCTCTTAACTGATGTCAATAAGGCAACACTCATGAATGTAACTATGTCAAGAAATAATAAGTGGGGTGTCTATACATGTGTGTATATGTATATATGTATGTGTGTGTATATATATAGCGAGCCTAATATAAAGGCGCGTCTTGATAAAAGAAAACATAACTCTTGGAAAACATTTTTGGTGGGACAAATTTTTGAATATAAGAAATTAATATTTTGTTTTCCACTCCCTATAATTTTATTCGTTCTTTAATCAACTCTCCGAAGACAGGTGATAACCTCTTAAGTGATGTGAATAAGGCAACACTCATGATGTAACTATGTCAAGAAATAATAAGTGGGGTGTCTATACATGTGTGTATATGTATATATGTATGTGTGTGTATATATATAGAGCGAGCCTAATATAAAGGCGCGTCTTGATAAAAGAAAACATAACTCTTGGAAAACATTTTTGGTGGGACAAATTTTTGAATATAAGAAATTAATATTTTGTTTTCCACTCCCTATAAGATTTATTCGTTCTTTAATCAACTCTCCGAAGACAGGTGATAACCTCTTAAGTGATGTCAATAAGGCAACACTCATGATGTAACTATGTCAAGAAATAATAAGTGGGGTGTCTATACATGTGTGTATATGTATATATGTATGTGTATATATGACAATTGGAATCATAAGAAGTAAATATAAAATAATAGCAACATTTTAGAAAAAGATTGTGTAGGGGTTTGTATGGTGCATAAAATAGCATTTTCAGGGTGTTACATGACGGCAAACATTAGTGAAAACGCTTAGGAACGAAATCTGTCCAGAAACATGGTTACAGCATTTTCAAAACTTGTTTCGCCCAACATTTACAGTATAGAGTAAAGCTAGGAGAGAAGACGAGAGTAGGAGAGATAACGCGTGCTTTAGTTTCCCGGTTTACCCCTATGTTTCGCCTCTTGTCTAATCTCAACTAGAGTAACAAGGAAGTGTGCTGATGCAGTGAAATTCTCCCGCGATTGTATGTATTACTGTGTATTTTACATCGACTTTCTTCAATGAATTATCGTTGGTAAGTGCCTGAATTTTCGTTCAACATTGCCAATATGTTTATATAGCATATTTGCAGTAGTAATACTTAGGAACTGTAAAATGCTGGTGGAAGCTATATCCATCCACATGCACTGTACACAGTTTTACGCCGGTCGGCCATGTTTTCTATTAACCAGCTGGGTGCGTCATCTCACCTACCAATTTAGGACAGATGACTTATCACAATGGTAGGAAAGATGACGCAGTTTAGGATCTATTTTTTATTTAAAGAATGAATATAAGGAAGTTTGTCTAAATTATTATAATAACGTTTCTTTAAATCGTATTTGGGCATTTATATCTAGTTTTGGCGTATAAAATATTCGAAATTATACTACAGTAATAAATTATAATATATAATCATGTCACTGTAAAGTCTCATTGAGTTTTCTAAATTATTTTAAAGTTACCAATATACTAAATAAATAAATTAGAATGACAAATCGTGTTTCTTCAAATTTTAATGATTATTATTATTATTATTATTATTATTATTATTATTATTATTATTATTATTATTATTTTATTATTATTATTTTAGTTTTAGGGTTATCTAACATGCCAAATAAATACATTAGAATATCTAATCGTGCTTCCTGGCGTGAAGAAGATTTAAGAAATGCTGGTCTCGCTGTTCTGGAAAAAAGAATGTCTCTACGAGCAGCAAGTAAATAGTACAATATACCGGAAAAAAACTTTAAGGACCAGAGTGAAGAACAATAATTTCAAGAAAAGTGTTCTAGGGCCATCTTCACAGTTGGGGAATGAGGCAGAAAAAAAGTTGATGAAGCACATTCTTGACCTGCATTTTCCTAAAAGGAAAGATGTTCGGGAGATGGCCTTCAACATAGCGCGGTTTCTGGGTATAAGGACAACATTTAATACTGAGGACGGAAAAGCTGGTAAAGTATGGCTGGCTTACTTCATGCATCGAAATCCTGAGCTTGCCATAAGAAAGGGTGAAGGTACCTCACGAGCAAGGATTGAAGGGATGGACAGGAAAGAAGTTGCTGATTATTTTCAGCTTCTATCAAGAATTATGGTGGAAAACGATCTGGTAAATAAGCCAGGCAATATTTGGAACGCAGATGAAACAGGCTGCAACTGAACAATGTGCCTGGCGAAGTAATTGCCGGAAACGGCAGTAAAGATGTTAACGTCGTTACTACGATGGAAAAGGACGAAACTATTACTGTCCTTGCATGTTGTAATGCGGAAGGTCATTTCTTACCCCCTTATTGAGTGATGAAAGGAGTCTACAAGAAACCTGAACACGAAAAAGGAGCGCCTCCTGGGACTGTTATTAAAATGAGACCTGAAAAATGTATATTAACTCTGAACTGTTCCTGGTATGGATGACCACACATTTCATACCACGAAAGCTAGCAGGGAAAAATCTACTCATCATGGATGGACATGCTTCCCAAATGAATGACGGCAAACTTCTAGAATTGCCTTACAAGTATTATATAAATGTAACTATAATTATTTTGTGACAGAAAACACTCATAGTAATATTAAGTCCATAATGTGTGTACACAGTATTCAATTTTTTGTTCGGCATCTCTCCTACCCATAGCGCGTCATCTATCAATACCATAGTAGGAGAGACTTCATGAAAAATGTTTAAAAATGAATATATAATTGATTTCAGTGTGAAACAAATATTTTTCCTGAAGTAAGTGATAACCCATGAATAAATAAATATTATTTGTTTTTCAAAATACCTTATACGGTTGAATATATATATATATTTTGAAATGTGCGTCTTCTCTCCTAGCTTTCCCCTATGCAATTAACCAAAATTCTATCACAACATTATCAAAGTTAATGTTTCAAATCATACCCAAATTTTAGTATTTATCTTAGAAAGGAATTGGATATTATTCGTGCACTTTCGCTTTTTAAGAGTTAAGAAAGAGTCAGTGGTCTCAGTCAATATTTTTAATCTCATGGAGATTCAAAGGTTTAGGCTACATCATCATTGGCCTACCCAACTCTTTGTCAACCCAGAAGCGATATAGTGAAGTCTGTTTTGAGTTGCAACTATTTTCCGTTGCGTGAACAGGATATTTTTAATTTTGACTATAGCTTATTGTTCCATTTTATTCAATATTTGAAATAACAAATGCAATTTGTCTGATGTCTCATCGAGTTTTCTACATGAATGAATATTCTTTATGCGTATCAAGTCTTATTTTCTAAACTTTCATTGTCTGTTCTTTTATTAGGCTGGGAATTCAAATCCAAAAATCTGTGGGATATTGTAGCATTAAGTTTGCAAAAATGTTTGTAATTTGAAGTAAAATTTTGATACTTCTTCTTATATATACTTTAAATAATACGTCTTAAATTATTATGCGCTATGTTCGAAGCGTACAGAGGTGAGACTGGCTGGAGACAAAAAATAGCTTGAAGCCACCAAATTGCTCTTCAAGGAACGACTATTGAAATAAATTGAGGGAAGGAACAGAGAGGACGGACATTTAATAGAGTTCTTTCCTCAATCGTCCTATCAGGGACTGGAATGCTTCACCTGCAGACTTACTGTAGGCTCTCGCAATAGACCCAAAGTACAAGAGTTTTGAAAATAAGATTTAAAAAACCTTCGGGGAGGCCGAGACGTAGATGGGAAAATAGTATTAAAATGGATTTCAGGGAGGTGGGATAGGATGATAGACAATGGATTAATATTGCTGAGCATAGGGACCAATGGCGGGCTTATGTGAGGGCGGCAATGAACCTCCGGGTTCCTTAAAAGCCAGTAAGTAAGTAAGTATTTGTGAAACAAATTACATATTATTCTCGAACTGATGCTTTTAAGAGGTAAGAAAGAGTCATCGGCCTCAGTCAGTATTTTTATTCTCATGTACATTCAAAACTACGGCTTCATCATCATTGGCTTTCCCAACTCTCTGTTAACTCAGAAGCTTTATAGTGTAGTCTGTTTTGAGGTGCAACCATTTTCCATTGTCTGAACACGAAATTTTGAATTTTGTCTGTAGCTTAGTGTTCTATTTTATTCAGTAATTGAAGTGAAGAACGTAATTTTTCTCATGTCCTCATAGCGATTTCTACATAAAACAACATTCGCTATGCGCCTGAGACCTTATTTCCTCAAGCTTCATTGACTGTGCTTTTATTTGGGTGAGAGTAAAAATCCGAAATTCTGTTGCATGTTGTAGCAATGGGATTGCAAGAATGTTTGGAATATGAAGTAAAATTTTGATATTTCAATTCATATACTTACTTACTGGCTTTTAAGGAACCCAGAGGTTGATTGCCGCCCTCACATAAGCCTGCCATTGGTCCCTATCCTGAGCAAGATTAATCCATTCTCTATCATATTCCACCTCCCTGAAATCCATTTTAATATTATTTTTCCATCTACGTCTCGGCCTCCCCGAAGGTTTTTTTCCCTCCGGCCTCCCAACTAACACTATATGCATTTCTGGATTCGCCCATACGTGCTACATGCCCTGCCCATCTCAAACGTCTGGATTCAATGTTCCTAATTATGTCTAGTGAAGAATACAATGCGTGGAGTTCTGTGTTGTTGAGCTTTCTCCATTCTCCTGTAACTTCATCCCTCTTATCCACAAATATTTTCCTAATAACCTTATTCTCAAACACCCTTAATCTCTTTTCCTCTCTCGAAGTGAGAGTCCAAGTTTCACAACCATACAGAACAACCGGTAATATATCTGTTTTATAGATTTTTTTATAGCAGACTGGATGATAAAAGCTTCTCAACCGAATAATAACAGGCATTTCCCATATTTGTTCTGTGTTTAATTTCCTCCCGAGTATCATTTATATTTGTTACTGTTGCTCCAAGATATTTGAACTTCTCCACCTCTTCAAAAGATAAATTTCCAATTTTTGTATTTCCATTTCGTACAATATTCTCGTCACGAGACATAATCATATACTTTGTCTTTTCGAGATTTACTTCCAAACCTATCTCTTTACTTACTTCCTGTAAAATTCCCGTGTTTTCCCTAATCGTTCGTGGATTTTCTCCTAATATATTCACGCCATCCGCATAGACAGGAAGCTGATGTAACCCGTTCAATTCCAAACCCTCTCTGTTATCCTGGACTATATAGACTTGTAACATTCCAAGTACCAAATCTCAAAACCTTATTCTTTTGCTGTGGTTGTACCAGAGGATCAGTCCCATTCCGAGGCTTATTTGAAGGATTCGTAACAAGCTGTTTTTCACGGTGCTGGGTTGTTAGTTCTTCGCCCAACCCCCGAGCTGGAGGATCACCCCTCATCGGTTGTCCGCGACTGCTTATTCAATATTTTCACACTTACCCTCCATATCTGGAGGCCGTCTCCTCGATCCGCAACCTGAGGACGCGCCATGCCGTGGTATTTCTTTTCATATACTCTTTAATAACCGTGTTCAATTATGCGCAACGTTCAAAGCGTACAGAGGTGAGACTGGCTGGAGACAAAAATATGTTCCAGCCACGAAATTCCTATTCAAGGACTATCATGCAAATAAATTGAAGGAAAGAACACATGGGACGGACATTTGAAAGAGTTCTTTCCTCAATCGTGCTCGGGAGTTGAATGCTCTACATGCAGGCTAAATGTATGCTTTTGAAATCGACTCTAACAACAGGTGGTTTCAAAACAAACTGAAGTCCTTTACTAATAGAAGTTAATTAACAACATAGTCTATTTGTTGCAGTGCGTAATATTGGATGTGCAGGGAGCTTTAGAAGATGTGCAGTGTGTTTTACTTCTAGTGAAAGTGCAGTGAGCTACAGAGCCTGTTCAGTAGGTTCTAATACTCTTATAAAGAGTTCGGTTAATGTGTAGTGGGTAGAGAAAGTACAGAGAATTTCCAAAATGTACCGTAATACATGTTACAATTGTAATTATAATTCAGAGGGTAACAACCACTGCATCGAAACTAGACACTCCTGTAAAGTAACTTCACAATTAAAATATAAAAAAATGTGAAATTGTCATTCATTCATTCATATTCATTTATTTATTCATTCATTCATTCATTAAATAAGTTAGTAGTTCTTCTGTGAAAACTTTAATAGTGGAAGAAATATATCGACGATGTTGAGCAGGAACCTCTAATATAAAAATATGAATAAAATAAGTCTTCACTGGATTCTCATAAAAGAAATTTTTTCGAATCTTCTTCAACCACAGTGCATGTCAAGGCATGGACATAAACATAAGAAGACGTGATTCGAAAATGCTTTTATGCCAGGCATTTGTTGCTTTTTTCGGAGATATTCAAATGTCCTTTTTCGCTCTGGCGTACTGATATATTGAAATTTTTGACATACGGGTTTGTTATTCAACAACAACAATGTAGTAGTGTACTACATGTCGTTAGAGGCGTTTAATTTTATTCTCTTGGTAGTTCTCTTGTGGTCTGTCCATGCCTTGTTTCTTTCTGTAATTCTTTAGTTCGTCTGCCAGAATGTCTTGTCTTCATATATCGTTCTTCTTTCTGTAACTACCACTAGGTGAAAACCCATTTGTAGTTAATACATATTCATTTATTCATTGATTCCTTTATTCCTATATCCGTTCATTCGTTCGTGTATTCTTTCACTCATTGATGCATTGCGAAGCTAATAATGAAGGCGGGTCGTGAGAAAAAATCTAACTTTTGCAAATAATTTTTCACTCGATCATTTTTGAGACTATAAGAAATACGTGTTGTGTTGTCCCCTCCCTATATATGTAGTCGTCTTACAGTCAATGTCCGCAGACAGGTTTGTACCTTATAATTGATACCAATAACAAAACACCGATAAGGTAACGAAGCCAGGAGATAATGCCAATGGTGATGAGTTACTTTCCCCTTTTGCAAAATCTTAGAAAAGACTTGCAGAGGGACTTCCCTGGTGCATAGAATATAACTAACTGGATGGTCCAACGTATCCAGTAGGTAGAATAACGAAAATTCTATCACACCATTATCAAAGTTAAAGGTTTAAATCATACCAAATTTTACTATTTATACCTATAAGAAACGAATTGCATAATATTCTTGCACTCATGTTATTTAAGAGTTAAGAAAGAGTTAGCGGCCTCAGACGGTATTTTTGATCTCATGCAGATTCAAATGAAAATCCATATCATCATTGACCTTCCCAACTCTCTGTTAACTGAGAACTGATATAGTTAGATCTGTTGAAGGTGCAACCATTTGCCATTGTCTGAACATGAAATTTTTAATTTCGTCTATAGCTTAATGTTAACTTTATTCAATAATTCAAATGACAAACGTAAATGGATTTCTTCATTGTACTTTCTACATAAAAGCATATCCGTTACGCGCTTTAAATCTTATTTTCTGAGGCTTTATTGCTTGTTCTTTTATTTGGGTGAGTGTTGAACACCCAAAATTGTGTTGCATAATGTAGTATTGGGATTGCAAGACTATTTGGAATTTGAAGTAAAATTTTGATATTTATACTTTAAATAACACGAGTTGTATTATGCGCAATGTTCAATGCGTACAGAGGTGCGACTGCCTGGAGACAAATTGCCCTTCAAGGAATCCTTCAAATAATTTGTTGGAAAGAGCACACCTGACGGACATTTGAAAGAGTTCTTTCCTCAATCGTAGTTTCAGGGACTGGAATGCTCTACCTGGAGACATATTGGAGGGTTTTGCAATAGGGCCTACCCGCAAGTGTTTTGAAAAATAATTTATGACTTTCACTAATAGACGTTAAGGTAGCAAAATAGTTCTATTTGTTGGATTTATAGTTATACTGATTGCGCAGTGCCTAATATTGATTTTCAGTGAGTTTCGGAGTGCGCACGGTCTGTTGTAGGACTAGTGAAATAGCAATGATCTACAGAGCCTGTTCCGTATGTTCTAGTATTTTAGTAATGATTTCAGTTAATGTGTAGTGGGTAGAGAAAATACAGAGAATGTTAAAAATATAATTCATATTAGAATTAGAAATATCTAGCCTCTAGGTTTATTCTCCTAGCTACGCATAGTAATCGTCATACACGTTCACAACACAATCCGCTGTTACAAGTACCACGTCATCAGACATCTCTGTACTCAATTTCTTTGTCAATAGCCATGGCCTGCTCATGGAATTTGCTACCGCTGGGATTCAGGAGTAGTCTTGGTCTTCAGTCGTTTAAAATTAGTTAGTTAGAAATATTTATATGCACAGAATTAGTTTTTTTAGATATAATTTTATTTATTATTATTATTATTATTATTATTATTATTATTACTAATTTAAACTAATTTAAACAGTCATTACTTTGTTTTTTCAATAAAACTAATATCTATGTAACTGTCATTGTCTCAATGTAACTATTGCTGATTATACCAATTGTACTATCCCTTTAGTGTGATTATATTCATGGGTATTAATTCTTTTGTTTTAACTTAATACTTCTTTACCAGAATGTAATTTCCTGTTTATGGTTATATATTGATATGTATTCATTGTCTATTAATAATTTTATTATTATAGTTATTATTATTATTATTATTATTATTATTATTATTATTATTATTATTATGTTAATTCTTGTATACCGATATATATTTTTTTGTGTATGTGCTTTGATCCTGGTTCAATGGAAGAAAAGGCCAGATGGCCTTAACTCTACCAGGGAAAATAAAACTATTACTAAACTATAGTCCGGAGGACGATGAGAACTACCATCGAAATTAGACACTCATTCGATCATTCATTCATATTAAATAAGTTAGTAGTTCTTCAGTGAAAACTTCAATATTGATATTATATATATTATCGACGTTGTTGAACAGCAAACTCTTATACAAAAATATGAACAAAATAAGACTTCACTTGATTCTCATCAAAAAAATTTTCTGGAATTTTCTGCAAGCACAGAGCATGTCAACACATGGACATAAACATCAGGAGAAGATACTTAAATATAATTTCAGGCTAGACATTTGTTGGTTTTTATAAAGATATTCAAATGTTATTTTTTTCGCTCTAGCCTACTATAATATTGAAATGTTTGACATAACGATGTTGGTGTTCAACAACAATGACATTGTAGTGCAACATATCTCATTACAGGCGTTTGATAATGTTCTCTTAGTAGTCCGCTTGTATGCTGAACTTGACTTGTGTTTCTGTAATTATTTGGTTTGTCTGTCAGAATGACTTGTCTTCATATATTGGTATTCTTCGTGTAACTACCACACGGTGAGTAGTAAATAATCATTCATTTATTTGTTCTTTCATTCGTTGATTCATTCTATCATTCATACATATATTCCGAAGATGATATGTAAGCTACTCGTGAGAAAGGAAAATTTTACTCTTTAAATCATTTTTCAGTAGGCCATTTCTGAGACTATGAAAAATGCATATGTTGTTTTCCACTCCCAGTAAGATTTAGTCATTCGCTGTTTCGAGTTCTCCACACTTCTACTCCAAATTATCTCCGTTCCCGGTTTAACTACTTATCCTCCAATCACAATCTAAACACCAGGCCACAGGAGAGCCAAATCCTAGCAATTCCTGCCCATAGAACATACCACTATTCATCCTCTTTTACTGTCTCAGTCCCCCGTGAATGGAATTCTCTACCTCAGAAGATTAGGGGCAGCCAGACAATAACCACTTTCAAGAAAAAGTTAAACGATTTCTTACGGGCGCAGTCCAATTGAAGTTATAATTCTGATGGAGTTTAATAATTTAATTTAATTTAGGAATGATTACCATTACTATTATTATTATTATTATTATTATTATTATTATTATTATCATTATTATTATTATTATTATTATTATTTATTATATAATTATTTTATTGGTGTTGTGAAGATGAAAAGAATTGTCATTGTGTTATATTAATTATGTATTATATTGTCTTGTATTTTAGTATTGTATTGCTTTGAATTGTATTGCAATGTATTGTATTGTATTAATTATGTTATATTCATAGCATTGTAGTAATTTTCTATCATACTGGTTGAGTGGAAGAGAAGGCCGAATGGCCTTAACACTGCGAGTTAAAATAAACCATTATTATTATTATTATTATTATTATTATTATTATTATTATTATTATTATTATTATTATTATACACTGTTCGGAGACAGGTTTTAACCTCATAAGTGACGCCAATAAGGCAACTGTCATGAGAAGACTATGTCATAAGCCAAGATATAATCGTGGTGTGTCAATGTATATGCCAGAACTACAATCATAAAGAAGATATGTAAAAAATATTAGCAACATTTTAGAAAAAAGTTGCAGATAGGCATGAATGGTGCAAAGAATAGAATTATCATGATGATACGCTACAGCAAAAATTAGTAAAAACTCATAGGATCGAAATCTGTCCAGACATATGGTTAACCTACATTATTTTGAAAACATATTTCGCCCAATGTATAAATTAAATGCAATTAACCGAAATTCTATCACAACATTGTCATAGTTAATGTTTTAAATCATACCGAAATTTCATTATTTGTTTTAGAAAGAAATTCTATATTATTCGTGCACTTTTGCTTTTTAAGGTTAAGAAAGAGTCAGTGGTCTCAGTCAGTATTTTTAATCTCATGGAGATTCGAAGCTTAGGCTACATCATCATTGGCCTTCCCAACTCTTTGTCAACCCAGAAGCGATATAGTGAAATCTGTTTTGAGATGCAACTATTTTCCATTGTCTGAACAGGAAATTTTTTATTTTCTCTGATGCTTATTGTTCTATTTTATTCAATATTTGAAACAACAAATGTAATTTTTCTTGTGTGTCAAAGAGTTTTGTACATAAAAGAATATTATTTTATGCGTCTGAAGTCTTATTTTCTCAATTTTCATTATCTGTTCTTTTGTTCGGCTGGGAATTAAAATCCAAAACTCTGTGGCATGTTGTAGTATTGTGATTGCAAGATTGTTTGGAATTTTAAATAAAATTCCGATACTTCCTTTCATATTATACTTTAAAAAATACGTGTTCAATTATGCGCAATAATCAAAGCGTACAGAGGTTAGACTGGATGGAGACAAACATAGGTTGCAGCCGCAAAATTCCTCTTCAAGGACTATCATGCAAAAAAATTGAGGTAAAGAACACATGAGATGGACATTTGAAAGAGATCTTTCCGTAATCGTGCTTGGCTGCAGGCTAAATATATGCTTTTGCAATTTACTCGAACAAGAGGTTTAAAAAATTAACTTACGAATATTACTAATTTAAGTTAATTAACAAAGTAGTCTATATTTGTTGGATTTCCAGTTATACTAAGTGCGCAGTGCGAAATATTGGAAGTGCAGGGAGTTTTAAGTTTGCAGTGTGTTTTACGCCTAGTGAAAGTGCAGTGAGCTACATGGCCTGTTCAGTAGGTTCTAGTACTACAGTAATGAGTTCAGTTAATGTGTAGAGGGTAGAGAAAATACAGAGAATGTTAAAAATATAATTCATATTAGAATTAGATCCATCTGGCCTCTCGGTTCACTCACCTAGCTTCACATCATAATCGTATTACACGGTCACTGCACAATCTTCTGTTATCAGTACCACGTCACATGACATCTCTGTACTCAAGATATTTCTCAATAGCCGTGGCCTGCTCCGGGCTTTCGCTTCTGCCGGAATGCACGGGTAGTCTTAGTCCTCAGTCTTTTATAATTAGGTTGTTTTGAAATATTTTAAATGTACAGAATTAGGCTTTTAAATATAATTTCATTTATTGATGATGATGATGATGATAATAATAATAATAATAATAATAATAATAATAATAATAATAATAATTGTTTTTTCTGTCAATACTACATTCTACATAACTGTCATTTTATCATTATAACTGTTGCTGATTATACTAATTGTACTACTCCTTTAGTTGTGTGGTTATATTCAGAGGTACCGTTATTAATTCTTTTCATTTGAGTTTATACTTTCTACCAGAATGTATTTTCCTGTTTGTCGTTATATTCATATGTATTCACTGGTTTTTTTTATTTTTTTTTTTTAATTTTGTTATTATTTTTTAAGTTAATACTTGTATACCGATTTATATATATTTTTTGTATGTTCTTTAATCCTGGTTGAGTGGAAGGAAAGGCAAGAGAAACTCTGCCAGAGAAATTAAACTATTTCTAAACTATAATTCGGAGGACGATGACAATTACCACCGAAATTAGACACTCCATTCATTCATTCTTTCATTCATTCATTGTTTCATTCATTCATTCATTCATTCATTCATTCATATTTAATAAGTAAGTAGCTCTTCAGTGAAAACTTCAATAGTGAAATTATATATATTATCTTCGTTGTATTTGAAAATATGAACAAAATAAGACTTCACTTGATTCTCATCAAAAAAGTTTCTGCAAGCACAGAGCATATCAACTCATGGATATAAACATCAGAAGAGGATACATAAATATCATTTCATGCCTTACACATGTTGGTTTTTTGAAGCTATTCAAATGTTCTTTATTCGCTCTAGCTTGCTATAATATTGACGACATTGTACTGCAACATATCTCATTACAGGCGTTTGATTATTTTCCCTTAGTAGTCCGCTTGTCTTATGAACTTTACTTGTGTTTCTGTAATTCTTTTGTTTCTCTGTCTGCATGACTTGCCTTCATATATCGGTATTCTTCGTGTAACTACCACACGATGAGTAGCAAATAATCATTCATACATTTGTTCTTTCATTCGTTGATTCATTCTATCTTTCATACATAGAGTGCGAAGATGAATGAAAGCTACTGGTGAAAAAGGAAAATCGAACTCTTGTAAATCATTTTTCAGTAGGACAATTTTGAGACTATAATAAATGCATATTTTGTTTTCCACTCCATGTAACATTTAGTCGTTCTTTAATACACTGTTCGAAGACATATTTTAACCTCATAAGTGACGTGAATAGAGCAACTGTCATGAGACGACTATGCCATAAGCCAAGATATAATGGTGGCGTGTCAATGTATATGCCAGAACTACAATCATGAAGAAGAAATATTAATATATTGGCAATATTTTAGAAAAAAGTTGCAGATAGGCATGTATGGTGCATAGAATAGTATTTTCAGGATGATTCGCGACAGCAAAAATTAGTAAAAACTCATAGGTTCGAAATCTGTCCAGACATATGGTTACATTATTTTGAAAACATGTTTCGTCCAACCTATACATTAAATGCAATTAGCCGAAATTCTATCACAACATTGTCAGATATAATGTTTAGATCACACCGAAATTTCATTATTTGTCTTAGAAAGAAATTCGATATTATACGTGCACTATCGCTTTCTAAGTTTAAGAAAGAGTCAGTGGCCTCAGTCAGTATTTTTAAAATCATGGAGATTCAAAGCGCACCATATATCATCATTGGCCTTCCCAACTCTCTCTCAACCCAGAAGCGACAGGGTGAAATTAGTTTTGATGTGCAACTACTGGGTGTTCAGTTCAAAATGTGTTATGGCTCGCTGTATGCCGTCACGTGGCTAGCCGATGAGCCTAGAGAATTCAATCATCCTACACTTCCGCAAAGAGGTATATGACCTGTGAGGCAGAGAAGTTGCCTACCAAGTACGGCGTTCATTCTGAAGAGTACCTACCGATACGTACGGTAACGCCGGTAGTGGTAGGAATGTGAACTGTTTGGAAATACGTACTGTCGGGATATGGGGAGAGGGTTAAAACGATTACTTACGTATTTGTTGACATTAACTTCGACGGTCAACATGGACGCAGAGCATTTGATTTGTGTTGTGGAATGTTACCGTACGCAACCGATGATAACAAATACCCTGCGTACGACTTGCCGGCGCAAAACACAGTTCTAAAGAGGTTATGGTAGCACTCAGACCGTACAGACCGCCATCTGTTGCTACGACGTTCAAGTTATACAGTACACGTTCTCAATTTAGATTGAAGAACGCCTTAAATAATAGGCAACTTCTCTGACATATAAGCTGAAACTCGCTTCAAATCGGTGACCCAACAACAGTGACGTCATGACAGACTTTGAAATGAACAGCCATTATTTTCCATTGTCTGAACCGGAAATTTTTAATTTTGTCTGAAGCTTATTGGTCAATTTTATTCAATATTGGAAACAACAAATGTAATTTCTCCCATGTCTCATTGACTTTCCTACATAAAAGAATATTCTTTATGCGCCTGAAGTCTTATTTTCTCAACTTTGGCTGTCGGCTCTTTTGTTTGGCTGGGAATTAAAATCCAAAACTCTGTTGCACGTTGTAGTATTGGGATTACAAGAATGTTTGGAATTTGAAATAAAATATTGATAGTTCTTTTCATATTATACTTAAAATAATACGTGTTCAATTATGCGCAATAATCAACGCGTACAGAGGTTAGACTGGAAGAAGACAAACAGAGGTTGCAGCCACAAAATTCCACTTCAAGGACTATCATGCAAACAAATTGTGAGAAGGGACATGGGACGGACGTTTGAAAGAGTTCTTTCCTCAATCGTGCTCGGGAGTGTAATGCTCTACCTACAGACTAAATGTATGTTTTTGCAATTGGCTTCAACCACAAGAGGTTTCTAAAATCAACTTAGGACGTTTGCTAATAGAGTTAATTAACAAAGTAGTCTATTTTTGTTGGATTGTTAGTTATACTAAGTGCGCAGTGCGTAGTATTGGAAGTGCTGGGAGCTTTAGAAGGTGTGCAGTGTGTCTTACGCCTAGTGAAATTACAGTGAGCTACAGAGCGTGTTCAGTAGGTTTTAGTATTACAGTAATGAGTTCAGTTGATGTTTAGTGGGTAGAGAAAATACAGAGAAGGTTAAATATATAATTCATATTAGTACTAGATCTATCTGGCCTCTCGGTTTACTCTTCGAGCTTCACATCTTAATCGTAATACACGTTCACTGCACAAGCTTCTGTTATCAATAGCACGTCATCAGACATTTCTTGTAGTCAATGTATTTCGCAATAGCCATGGCCCGCTCCTGGAATTCGCTTCTGCCGGAATTCACGGGTATTCTTAGTCCTCAGTCGTTTAGAATTGGGTTGTTTTGAAATATTTTAAATGCACAGAATTAGGCTTTTTATATATTATTTCATTTATTAATCATAATAAATAATATAATAATAATATAATAATTATAATAGTAATAGTAACAATAATATTAATAATATTGTTTTTCCATCAATACTAATTTATACATAACTGTCATTTTCTTAATGTAACTGTTGCTGATTATACTAATTGTACTAATCCATTAGTTGTGTGGTTTTATTCATAGGATCGGTTTCATTTCTTTCTTTTAAGTTTATACTTGTCTACCAGAATGTTTTTTTCCTGTTTGTGGTTATATTCATGTGTATTCACTGTTTTTATTATTATTTTTAAGTTAACACTTGTATGCCGATGTTTCTTTTTTTTTGTATGTTATTTAATCCCGGTTGAGTGGAAGGAAAGGCAAGATGGCTTTAATTGTGCCAGAGAAATTAAACTATTTCTCAACTACAGTCAG
>JAJSOF020000031.1:84310701-84317972 GCA_025594305.2 Periplaneta americana | reverse complement strand
AGAAGAAGATAGATAGATAGATAAAAGGATAGATAGATATAGAAGGATAGATAGATAGATAGATAGATAGATAGATAGATAGATAGATAGATAGATAGATAGATAGATAGATAGATAGATAGATAGATAGATAGATAGATAGATAGATAGATAGATAGATAGATAGATAGACAGACAGATAGATAGATTTATTCTTTCCATAGTAATCTTACACTTGCTTTTTTAGCATAGAATAAGGATTATGTCCAACTCTTACGTTTAACAATAAAAAATACAATTATATAAATGCAAATATGAAACATGTACAGAATTAATACTTAATAATATTAATATTTGATACAATGTATTATTAAAGAGCATACACAAAACATATCGGTATAAAACTATTATCTTAAATAATAATAATAATAATAATAATAATAATAATAATAATAATAATACAAAATAATATAAAGACATTGAACACATATGATTATAACCACAAACAGGAAAATACATTCTGGTAGACAATTTAGAAAGATATCTTTCCATAATATTCTTAGATTTCCTTTATAGCATAGAATAAAGAACATGTCCAATTCTTACGTTTAACAATAAAATGCAATACATATCAAATGCAAATATGAACAATGTACAGAATTAATTTAATAACAATTATATTTTATAGAGTGTAATATTAAAGAGCGTACACAAAAAAAAAAAACATAACGGCATAAAAGCATTACCTTAAAATAAAATAATAATAATAATAATAATAATAATTATATTAAAAATAATAATAATAAATAAATAAAGATGGAGTGAAAACAAGTTAATATAACCACAAACAGGAATATACATTCTTGTAGACAAGGATAAACTTGAAAGAAAAAAATTAATACCGGACCCTATGAATATAACCACACAACTTATGGATTAGTACAATTAGTATAATCAGCAACAGTTACATTAGAAAATAACAGGTATGTAGAAATTAGTAAGGCTGGAAAAAACATTAATATTAATATTATTACTATTATTATTATTATTATTATTATTATTATTATTATTATTATTATTGAAAAGCAGTCGTGGACAGGCGATAAGGGGTGGTCCTCCATCTTGGGGGTTGGGCGAATCCCTACAATAAGCCTCGGAATAGGATTGATTCTCTGGCACGAACACAGCAAAGGAAGAAGGTTTTGAGATTTGGCACTTGGAACGTAACTAGTCTTTATAGAACAGGAGGGGTAACATTAGTGGCAAAAGAACTAGCTAGATATAGAATAGACTTTGTGGGAATACAAGAGGTTAGGTTAGATGGAAATGGCATATCACAAATAGGAGATTACTTGTTGTATTATGGGGAAGGAAACAATAATCACCAATTAGGAACAGGATTCTTTGTTCATAAAAGAATAACATCAGCAGTAAAAAAGGTCGAATTTATCAGTGACAGGTTATCATATTTAGTACTTAAGGGTAGATGGTGCGACATCATAGTTATAAATGCTCACGCCCCTACAGAAGAGAAAGACGACCATATAAAGGATAGCTTCTATGAGGAATTGGAACATACTTTTGATCAGTTCCCTAGATATCACATGAAAATTTTATTGGGGGATTTCAACGCTAAAGTAGGACGGGAGGATATTTTTAGACCAACTATTGGAAAAGAGAGCCTACACGTAAATAGTAGTGACAATGGAGTTAGATTAGTCAACTTTGCCACATCGAAAAATTTAATTGTCAAAAGTACAACATTCCGCCATAAGGATATACATAAATATACTTGGACTTCTCCAGATGGATTGACACACAACCAAATAGATCACATCTTGATAGATAAACGGAGACATAATAGTTTAGTAGATATTCGAACTTTCAGGGGTGCAGACTGGAATTCTGACCATTATTTCGTGATTGGAGAATTAAGAGAAATATTATCAGTAGCCAAGCGAGTAGAGCAACAAGTTAATATTACTAAATTCAATATTTTGAAATTAAAGGACGAGGAAGCTAAGCAAAATTATCAGGTCGAAATTTCGAATAGGTTTGCCACTTTAGAAAGTTCCGACGAAGTTGAGAAAGAATTAGATGTTAATTGCGTGTGGAAAAATATCAAAGATAGTATCAAAATTGCAGCTGAGCAGAGCATAGGTTATTATGAAACTAAGAAAAAGAAACCTTGGTTTGATGAAGATTGTTGCATGGTAGTAGAAAGAAGGAAACAGGCAAAATTGAAATTCTTACAGGATCCAGTTGAGGAGAAGAGAGATAATTATTTCAATGAAAGACGGGAAGCAAGTCGTACACTTAGGAATAAAAAGAGAGGTTACTTGAAGGAAAAACTGAATGAGGTAGAAACAAATAGTAAGAATAAAAACATTCGAGATTTATATAAGGGTATAAAGGAATTTAAGAACGGATATCAGCCAAGGGTAAATGTGATCAAGGATGAGAATGGTGACTTGCTTGCAGACTCTCCATCAATCCTAAACAGATGGAAAAACTATTTTGCGCAACTACTAAATATACATAGGCCAAACAGAAATGATCGGGATGAAATTCAAATACAAACTTCTGAGCCATTTATACCCGAACCCACGCTTTCAGAAGTCGAAACTGCGATAGAAAATCTGAAAAAGTACAAGTCTCCAGGCATCGATCAAATTCCAGCAGAATTAATACAAGAGGGTTGAAGTGCATTACATAGCGAAATTTATAAACTTGTACTTGCTATTTGGGAAAAGGAAATTGTACCAGAACAATGGAAGGAGTCCATAATTGTACCTATATTTAAAAAGGGGGACAAAACCAACTGTGGTGACTTTCGAGGAATATCACTTTTGTTGACGTCGTACAAAATTTTGTCCAATATTCTTTTGAGAAGATTAACTCCGTACGTAGATGTAATTATTGGGGATCATCAGTGCGGTTTTCGGCGTAATAGATCGACTATTGATCAGATTTTTTGTATTCTACAGATAATGGAGAAAAAATGGGAGTATAAGGGTACAGTACATCAGTTATTCATAGATTTCAAAAAGGCATATGACTCGGTTAAGAGGGAAGTATTATATGATATTCTTATTGAATTTGGTATTCCCAAGAAACTAGTTCGATTAATTAAAATGTGTCTCAGTGAAACAAACAGCAGAGTCCGTATAGGTCAATTTATATCTGATCCTTTTCCAATTCACTGCGGGCTAAAGCAGGGAGATGCACTATCACCTTTACTTTTTAACTTCGCTCTAAAATATGCCATTAGGAAAGTTCAGGATAACAGGCAGGGTTTCGAATTGAACGGGTTACATCAGCTTCTTGCCTATGCTGATGACGTGAATAAGTTAGGAGAAAATACACAAACGGTTAGGGAAAACACGGAAATTTTACTTGAAGCAAGTAAAGCGATCGGTTTGGAAGTAAATCCCGAAAAGACAAAGTATATGAGTATGTCTCGTGACCAGAATATTGTACGAAATGGAAATATAAAAATTTGAGATTTATCCTTCGTAGAGGTGGAAAAATTCAAATATCTTGGAGCAACAGTAACAAATATAAATGACACTCGGGAGGAAATTAAACGCAGAATAAATATAGGAAATGCGTGTTATTATTCGGTTGAGAAGCTCTTATCATCCAGTCTGCTGTCCAAAAATCTGAAAGTTACAATTTATAAAACAGTTATATTACCGGTTCTTCTGTATGGTTGTGAAACTTGGACTCTCACTCTGAGAGAGGAACATAGCTTAAGGGTGTTTGAGAATAAGGTGCTTAGGAAAATATTTGGGGCTAAGCGGGATGAAGTTACAGGAGAATGGAGAAAGTTACACAACACAGAACTGCACGCATTGCATTCTTCACCTGGCATAATTAGGAACTTAAAATCCAGACGTTTGAGATGGGCAGGGCATGTAGCACGTATGGGCGAATCCATAAATGCATATAGAGTGTTAGTTGGGAGACCGGAGGGAAAAAGACCTTTAGGGAGGCCGAGACGTAGATGGGAGGATAATATTAAAATGGATTTGAGGGAGGTGGGGTATGATGATAGAGACAGGATTAATCTTGCACAGGTTAGGGACCGATGGCGGGCTTATGTGAGGGCGGCAATGAACCTTCGGGTTCCTTAAAAGCCATTTGTAAGTAAGTATTATTATTATTATTATTATTATTATTATTATTAAATAGAATTATATGTAAAAGCCTACTTATGTGCAATTTCAAAACAACCTAATTATAAACGAGTGAGAACTAAGACTACCCGTGAATTCCGGCAGAAGCGAATTCCAGGAACGGGCCACGGCGATTGAGAAATATCTTGAATACAGAGATGTCTGATGACGTGGTATTGATAACAGAAGATTGAGGAGTGAACGTGTATCACGATTATGATGTGAAGCTAGGAGAGTAAACCGAGAGGGCAGATAGTTCTAATTCTAATATGTATTATATTTTTAACCTTTTCTGTACTTTCTCTACTAACTACACATTAACTGAACTCATTAATGTGGTATAAGAACCTATTGAACAGGCTCTGTAGCTCACTGCACTTTCACTAGGCGTAAAACACACTGCACACCTTCTAAAACTCCCTGCACTTCCAATATTACGCACTGCGCACTTAGTATAACTAACAATCCAACAAAAATAGACTACTTTGTTAATTAACTTATATTAGTAAAAGTCCTAAGTTAAGATTTGTAACCGCTTGTGATTCGAGCGAATTGCAAAAGCACACATTTAGTCTGCAGGTAGAGCATTACACTCCCTACTCTATTGAGGAAACAACTCTTTCAAATGTCCGTCCCATGAATCTCTTTCTTCAATTTGTTTGCATGATAGTCCTTGAAGGGGAATTTTGTGGGTGCAACCTATGTTTGTCTCCATCCAGTCTAATCCCTGAACGCTTTGATTATTGAGCATAATTGAGCATGTATTATTTAAAGTATAATATGAAAAGAACTGTCAATATTTTATTTCAAATTCCAAACATACTTGCAATCCCAATACTACAACTTGCCACAGAGTTTTGGATTTTAATTCCCAGCCAAACAAAAGAACCGACAATCAAAGTTGAGAAAACAAGACTTCAGACGCATAAAGAATATTCTTTTATGTAGAAAAGTCCATGAGACATAGGAGAAATTAAATTTATTGTTTCAATTATTGAATAAAATTGAGCAATAAACTTCAGACAATATTTAAAATTTCCTCTTCAGGCAATGGAAAATAGTTCCATCTCAAAACTGATTTCACTATATCGCTTCTGGGTTGACAGAGAGTTGGGAAGACCAATGATCATATATGGTAAGCTTTGAATCTCCATGATTTTAAAAATAAAGACTGAGGCCACTGACTCTTTCTTAACCTTAAAAAGCGGAAGTGCACGTATAATATCCAATTTCTTTCTAAGACAAATAACGAAATTTCGGTGTAATTTAAAATATTATCTCTGACAATGTTGTGGCAGAATTTCGGTTAATTGTATTTAATGTATAGGTTGGACGAAACATGTCTTCAAAATAATAATATGTTTGGACAGATTTCGATCCTATGAGTTTTTACTAATTTTTGCTGTCGCGTATCATCCTGAAAATTCTATTCTATGCACCATACATGCCTATCTGCAAATTTTTTCTAAAATATTGCCAATATATTAATATTTCTTCTTCATGAATGTTGTTCTGGCATATACAATGACACGCCACGATTATATCTTGGCTTATGGCATAGTCGTCTCATGACAGTTGCCCTATTGGCGTCACTTATGAGGTTAAAATATGTCTTCGAACAGTATATTAAATAAAGAACGACTAAATGTTACCAGGAGTGGAAAACAAAATATGCATTTTTTATACTCTCAAAAATGTCCTCCTGAAAAACGATATACCAGAGTTAGATTTTCCTTTCTCACGTGTAGCTTTCATATCATCTTCGCAATGTATGTATGAATGATAGAAATAATCAACGAATGAAAGAAGAAATGAATGAATGATTATTTGCTACTCAGCCTGTGGTAGTTACAGGAAGAATGCCGATATGTGAAGACACGTCATTCTAACAGAGAAACCAAAGAATTACTGAAACACAAGTAAAGTTCAGAAGACAAGCAGCCTACTAACAGAACATAATGAAACTCCTGTAATGAGATATGTTACACTACAAAGTAATTATTGTTGAGCACCAACCTCGTTCTGTCAAAATTTTCAATATTATTGCAGTCTAGAGCCAAAAACGAACATTTGATTATGTTTAAAAAACCTACAATTGTAAGGCATGAAGTGATATTTATGTATCCTCTTATGATGTTTATATCCATGAGTTGATTTGCTCTCTGCTTGCAGAATATTTTTTGATGAGAATCAAGTGAAGACTTATTTTGTTCATATATACAACGAATATAATATATATAATTTCACTATTGAAGTTTTCACTGAAGAACTACTAACTTATTTATTATGAATGAATGAATGAGTGTCTAATTTCGATGCTAGTCCTCATCGTCCTCCTGATTATAGTTTAGAAATAGTTTAATTTCTCTGGCAGAGTTAAAGCCATCTTGCCTTTTCTTCCACAGAACCAGGATTAGACAAACAGACAGACATGCAGATAGATACATAGATAAACAGACAGAGAGACAGACAGACATACAGATAGATGGATGGACGGACGGACGGACAGACAGATAGACAGTGAAACGGACGGACGGACGGACAGACAGACAGACAGACATAGATTTATTCATTCCATAATATTCTTACATTTGCTTTATAGCATAGAAAAAAGAACATGTCAAATTCTTACGTTTAACAATAAAATGAAATACATATAAAATGCAAATAAGAAATATCTTCAGAATTAATACCTTAATAACAAGAATATTTTATGCAATGTAATTTTAAAGAGCGTACACAAAAGAACATATCGGTATAAAAGTATTAACTTTAATAATAATAATAATAATAATAATAATAATAATAATAATAATAATAATAATAATAATAGTAATAATATTAATAAATAAAGAACAGTGAATGCATATGAATATAACCACAAACAAGAAAATACATTCTGGTACACAAGTATAAACTTAAAAGAAAAAAATTAATAACGGGCCCTATGAATATAACCACACAACTAATGGAGTAGTACTATTAGTATAATCGGCAACAGTTACATTGACAAAATAAGTTATATAGAAATTACTATTGATGGAAAAAAACATTATTATTATTAATATTATTATTATTACTGATACTATTATTATTATTATTACTATTTTGTTA
>JAJSOF020000031.1:84283201-84305701 GCA_025594305.2 Periplaneta americana | reverse complement strand
CGGACGGACGGACAGACAGGACAGACAGACAGACGGACGGAGGAACAGTTAGACAGATAGAAATATAGATAGACAGACGGACGGACGGACAGACAGGCAGACAGAGAGACAATAAGTTTCAAACAAAATTAAAAATTTCCTGTTCAGACAATGGAAAAGAGTTGCATCTCAAAAGAGATTTCACTATATCGCTTCTGGGTTGACAAAGAGTTGAGAAGGCCAATGATGATGTGAAATCCGATTTGAAACTCCATGAGATTAAAAATACTGACTGAGACCACTGACTCTTTCTTAACCTTAAAAAGCGAAAGTGCACGAATAATATTCAATTTCTTTCTATGACAAATAATGAAATTTCGGTATGATTTAAAACATTAACTTTGACAATGTTGTGATATAATTTCGGTTAATTGCATTTAATGTATGTGTTCGGCAATACATGTTTTCAAAATTCTGTAACCAAATGTCTGGACAGATTTCGATCCTATGAGTTTTTACTAATTTTTGAAGTCGTGTATCATCCTGAATATTCTGTTCTATGCACCATACATGCCTATTTGCAAATTTGTTCTAATATGTTTCTAATATTTTAATATTTCTTCTTTATGATTGTAGTTCTGGCATATACATTGACACGCCACGATTATATTTTGGCTTATGACATAGTCGTCTAATGACAGTTGCCTTACTGGCCTCACTTATGAGGTCAACAGGTCTGTCTTAGAACTGTGTATTAAAGAACGACTAAATCTTACAGGGAGTGGAAAACAAAATATGCATTTTTATAGTCTCAAAAATGTCCTACTGCAAAACGATTTACAAGAGTAAGATTTTCCGTTCTCACGAGTAGCTTTCATATCATCTTCGCAATGTATGTATGAATGTTAGAATGAATCAACGAATGAAATTTAGCCGCGATCTCTGCTGGGGGGAATACGTTACGGACACAGCGGGAAAAGCATGGAGAGCGTTACACTTTGTGATGAGGGTACTAAGGAAAGGCCCTGATAAATCCAAAGAGATTGCATACACCTACCTACCTTGCCTCCGGTTTCAGTTACCTGTCATCACATCATAATCTCTTCACATGCACGCCAAATTGCCTCGTTCTAGCCAAACCAACACATAAGACTTCATCGTATTCATCATCATACACTATCTCGTTTTCGCGCTTGTGGAATACCCTACCCAGTGACATCAGAAACTGTCGGAATTTAGTTGCGTTCAAAAGCAAACTTATTAAGCATTTTCTTACTGCGTAGAGTAGATTTAATTTTTACTTAGTTAATAAAAAAAATTCTCTCTTCTTAATTTTTACAATGAACATTCTAGCTTTTATTAGTCTGTAAATTCTTTTAGTGCTTTGAATTTTATTGTATTTATAATTCAATATTAATTGTAATTATAATTATAATTGTATTCTTTATATTGTAGTTGTAATCCCCTGGTAGAGGGGAAGAGATGGCCTAATGGCCTTATCTCTACCAGGTTAAAAAAAAAAATAATAATAATAATAATAATAATAAATCACTAGTACGGCCAGTAATAGAATATGGTGCTGCATGTTGGGATCCTTACAGATTAGAACATATTAAGACACTGGAAAAGATTAAAAACGGTCTCTCAAGTGTTGTCGGAAAAATTCACCATTAAAATGGGACACACTCAAGGACAGGAGAACGCGAATTCGATTATGCGCACTGTTCAAAACATACAGAGGTGAGCTGCCTGAGAGAAATAAAAAATAGGTTGTAACCTGACACGTCCTCGGGCCTTCTTCTTTTTAATTGGTGTTTTCTCTGTCTGTCTCTTAACGTCTCTAAATTTGTTACATCTAAAACAAGACATTTAAATAATAAAGTAACCCTGCCATGAATCGTTATGATCAGGATGGTAATCTGGGTATCGAGGTAGTCAAGTGATAACACACATTCACTGTAAAACACAACTATTTATTAAATGCAACATAAAAGGGGCATCTCAATAATTCTACACAGTTTATTCACCCCTCAAACGTCACCCAACAATGGGCGCCTTCGTCGTGGATTCCATACTGTTTAAATCCGTTCTACTGCAAAAACTTGATGAAACATAAATCGAAACCAACTCACTGAATTGATGAATTCTAGAGGCAGGCCTTTAAGTATTTCACAACTCGAGTAACGGTCCACCAAAAATACAAATACCGACCAGAATATCACCAGAGTTGACTGAATACCAATCCGTCTGGAAAATGATAGCAGCTCAAACTAATAAGTACATCCCAAAACTCACCGCTAAACTCCACCCGAATATCTTTAAATCTTAAAACTTGTAGGTTCCCGCACACCGATAACTATTCTGCCCCAGGCAGAACTATCGAACCCGGTCCCTGCCCGCGCAGCAACTTGCACTCTGCCACGCGTCCGACCTCCACGAGCCCAACCATTAGACTGACGCTATTTTCGAGATGAAACTCGCTTCACAAACCAAATCTAAATCACACCACTGTCTTGACCAATCAGCAAGCGTTATTACAAAATGATTAATTCTCCCTGGCTCAAAAAATTTATGCTCCCTCGGTATCAACTTATCATAGTTTATAGGAACAGAAACAGAGCATAAAAAAAAGAAAATGGAGAAAGGCCATTATTGAGAAGTAAGAAGAACTAGATCAGAAAAAAAACTACAAGCCATCTATGAAAAGTTAGAATAATTAAAACTAACAGAGAAAATATGAGGATAGAAAAAAAACTAAAAGAAATAGAAAAGAAAAGAAAGATGTGCCGAATTATAAACGGCACAAACCGCCAAATTACTCTTCAAGGAACGACCACTCATATAAATTGAGGGAAAGAAGACAGAGGACGGACATTGGAAAATTTTCTTTTTCTCAATCGTAGTATCAGGGACTGGAATGCTTTACCTGCAGACTTACTAAAGGCTTTACCAACAACCAAAACCGTATTTAAAAATAGGCTTAAAGACTTTACTAATAGACGGTAATTATACACAGTATGTAAAGGGTGTAAATGATATTTTGTTATTGAAGTGTTGTATCAGTGAAGAATTAGACTATGTTGTGTCAGTGAAGTGTGGTGTGTAAGTGAAACGTGTTCCTGTCAGTGAACCTTTATAGTTTATAGTGGCAGTGCAAAGTATTTGAACAGTGAAATGTTTTTGAAATGTTAGTGAAATCAGGATAGAATCAGTGAAATGTGTCGTAGTTCCAGCGCAGTGAGTGAGTTGATAGCGAAATGAGTGTAGTGCTGAAAAGTACTTGTGCAGATATGAACATATCATACTCGTAGGTTTTAGTTCGAACTTAGGTTTAAGATACAAATCAGATTTATTTTAAATCTTATTTTAAGTGATCGTGCTTCATTTAATTTAGGAAATTTATTATTATTATTATTATTATTATTATTATTATTATTTATTATTATTATTATTATTATTATATTGTTCTTGTTATTATAAATTAATTATAATAATTATTACTAATTATTCGTATTATTATTAAATGTATTTTTAATTAATAAGTTTATTATTGTCATTATTAAATTTCCGAACAATCTTGCAATCCCAATACTACAATATGTACAGAATTTTGGATTTCAAACTCCCACCCAAAGAAAAATAACTATCAAGCTTCAAAAATTTGGGTTTCAAACCAATAATCGAAATACTATTTTATTATATGAAACTCATTAAAGACATCAGACAAATTACGTTTGTCATCTAAATTACTGAATAGAATTGAACACTAAGGTTTAGACAGAACTAAAAGTTTCATGTTTTGACAACGAAAAACAGTTGCATATCAAAACAGATTTCACTATATCAGTTCAGAGTTAACAGAGAGTTGGGGAGGCCAATGATGATATTACAGAAACTCTGAATATCCATGACTACAAAAACACTGACTGAGGCCACTGACTCTCTCTTAACTTTTAAGAAGCATGAGTGAAAGAATAATATCAAATTCGTTTCTGAGATAAATAATAAAATTTGGGTATGATTTAAAACACTAACTTTGATAAGGTTGTGATAGAATGTCGGTTAATTGTTTTGTATTGTATACGTTGCGCGAAACATGTTTTGAAAATACTGTAACCATATGTCTGAACTAATTTCGTGTCTATGCGGTTTTACTAAATTTCAATATTATAGCAGGCTAGAGCGAAAAAAAGGACATTTGAATATCTTTAAAAAGCCAACAAATGTCAGGCATGATATGATTTTTAAAATTCCTCTTCTGATGTCTACATCCATGTGTTGATATGCTCTGTGCTTACAGAAAATTTTTTTATGATAATCAAGTGAAGTCTAATTTGCTTCATATTTTTGTATACGAGGTTGCTGTTCAACAACGTCGATAATATACCCATATAATTTCACTATTGAAGTTTTCATTGAAGAACTACTAACTTAATTGATATGAATGAATGAATGAGTGTCTAATTTCGATAGAAGTTCACATCGTCTTCCGGATTATAGTTAGAAATAGTTTAGTCGCTCTGGCAGATATCAAAGCCATCTTACATTTTCTTCCACTCAACCAGGATTAGACAGACAGACAGATAGATACATAGGTTGAAAGATAGACAGGCAGACGGACGGACAGAGGGACGAAGGGACAGACGGACGGACAGATGGACAGATAGACAGACAGACACAGACGGACAGGCAGACAGAGAGACACAGACGGACAGACGGACGGACAGATAGACGGACGGACGGACAGACAGAGAGAGAGACAGACAGACAGATAGATAGATAGACGGACGGATGGATGGACAGACTGACAGACAATAAGCTTCAGACAAAATTAAAAATTTCCTGTTCAGACAATGGAAAATAGTTGCATCTCAAAACAGATTTCACTATATCGCTTCGGGGTTCACAAAAGATTATAGATAGAAATAGTTTAATCGCTCTGGCAGATTTAAAGCCATCTTACCTTTTCTTCCACTCAACCAGGATTAGACAGGCAGACAGATAGATAAATAGTTTGAAAAATAGACAGGCAGACGGACGGACAGACGGACGGAGGGACAGACGGACAGACGGATGGACAGGCAGACCAGTGAGACAGAGAGACAGACAGAGAGACAGACAGACAGACGGACGGACGGACGGACAGACAAACAGGACAGACAGACGGACGGACGGACAGACAGATAGTCGGACGGACGGATGGACAGACAGACAGAGACAATAAGTTTGAGACAAAATTAAAAATGTCCTGTTCAGACAATGGAAAATAGTTGCATCTCAAAACAGATTTCACTATATCGCTTCTGGGTTGACAAAGAGTTCTAAGACAAATGATGAAATTTCGGTATGTTTTGAACCTCCATGAGATTAAAAATACTGACTGAGACCACTGACTCTTTCTTAACCTTGAAAGCGAAATATAATAATATACAATTTCTTTCTAAGACAAATAATGAAATTTCGGTATGTTTTAATACATTACCTTTGACAATGTTGTGATATAATTTCGGTTAATTGCATTTAATGTATATGTTCGGCAAAACATGTGTTCAAAATTCTGTAACCATATGTCTCGACAGATTTCGATCCTATGAGTTTTTACTAATTCTTCTCGATGCACCATGCAAGGCCCTCCGCAATGTTTTTCTAAAATATTGCTAATATTTTATATTTAATTTTAACGATTATACTTCATATATATATATATATATATATATATATATATATATATATATATATAAAGACACCCCACCTATTACTTCTTGTCTTGGTTGCCTTATTGGCATCACTTATAACGGATGAGTGGAACAGAGAAAAATTCTCTCAGCACCGGGATTTGAACCCCGGTTTTCATTTCTACGTTCTGACGCTCTATTCATTAAGCCACACCGGATTCCCCTTCACGATGTCGGATTGAATCCTCTCAGTTTAAGTTCTATGTCTTGGGTTCCTCTAGTGGCCTAACCATATGAACTGTGTCATAGATGTATGACAGTGGTACAATGTCCATATATGGGCAAAGGTGCACTCGTTATTAGTGATTAAGTGGCCGGGATCCGACGGATTAAGAGGTGGAACTTAAACTGAGAGGATTCAATCCGACATCGGGATTGGAATTCGGTGTGTTTAGTGGATAGAGCGTCAGCAGGCAGAGCTGAAAACCCGAGTTCAAGTCCCGGGGCAGGAGGAATTTTTCTATATTCTAATCATCCATCATATGATGACGCAGAATTGCACCAAGGAAATATCATATACACATCGGTTCATCGTAATAGGACTACAACACACTGCGCTTCCAATATTACGCACTGCGCAATCACTATATATCCCTAAATCCAACAAATAGAAACTATTTTGTTACATTAACATCTATTAGCAAAGGTCTCAATTTTATTTTTGAAAACACTTGTGGTTAGGGTCTATTGCAAAAGCATAGACTAAGCTTACAGGTAAAGCATTCCAGTCCTCGTCGCACGATTGACGAAAGAGCTATTTCAAACATACGTCCTCTGTATTCTTCCTATCAATTTTTTAATGGTCATTCCTTGATGAGCAATTTTATCCCTGCGACCTTTTTTTTTTTTTTTTTTATTTGCTCCAGCCAGTCTCACCACTGTGCGCTTTGATCATTGCTCATAACTGAATTTGTGTTATTTAAGGTATTCGTGAAGAGAAATATCAAAGTTTTACTTCTAATTCCAAACTTATCTGCAATCCCAATGCTACAACATGCAACAGAATTTTGGATTTTAACTCCTAGACAAATAAATGAACAAACAATGAATTTTGACAAAATAAGTTTTCAGGTGAATAAATAATCTATACTAATAATAAATCTGTAGCCGAATTTTTTCTGGTAATTTTCGATTTTCCAAAAATAATTGGTCCTAACATATATAATTAACCACCCTGAAACCGAAAATCGCTCTTTTGAAATTTTTGTTTGTATGTCTGTCTGTCTGTCTGTATGTTTGTTAACTTTTGCACGAGATAATGGATGAACGGATTTCGATAAAAATTGGAATATAAATTAAGTTCGTTGTAACTTAAATTTTAGGCTATATGGCATTCAAAATACATTATTTAAAAGGATAATTGGTCCTAACATATATAATTAACCACCCTGAAACCGAAAATCGCTCTTTTGAAATTTTTGTTTGTTTGTCTGTCTGTCTGTCTCTATGTTTGTTAACTTTTGCACGCGATAATGGATGAACGGATTTCGATAAAAATTGGAATATAAATTAAGTTCGTTGTAACTTAAATTTTAGGCTATATGGCATTCAAAATACATTATTTAAAAGGGGGGTTATAAGGGGGCCTGAATAAATATATCGAAATATTTCGCTTATTATTGATTTTTTGTAAAATGTTACATAACAAAAGTTTCTTTAAAATTAATTTGCGATAAGTTTTATTCCTTGAAAAATTTTGATAGGACTGATATTTAATGAGATAAATGAGTTTTAAAATTAAAATAACTGCCATCTAAGGACGTGTAATGAATTAAAAAAATGACTTCGTCTATAAGGGGCCTTGGACAGCAACAATCGAAAGATAGCCTACAGAGAATGTCTCTCTGTTTGTATGAAGTAATATCGGAAGCTAAATTAACCGATTTGTATAATTAATTATTATTTCACCATTGGAAAGTGTAGTTTCTCTAGATGGGCATAATGCTGTAATGTTATTACAGTAACTTCTGATATAATATAATATAATATAATATAATATAATATAATATAATATAATATAATATAATATAATATAATATAATATAATATAATACAATATAATATAATATAATATAATATAATATAATATAATATAATATAATATAATATAATATAATATAATGTAATATAATATAATATTATATAATATAATTGAAGTTATTTGAAGGGTTCACAACCATAGTGGGCCAAGCGCCATTTACTGAATACGTAGAAAACAAGGGTTAAAATTAAGTTATTACCATAATTCAATGGAAACCTATAACAAGTAAAATAAAATATACACATTAAATCTACATGATGTCAATCTTCATTAAAATATGGTTGCATGTAATAAAACTTAAGAAACATGTTAAAGGAGTTGTCATTGCACCAAATGAGTGTCTCTGGACCAAAATGATCGCATTTTAATTATTTGGATACAATTTAAATTAAGTAACATATTAAACCATTTATCTTTCTATCAAACACGAATGTTCCCTGTATCAAATGTCCTATTTTAATTATGTAATTATTTGATATTTATTTCTATCGGGTGCAGCGGAGCGCACGGGTACGGCTAGTATTAAATAAAATAGAACAAAGAACTATAGTCAAAATTAAAAATTTCCTGTTCAGACAAAGTAAAATAGTTGCATTCCAAAACAGATTACAATACATTGCTTCTGAGTTAACACAGAGTTGGAAAGGCCAATGATGATATTGCCAACATTTTGAATCTTCTTGACATTAAAAACACTAACTGAGGCCACTAACTCTTTCATAACTCTTAAAAAGCAAAAGTGCAAGAATAATATGCAATCCGTTTCTGAGATAAGTAATAACATTTGGGTATGATTTAATACATTAACTTTGATAATGTTGTAATAGAATTTCGGTTAATTGCGTATATAATATATGTTGGGCGAAACATATTTCGAAAATACTGTAACCATGTTTCTGGACTGATTTCCTTCCTATGCGTTTTCACTAATGTTAGCCGTCATGTATCATCTTGAAAACGCTATTCTATGCAACATACAAACCCCTCCGCAACCATTTCCTAAAATGTTGCTAATAGTTTATATTTATTTCTTAATATTCTACCTTTGGCATATACATAATATATATTATTACACCCGACTTAATATCCCCTGACTTAGTTGACTCACGAGTGTTGCCTTACTGACGTCAATTATGAGTTTAAAACCCGTCTTCGAACAGCTGACTAAAGAACGAATAAATCTTATATGGAGTGGAAAACAACACATTAATTCCTTATGGTCATAAATATGTCTTACTGAAAAACTTTTTCAAGAGATAGACATTGTTGTCTTAAGATGCGCCTTTCCATTAGCTTCGCAATAAATAAATAAATAATATAATATATATATATATATATATATATATATATATATATACATGAATGAAATGATAAATCATCGAATGAACGTATAAACGAATGAACAAATGCAAGTAACAATGAATGAATGAATGAATGAATGAATATTTAATAACTACTCACCCCCTTTTATGTAGAGGGAGATAACGATATATTTTTACATACACGTTCCTGTTCAGCAACTTCTATGTACATTTTTCACTATTTAACTTTCCACGGAACAACTAGGGTTACGAACTTATTTAATATGAACGAAGGAATGAATAAAATTTTCACCTAGTTGATATTTAAATTGTGAAATTATTTTACCTGAGAGCCTAGTATCGACGTAGTTATCATCCTCCAGATTATGATTCTAATTCTAATATCAATAATATTTTCAACTTTCTTTGTACTTTCTCTACTCCATACACTTTAACTGTGCCCATTACTCGAGTATTAAAACCTACTGAACATGCCCTGTAGATAACTGCATTTTCACTAGGCATACAACACACTGAGCAACATTTAAAACACACTACACTTCCAATATTACGCACTGCGCACTCAGTATAATTATAAGTCCATCAAACAGAGATCATTACGTTACATTAACATCTATCAGTAAAGGTATTAAGTTTATTTTTGAAAACACTTGTGGTTGGGGTCTATTGCAAAAGCATACATCAATACTGCAGGTAAAACATTCCCGCTCCCTCGTTGCAAGATTGAGGAAATGTCTATTTCAAATATAGTCCCCTGTGTTCTTTCTATAAATCTATTTGAATGGTCGTTCCTTGAAGAGGAATTTGGTGACTACAAACTATTTTTTATTTACTCCAGACAGTCCCACCACTGACCGCTTTGATCATTGCGCATAATTGAATTCGTGTTATGTAAAGTATACATGAAAAGAACTCTAAAAATTTTACTACAAATTCCAAACATTATTGCAATGCCAGTGCCACAACATCCAACAGAGTTTTGGATTTTAACTCACAATCTAATAAAAGAAAAAACAATGAAGCTTGACAAAATAAGACTTCACACGCATAAAGAATATTCTTCTATGTAGAAAACTCAATGAGATATCAGAGAAATTACTTTTGTTATTTTAAATATTGAATAAAATAGAACAATAAATTATACACAAAAATTAAAACTTCCCTGCTCAGACAATGGAAAATAGTTGCATCTCAAAACAGAATTCACTATATCGCTTCTGGGTTACAGAGAGTTGGGAAGGCCAATGATGATGTAGCCTAAGCTTTGAATCTCCATGAGATAAAAATACTGACTGAGACCACTGACTCTTTCTTAACTTTAAAAAGCGAAAGTGCACGAATAATATCCAATTTCTTTCTAAGACAAATAATGAAATCTGGGTATGATTTAAAACATTAATTTTGACAAGGTTGTGATAGAATTTTGGTTAATTGCATTTAATTTATAGGTTGGGCGAAACATAGTTTGAAAATAAAGTAACCATATGTCTGGACAGATTTCGATCCTATGAGTTTTTACTAATTTTTGCTGTCGTGTATCATCCTGAAAATTCTACTCCATGCACCATACAAGCCTATCTGCACACTTTTTCTAAAATGTTGATATTATTTTCATATTTCTTCTTTATTATTGTAGTTCTGGCATATATATTGACACGCCACGACTATATCTTGGCTTATGACATAGTCGTCTCATGACAGTTGCCACATTGGCGTCACTTATGACGTTAAAACCTGTATTCGGAAAGTATATTAAAGAACGACTATATCTCACAGGGAGTGAAAAAAAAATTGCATTTTTTATAGTCTCAAAAATGTCTTACTGAAAAATTATTTACAAGAGTACGATTTCCTTTCTCACGAGTAGCTTTCATATCATCTTCGCAATGTATGTATGAATGATAGAATGAATCAACGAATGAAAGAACAAATGATTGAATGATTATTTACTACTCACAGTGTGGTAGTTATAAGAATAATACCGATTATGAAGACAAGTCATTCTGACAGTGAGACCAAAGAATTACAGAAACACAAGTCAAGTTCAGCAGACAAGCGGACTACTAAGAGAACATAATCAAACGCCTGTAATGAGACATGTTGCACTACAATGTCATTGTTGTTGAACACCAACCTCGTTATGTCAAAAATTACAATATTATAGCAGGCTAGAGCGAAAAAAAAAGAATATTTGAATATCTTTAAAAAAACCAACAAATGTCAGGCATGTAATGATATTTAAGTCTCCTCATCTGATGTTTATATCCATGAATTGATATGCTTTGTGCTTGCAGAAAATTTTTCGATGGGTATGAAGTGAAGTCTAATTTCCTTCATATTTTTATATACGAGGTTGCGGTTCACCAAAGTCGATAATATATATAATTTCACTATTGAAGTTTTCACTGAAGAACTACTAACTTATTTAATATGAATAAGTGTCTAATTTCGATAGAACTTCTCACCGTCCTCCGAATTATAGTTTAGAAATATTTTAATCTCTCTGGCAGAGTTAAAGCCATCTTGCCTTTTCTTGCACTCAACCAGGATTAAAGAGCATACACAAAAAAACATAAGGGTATATAAGTATTAAATTTAAAAAAAAATAATAATAGTAATAATAAAATAATATCAATAATAATACTAAATAAAAAGAGAGTGTATACATATGAAAGCCATCTTGCCTTTTCTTGCACTCAAACAAGATTAAAGAACACACAAAAAAACATAAGGGTATATAAGTATTAAATTAAAAAAATAATAATAACAATAATAATAATAATAAAATAATATCAATATAATAATAAATAAAAAGAAGTGTATACATTGAAAGCCATCTTGCCTTTTCTTAAAAATAATTAAAAAAACAAAAAAAAAAAAACGGTATGCAAGTGTTAACTTAAAAATAATAAAAAAACCAGTGAATACATATGAATATAACCACAAACACGAAAAAACATTCGGGTAGAAAGTATAAACTTAAAAGAAAAGCATTAATACCGGGCCTATGAGTAAAACCACACAACTAATGGAGTAGTACAATTAGTATAATCAGCAACAGTTACATTGAGAAAATGACAGTTATGTATAAATTAGTATCGATGGAATAACAATATTATTATTATTGTTACTATTATTATTATTATTATTATTATTATTATTATTATTATCATTATTATTATTACTATTATGATTAATAAATGAAATAATATATAAAAAGCCTAATTCTGAGCATTTAAAATATTTCAAAACAACCTAATTCTAAACGACTGAGGACTAAGACTACACGTGAATTCCAGGAGAAGCGAATTCCAGGAGCGGGCCATGGCTATTGCGAAATATCTTGTGTACAAGAGATATCTGATGACTTGGTACTGATAACAGAAGATTGTGCAGTGAACGTCTATTACGATTATGATGTGAAGCTAGGAGAGTAAATCGAGAGGCCAGATAGTTCTAATTCTAATATGAATTATATATGTAATCTTCTCTGTATTTTCTCTACCCACTACACATCAACTGAACTCATTACTGCAGTACTGGAACCTACTGAACACGCTCAGTAGCTCACTGCACTTTCACTAGGCGCATAACACACTGCACACCTAAAACTCCCTGCATTTCCAATAATACGCACTGCGCACTTAGTATAACTAACAATCCAACAAAGACAGACTACTTTGTTAATTAACTTCTATTAGTAAACGTCCTAAGTTGATTTTTGAAACCTCTTGTGGTTCGAGCCAACTGCAAACGTATACATTTAGCCTGCTGGTAGAGCTTTACACTCCCGAGCAAGATTGAGGAAAGAACTCTTTCAAATGTCCGTCCCATGTGTCCCTTCCCTCAATTTGCTTGCATGATAGTCCTTGAAGAGGAATTTTGTGGGTGCAACCTATGTTTGTTTCCATCCAGTCTCACCTCTGTATCCTTCGATAATTGCGCGTAATTGAACACGTATTATTTAAAGTATAATATGAAAAGAAATGTCAAATTTTTATTTCAAATTCCAAAGATGCATAGAAATCCCAATGCTACAACGTGCCAATAATTTTTGGATTTTAATTCCCAACCAAACAAAAGACAACACAATTAAAGTTGCGAAAATAAGACTTCAGACGAATAAAGAATATTCTTTTATGTAAAAAAGCCAATGACACATCGGAGATTATTACATTTGTTGTTTCAAATATTGAATAAAATATAACAATAAGCTTCAGACAAAATAAAAAATTTCCTGTTCAGACAATGGAAAATAGTTGCATCTCAAAACAGATTTCACTATGTCGCTTCTGGGTTGAGAGAGAGTTGGGAAGGCCAATGACGATATATGGAAAGCTTTGAATCTCCATGATTAAAAATACTGACTGAGACCGCTGACTCTTCCATAACCTTGAAAAGCGGAAGTGCTCGAATAAAATCCAATTTCTTTCCTAGACAAATAATGAAATTTCAGTGTGATTTAAAACATGAACTTTGAGAATGTTGTGATAGAATTTCGGTTAATTGCATTTAATGTATAGGTTGTGCGATACATGTTTTCAAAATAATGTAACAAAATGTCTGGACAGATTTCGATCCTACGAGATTTTACTAATTTTTGCTGTCTCGTATCATCCTGAAAATTCTATTCTATGCACCATATATGCCTACCTGCAATTTTTTTTTCTAAAATGTTGCTAACATTTTAATATTTCGTCTTTATGACTGTAGTTCTGGCATATACATTGACACGCCACGATTATTTCTTGTCTTATGACATAGTTCTCCCAAGACAGTTGCCTCATGGCGTCCCTTATGATGCTAAAATCTGTCTTCGAACAGTGTATGAAAGAACGACTAAATGTTACAGGGAGTGGAAAACAAAATATGGGTTTTTTATAGTCTCAAAAATGTCGTACTGAAAAATTATATGCAAGAGTTAGATTTTCCTTTCTCACGAGTAGCTTTCATATCATCTTCGCAATATATGTACGAATCAGAGAATGAATCAATAAATGAAAGAAAAAATGAATGAATGATTATTTATTAGTCACCTTGTGATAGTTACAGGAAGAATATCGATATATGAAAACAAGTCATTTTGACAGAGAAACCCAACAATTACAGAAACACAAGTAAACTTCTGCAGACAAGAGGACTACTAAAAGAACATAATCACACGCCTGTAATGAGATATGTTGCACTACAATGTCATTGTTGTTGAACACCAGCCTCGTCACGTCAAAAACTTCATTTTTATAGCAGGCTAGAGCGAAAAAAGAACATATGAATATCTTAAAATAGCCAACAAATGTAAGGCATGAAATGATATTTAAGTATCCTCTTCTGATGTTTATATCCATGAGTTGATATCCTCTGTGCTTGCAGAAAATACTTTGATGGGAATCAAGTGAAGTCTTATTTTGTTCATATTTTTATATACAACGAAGATAATATATATAATTTCACTATTGAAGTTTTCACTGAAAAACTATTAACTTATTTAATATGAATGGATGAATGATTGAATGAATGAGTGTCTAATTTCGATCGTAGTTCTCATCGTCCTCCGATAATGGTTTAGAAATAGTTTGATTTCTCTGGCAGAGTTAAAGCTATCTTGCCTTTCCTTCCATTCAACCAGGATTAAAGAACATACAAAAAAAAAAAAAAAAAAGAAAACATGTCGGCATACAAGTGTTAACTTAAAAAATATTATTAAAAGAACAGTGAATACATATGAATATAACCACAAACAAGAAAAAAACATTCTGGTAGACAAGTATAAACTTGAAAGAAAAAAATTAATACCTGGCCTATGAAAAAAACCACACACCTAATGGAGTAGTACAATTAGTATAATCAGCAAGAGTTACATTGAGAAAATGACAGTTATGTATAAATTAGTATTGATGGAAAAACAATATTATTATTATTATTATTATCATTACTATTATTATTGTTACTATTATTATTATTAATAAATGAAATAATATATGAAAAACCTAAGTGTGTGCATTTAAAATATTGCAAACAACCTAATTGTAAACGACTGAGAACTAAGACTACCCGTGAATTCCGGCATAAGCCAAATCCCGGAGTGGGCAATAGTTATTGCGAAATATCTTGAGTACAAGAGATGTCTGATGACGTGGTATTGATAACACAAGATTGTGCAGTGAACGTGTATTACGATTATGATGTGAAGCTAGGAGAGTAAACCGAAAGGCCAGATAGTTCTAATTCTAATATGAATTATATATTTAACCTTCTCTGTATATTCTCTACCCACTACACATCAACTGAACTCATTACTGTAGTACTAGAACCTACTGAACACGCTCTGTAGCTTACTGCACTTTCACTAGGCGTAAAACACACTGTACACCTTCTAAAACTCCCTGCATTTCCAATATTACGCACTGCGCACTTAATATAACTAGCAATCCAAAAAATATATAATACTTTGTTAATTAACTTCTATTAGTAAATGTCTTAAGTTCATTTTTTAAACCTCTTGTGGTTCGAGCCAATTGCAAAAGCATACATTTAGCCTGCAGGTAGAGAATAACACTCCCGAGCACTACTGAGGAAAGAACTCTTTCAAATGTCCGTCCCATGTGTCCTTTCCCTCAATTTGTTAGCAAGATAGTCCTTGAAGAGCAATTTTGTGGCTGCAACCTATGTTTATCTCTATCAATTCTCACCTCTGTACGCTTTGATTATTGCGCATAACTGAACACGTATTATTTAAAGTATATCATGAAAAGAAGTATCAAAATTTTATTTCAAATTCCAAACATTCTTGCAATCCCAATGGCACAACAGGCCACATATTCTTGGATTTTATTTCCCAGCCAAACAAAAGGACAGCCATTGAAAGTTGAGAAAATAAGACTTCAGACGCATAAAGAGTAGTCTTTTAGGTAGAAAACTCAATGAGACTTAGGAGAAATTACATTTGGTGTTTCAAATATTGAATAAAACATAACAATAAGCTTCAGACAAAATTAAAAATTTTCTGTTCAGACAATGGAAAATAGTTGCATCTCAAAACTGATTTCACCATATCGCTTCTGGGTTGACAGAGAGTTGGGAAGGCCAATGATGATATATGGTAAGCTTAGAATCTCCATGATTTTAAAAATACTGACTGAGGCCACTGACTCTTTCTTAACCTTAGAAAGCTGAAGTGCACGTATTATATCCAATTTCTTTCTAAACAAATAATGAAATTTCGGTGTGCTTTAAAACATTATCTCTGACAACTTTGTGATAGAAATTCGGTTAATTACATTTAATGTATAGGTTAGACGAAACATGTTTTCAAAATAATGTAACCATATGTCTGGATAGATTTCGAACCTATCAGTTATTAATAATTTTTGCTGTCGCGTATCATCCTGAAAATTCTATTCTATGCACCATATATACCTATCTGCAACTTTTTTCTAAAATATTGCCAATATATTAATATTTCTTCTTTATGATTGTAGTTTTGGCATATACATTGACACGCCACGATTATTTCTTGGCTTATGACATAGTCGTCTCATAACAGTTGCCTTATTGGCGTCACGTATGTGGTTAAAACCTGTCTTCGAACATTGTATTAAAGAACAACTAAATCTGACAGGGAGTGGAAAACAAAATATGCATTTTTCATAGTCTCAAAAATCTCCTACTGAAAAAAGATTTCCAAGAGTAAGATTTTCCTTTCTCACGAGTAGATTAATATCATTTCGCAATGTATGTATGAATGATAGAATTAATCAACGAATGAAAGAACCAATGAATGAATGATTATTTACTACTCACCGTGTGGTAGTTACACGTAGAATACCGATATATGAAGACAAGTCATTCTGACAGAGAAAAAAAAGAATTACAGAAACACAAGTCAAGTTCAGAAGACAAGCGACCTACTAAGAGAACATAATCAAACGCCTGTAATGAGATATGTTGCACTACAATATCATTGTTGTTGAACAACAACCTCGTTATGTTAAAAATTTCAATATTATGGCAGGCTAGAGAGAAAAAAAATACATTTGAATACCTTTAAAGCACCAACAAATGCAGGGCATGAAAGTATCCTCTTATGATGATTATATCTTATAAGTTGATATGCTCTGTGCTTGCAGAAAATTCTTTGATGAGAATAAAGTGAAGTCTTATTTTGTTCATATTTTTATGTACAACGAAGATAATATATATAATTTCACTATTGTAGCTTTCACTGAAGAACTACTAACTTATGTAATATGAATGAATGAATGAATGAATGAATGAATGAATGAATGAATGAGTGTCCAATTTCGATGCTAGGTCTCATCGTCCTCCTGATTATATTTTAGAAATAGTTAAATTTCTCTGGCAGAGTTAAAGCCATCTTGCCTTTCCTTCCACTCAACCAGGATTAAAGAACATATTAAAAAAACATATTGGTAGACAATTGTTAACTAAAAAAATATTAATAACAATAAAAAAAAATAAAAGAAGTTAATACATATGAATAAAACCACAAACAGGAAAATACATTCTGATAGACAAGTATAAACTTGAAAAAAAAATTAATACCCCGCCGTATGACTATAACCACAAAACTAATGGAGTAATACAATTTGTATAATCTGCAACAGTTACATTGAGAAACTAACACTTATGAAGAAATTAGTATTGATGGAAAGAACATTATTATTATTATTATTATTATTATTATTATTATTATTATTATTATTATTATTATTATTATTATTATTATTATTATTATTATTATTATTACTTACTTACTTACAAATGGATTTAAGGAACCCGAAGGTTCATTGCCGCCCTCACATAAGCCCGCCATCGGTCCCTATCCTGTGCAAGATTAAGCCAGTCTCTATCATCATATCCCACCTCCCTCAAATCCATTTTAATATTATCCTCCCATCTACGTCTCGACATTTCTAAAGGTCTTTTTCCCTCCGGTCTCCCAACTAACAATCTATATGCATTTCTGGATTCACCCATACGTGCTACATGCACTGCCCATCTCAAACGTCTGGATTTCAAGTTCCTAATTATGTCAGGTGAAGAATAAAATGCGTGCAGTTCTGTGTTGTGTAACTTTCTCCATTCTCCTGTAACTTCATCCCTCTTAGCCCCAAATACTTTCCTAAGCACCTTATTCTCAAACACCCTTAACCTATGTTCCTCTCTCAGAGTGAGAGTCCAAGTTTCACACCCATATAGAAGAACCGGTAATATAACTGTTTTATAAATTCTAACTTTCAGATTTTTGGACAGCAGACTGGATGATAAGAGCTTCTCAACCGAATAATAACACGCATTTCCCATATTTATTCTGCGTTTAATTTCCTCCCGAGTGTCATTTATATTTGTTACTGTTGCTCCAAGATATTTGAATTTTTCCACCTCTTCGAAGGATAAATCTCCAATATTTATATTTCCATTTCGTACAATATTCCCGTCACGAGACATAATCATATACTTTGTCTTTTCGGGATTTACTTCCAAACCGATCGCTTTACTTGCTTCAAGTAAAATTTCCGTGTTTTCCCTAACCGTTTGTTTATTTTCTCCTAACATATTCACGTCATCCGCATAGACAAGAAGCTGATATAGCCCGTTCAATTCCAAACCCTGCCTCTTATCCTGAACTTTCCTAATGGCATATTCTAAAGCGAAGTTAAAAAGTAAAGGTGATAGTGCATCTCCCTGCTTTAGCCCACAGTGAATTGGAAAAGGATCAGATAGAAACTGACCTATACGGACTCTGCTGTATGTTTCACTGAGACACATTTTAATTAATCGAACTAGTTTCTTGGGAATACCAAATTCAATAAGAATATCATATAATACTTCCCTCTTAACCGAGTCAAATGCCTTTTTGAAATCTATGAATAACTGATGTACTGTACCCTTATACTCCCATTTTTTCTCCATTATCTGTCGAATACAAAAAATCTGATCAATAGTCGATCTATTACGCCGAAAACCGCACTGATGATCCCCAATAATTTCATCTACGTACGGAGTTAATCTTCTCAAAAGAATATTGGACAAAATTTTGTACGACGTCAACAAAAGTGATATTCCTCGAAAGTTACCACAGTTGGTTTTGTCCCCCTTTTTAAAAATAGGTACAATTATGGACTCTTTCCATTGTTCTGGTACACTTTCCTTTTCCCAAATAGCAAGTACAAGTTTATAAATTTCGCTATATAATGCACATCCACCCACTTGTATTAATTCTGCTGGAATTTGATCGATACCTGGAGACTTGTACTTTTTCAGATTTTCTATCGCAATTTCGACTTCTGAAAGCGTGGGTTCGGGTATAAATGGCTCAGAAGTTTGTATTTCAATATCGTCCCGATCATTTCTATTTGGCCTATGTACATTTAGTAGTTGCGCAAAATAGTTTTTCCATCTGTTTAGGATTGATGGAGAGTCTGCAAGCAAGTCACCATTCTCATCCTTGATCACATTTACCCTTGGCTGATATCCGTTCTTAAATTCCTTTATTCCCTTATATAAATCTCGAATGTTTTTATTCTTACTATTTGATTCTACCTCATTCAGCTTTTCCTTCAAGTAACCTCTCTTTTTATTCCTAAGTGTACGACTTGCTTCCCGTCTTTCATTGAAATAATTATCTCTCTTCTCCTCAACTGGATCCTGTAAGAATTTCAATTTTGCCTGTTTCCTTCTTTCTACTACCACGCAACAATCTGCATCAAACCATGGTTTCTTTTTCTTAGTTTCATAATAACCTATGCTCTGCTCAGCTGCAATTTTGATACTATCTCTGATATTTTTCCACACGCTATTAACATCTAATTCTTTCTCAACTTCGTCGGAACTTTCTAAAGTGGCAAACCTAATCGAAATTTCGAATTGATAATTTTGCTTAGCTTCCTCGTCCTTTAATTTCAAAATATTGAATTTAGTAATATTAACTTGTTGCTCTACTCGCTTGGCTACTGATATTCTTTCTCTTAATACTCCAATCACCAAATAATGGTCAGAATTACAGTCTGCACCCCTGAAAGTTCGAATATCTACTATACTAGTATGTCTCCGTTTATCTATCAAGATGTGATCTATTTGGTTGTGTGTCAATCCATCTGGAGAAGTCCAAGTATATTTATGTATATCCTTATGGGGGAATGTTGTACTTTTGACAATTAAATTTTTCGATGTGGCAAAGTTAACTAATCTAACTCCATTGTCACTACTAATTGCGTGTAGGCTCTCTTTTCCAATAGTTGGTCTAAAAATATACCCCTGTCCTACTTTAGCGTTGAAATCCCCCAATAAAATTTTCATGTGATATCTAGGGAACTGATCAAAAGTATGTTCCAATTCCTCATAGAAGCTATCCCTTATATGGTCGTCTTTCTCTTCTGTAGGGGCGTGAGCATTTATAATTATGATGTCGCACCATCTACCCTTAAGTACTAAATATGATAACCTGTCACTGATAAATTCGACCTTTTTTTACTGCTGATTTTATTCTTTTATGTACAAAGAATCCTGTTCCTAATTGGTGATTATTGTTTCCTTCCCCATAATACAACAAGTAATCTCCTATTTGTGATATACCATTCCCATCTAACCTAACCTCTTGTACTCCCAAAAAGTCTATTCTATATCTAGCTAGTTCTTTTGCTACTAATGTTACCCCTCCTGTTCTATAAAGACTAGTTACGTTCCAAGTGCCAAATCTCAAAACCTCATTCCTTTGCTGTGGTCGTGCCAGAGAATCAGTCCCATTCCGAGGCTTACTGTAGGAATTCGTAACAAGCTGTTTTTTACGGTGATGGGTTGTTAGCCCTTCGCCCAAACCCCAAGCTGGAGGACCACACCTTATCGGTTGTCCACGACTGCTTATTCAATATATTCGCAGCTACCGTCCATATCTGAAGGCCGTCTCCTCTATCCGCAACCTGAGGACGCGCCATGCCGTGGTGATAGGGACCCACCATACATGGATTATTATTATTATTATTATTATTATTATTATTATTATTATTATTATTATTATTATTATTATTATTATTATTATTAAATGGAATTATATTTAAAAGCCTAATTCTGGACATTTAAAATGTTTCAAAACACCTAATTATAAACGACTGAGGAGTAAGACTACTCGTGAATTCCGGCAGAAGCGAAATCCCGGAGCGGGCCATGGCTATTGAGAAATATATTGAGTACAGAGATGTCTGATGACGTGGTATTGATAACAGAAGATTGTGCAGTGAACGTATATTACGATTATAATATGAAGCTAGGGGAGCAAACCGAGAGGACAGACAGTTCTAATTCTAATATGAATTAAATTTTTAACCTTCTCTGTATTTTCTCTACCCACTACACATTAATTGAACTCATTACTCTAGTACTGGAACCTACTGAATACGCTCTGAAGCTCACTGCACTTTCACTAGGTGTAAAACACACAGCACCCCTTCTAAAACTCCCTGCACTTCCAATATTACGAACTGCGCACTTAGTATAACTAACAATTCAACAAAAATAGAGTTTTTTTTAATTAACTTCTATTAGTAGAGGACTTTTGTTGATTTTTGAAACCACTTGTGGTTACAGTCAATTGCAAAACCATGCATTTAGCCTGCAGGTAGAGCATTACACTCCCGAGCACGAATGAGGATAGAACTCTTTCAAATGTCCGTCCCATGTGTTTTTTCCTCAATTTGTTTGCATGATAGTGCTTCAATTGGAATTTTGTGGGTGCAACATATTTTTGTCGGCATCCAATCTCACCTCTCTACGCTTTCATTATTGCGCATAATTGAACACACTTTATTTAAAGTGTAATAAGAAGAAGTACCAAATTTTATTTCAAATTCCAAACATTTTTCAATCCCAATAATACAACATGCCACAGATTTATGGATTTTAATTCCCATCAAACAAAAGACCAGCCAATGAAAGTTGAGAAAAAAAGACTTCAGACGCATAAAGAATATCTTTTATGTAGAGTACTCAATGAGACATAGGAGAATTTACATTTCTTGTTTCAAAATACAACGATAAGCTACAGACAAAATTAAAAATTCCCTGTTCAGACAATGGAAAATAGTTGCACCTCAAAACAGAATTCACTAGCCTATATCGCTTCTGGGGTGAGAAAGAGTTGAGAAGGACAATGATGATGGAACCTACCATTTGAATCTGCATGAGATTAAAAATACTGTCTGAGACCACTGAATCTTTCTTAACCTTAAAAAGCGAAAGTGCGCGAAAAATATACAATTTCTTTCTAAGAGAAATAATCAAATTTCGGTATGATTTAAAACATTACTTTTGACAATGCTGTAATAGAATTTCGGTTAATTACATTTAATGTATAGGTTGGGCGAAACATGTTTTCAAAATAAAGTAACCATATGTCTGGACAGTTTTC
>JAJSOF020000031.1:84269530-84283101 GCA_025594305.2 Periplaneta americana | reverse complement strand
AGTAATATGTCAGAGTCATCTATATAGAAAGCTGGAGCCTTGTGTTGGCAACACTGTAAATAATTGTCAAGCGGAGGCCTACGATACAAAAGCACATGTTTGTGTTAATGTAGATTTTCAGTATAAATTAATGTTATAAGTGTGTGTCGATGAAATTATGTTCGTAGTCGTATCAAACCTTCATTGTTTATGTATTATAAACTATCGGTCTTACTAATAAAAAACTCTATATACAGACGCTAACTCTCTCATACTTATACAATGAGTAGCTCGTTTATAAGTCGTGTGTAAATTCCTTACTAATAGTCACTACATACGTCGTGTATAGCAGTATAACTGTTACACAGCTACGTCATAGTTTCGTCATTACTTCATTACGAAGGTAATAGAATATCTGAGATTCTCTATTGCATCCGGTAGAGCACTCTAGTGTGCTGTGTTAAGAATCGATAGTACAACTGGCTCTGATTGATTACCACACTATATTTTGGTCAAAGAGAACAAGCTACAGCAATAATATTCTACTTATTCTGCGCTCTTTGGTGTGTTCTTCTGTGGTTACAAAGCATCCACCATCATAAAATGACAGTCGATACAAACAGCTGTTAAAGGGTGGCCATTTTTCTCTATATACAATGCTTAAACAAGGGGTTTTGTATATATAACTACTGCATGTATAGTTACAAATTGTTTATACATCCATCGCTTATGCATAATTTATTAGTATCGTTTTTTTCTGTCTCAACGCTGCACAAGTCTCGTATGAAAATTATAATCGGTTTATTAGTAAGACCGTAAGTGTGTATTGGCGATAAAAGCAAGACAATAATAAGGCAGGTGGATTAGACAAGACTCACCTAGGATATAGGCTCCTGTTAACCTGATATGATGCCTCTTAATTTCTTTGCTTGGGGATACATCAAATCATAGGTTACAGAGTAAAGACGGAGGAGGGGGAACCCAGAATTTAAAAAATAGAATCCAAACTGCTGTGGACACCCATTACACCAGAACTTTTGCAATGAGTGTTCGATCAACTGTGGAGCAGTGGCAATTGTGCCTATAAATGCGAGCTGGTTGTGTTGATTATATTGACTCCACATCCTAGGGAAACATTTGATTGATCTGTTATTTTCCAATCAATAAATAAGTTGTTCTTTAAAAAGATTGGGAATTTTGAATCATCCTGTATTTAAACAAAACCATCAATGAGCACATTAAGGCCCAATTGTATAAAACTCCCTGACTAAAGATCAACTTTGATCGAAGATCGAAAAGTGAACCGAGTTCAGACACTTCTTCTATTGTATAAAACTTTTCTGCGATCAAATTACCTTGGTTCAAATGCAATCTAAGTTCACGTGAAAGGATTTGGCAACATTGCATAAACAGGTGAAATAAGTGATGCGGACCATGTTATACAGGTTTGTTCAGTGTTGCCAATCTAGCGACTTTAACTCTTTTTCAACAACAATTTCTTTTAACTTTTATATTGCTTAAATAGATTTAGTGACCTTTAGCACCCCATAGTGACAAAATTTAATCTTTCTTTGTTGATAATGAGAAATCTAGCGACTTCACAACTACTTTTGGCAACTTTCCGTATTACACTCTGTTGGAGACACTGGTTTTTGTGCAGTGTAAATAATGGCGGACAATGAGAAGAAGGTTGACTGTTTTCCAAGTTGTTATCATGTTATGGTGTTTGATACTGCTAAACATAATAAAGCTTTATAAAAAGACAATTTTCGTTTAGTAATACAGTTAATTGAACATTTATGAATGTATCTATCATATCCATTGGTTCTTATAAACATAATGTAATTATAGGTTATGTTATTTGATACTGCTGAACACGATAGAGCCTTATAAAATATAAGAATGTTTGTGTATTAAGGCAAGAAATTGAAAGAAATATATATATATAAATGTACCTAACATATCTATTAAAATTAATAATAATGGATATTTTATTTGCACAATCTGTCACTCGTATATTTCAAACAGAAAAGAAATAACTGAACTTGGATCATATAACTTAATCGGAGAAATTTCTTCAGTCAAAGATGACTTTAGTTTAAGACAAATTAATCTCAGATTAGACTTTATACAACACAAAATTCCAAGTTCAGCTAGAACGAGGATCAATTTAACCTCTGGTCTAAGATTAAATGGTTTATACAATCGGTGCTAAGAGCAGCCATCATTGCACGCAGAATTAAATGATATACAATTCATTATGGACATGCTCAAGATTTCCAGGTTCGAATCTACAGCTCGACCAAGTTAAGTCTGCGAGCCGAGAGGGGAAGTTGGAGACAGTTCTGTAGTGAAAAAGCGGTAACTAGAGGAGACCAGTACAGTCTCATATGATAGCAAAGTTTTCTTACTGCGCGCTCAGTTCATAGAGCGGTAACAATTTAAGACGCTTTGAAATAGACTGTACTTCTACTTCTGCTTGACAGTGAGGTTTGGGGTTCTGATTGGTAAGCGTGGGCGTGGGAGAGAAAGTTGCATGAGGGGGAGGCTGTAACTGTTGCCTTTATCTGAAGACAAGGACAAAATGCGTGCGCTCCATAGTGTATTTTAAACGATGTGCACACGTTGAAATCTGAGCGTCAAGTGACCTATGTGGCAACTGTGTTTTGCCTCTACATTCCATCCCGATATCCCCACTCACAGACTTGACTTGGACAAGCTGTAGTAAATTTCTCTAATCTTAAAATCTGAATTTTATTTTTACATTTCATATTTTGGTGAACAAAATATGAAAATCTAAAGAGAGTTATGAGTAAAGGCTGTTCCCATTTAGCGGAATCAAATCGAAACGAAAAGTCTGCTGCAACTCACATCTAGTAGAATTGAACCAATGTGTTTTGTCATACCAAAGAAGATAATTCTACACAAGATCTATTAATTATTCTTCATTCATATTAAATTGTGACTTTTGTTTTTTATACATACTATTTCTGCAATAACTTTAAAAAGTAAGCAAATTAAGCCACCAAGAGTGAATATGGTTCATTTGTTTTCTCACAAAGGCATCACGAGAACTTACGATCATAACTGAAACAATAAATTCTGTTCCAGCAGTGGAATAAATATTCTAGATCCCAGTGGCGTGCATTCTGGGTAGGCTAGGTCTGCTGCGCCTACCCAGACAGACAGGAAGAAATTTATTAAATTTGTATTTAAAAGTAATACTGTTAATTTAAGAAAGTCTGCAGAGTCCTTAACTAATTTCAGCAAACTTTGGCTTGGCATCTTATTTTCATTTCCTTTTGGCTGGTACTGTACATCGCATTTGAATTATTGTCCGCTGTGTGCGCCCTCGCGTCATCTTTCGTCACTGGAGAGTTGGGCTCCCGGGGCCACAGCCTACCCGGCCCTGCAGTGAGCGTAGTGTTTCCCTTCATAGTCAATACATTAGAACAGCTGGTGCATGCGCCTGATTTACGTGTCTTGTCCATTGCCGTAATACGCTAGGCTGGTAGGCGCTATTGAAAGCGCTTTTGGTGATGAAATTATTGTATTATAGTGTTTATTTGAACTTCTGGTGGTAAAGTGAGTGTGTTATAGAGTTTATTTGAACAAAGTGAGGTATAACTAGTGCGATATTGTTGTAATATGGCAAAAGATCACTGTATAATTGAACAGATTTTAAAAAGCCTTTTGGTTGTAGATCATTTAGCGAAAAAGTTGAAATTATAACTGTGGGGGGAAGACCAGTGTCGGCGCTTCCGAACTTAAAGTTTTTACATAAAGAAAAGAGTAGAGAATATTTACGTTATTTCAGTGTGAACCAATATGTGAAAACTAATTGGCTAGCCGGATGCTGTCATCTTAATAAATTATTTTGTTGGCCATGCTTATTATTTTGTAACGAACAAAGTGTGTGGAACAAAGAGGGTTATAATAATTTAAATAATCTCAGCAATGCCATTGTCAAACACGAACGATCGCAGTGTCATTTGCGTTCGGTTGTTCAGCTTTCTTGTTTTGGAAGTGTTCGTATTGACACCCAACTTGATCAACAATTGAAATCGGATGTGGCGCGTCACAATGAAATGGTGAAGAAGAACAGAGAAATATTGAAATGCCTAATCGACGCAACGTGCTTCTTAGCCATGCAAGAACTGCCGTTCAGAGGGCATGGCGAAAGTGAAGATTCACTTAACAAAGGCAACTATATAGAACTTTTACATTTGTTGAGCAACTACGACACTACTCTTCGAGAACATCTAGAGTCATCTACAACATTTAAGGGCACATCGAACAGAATTCAAAATGACCTGATAACTGCTATCAGTGGCGTGTTGATGGAATCTATTAAGAATGACATTTCCATGGCCCAGCATGTTGCAATTATTTTAGATGAAACATCCGATGTAAGTAACAAATCACAACTATCCACCACTCTCAGGTATGTCCATGACCAGACAGCATGGGTTCAAGAAACGTTTATTTCCTTCGTTGATGTGAGTGCAGATAGATCCGCTAATGGCTTATTTAATCATGTAATGGACATAGTGGCATCTTATGATATCAGAGACAAATTAGTTGGTCAAACATATGACGGTGCGGCAGTGATGGCTGGAGAAATAAATGGACTTAAAACCAAAGTTCAAGACATTTATCCTAGAGCTCTATTTGTTCATTGTTTCAGTCATGTCCTAAATCTAGTCTTATCTCAGTCAGCTATGAGTATTAAGGAGTGCGGATCTTTTTCAAACATTGAATGGACTAAGTAGCTTCTTCTCCAAGTCTACAAAACGCGCGAATGCTCTTACTGAATATTCCAACAGAATAATTCCAAGAAATGCACCCACAAGATGGAATTTCTCTTCCAGAATAGTCAATGTTGTAAAGGAGAACCGTGAATTGCTGGTGGACTTTTTTAAAAATATACTCAGCAACTCATCAGACTGGGAAAGTGAAACTGTTGCTCTTGCAGCGTGGATATTTGTCTTTCCTTTCAGAGTTTGAGACCAAATTTCTTCTAAATGTGTTATCAAAGATCTTTGCATACACTGACATTCTGTACAACATTCTTCAAACGAAGCATTTGGATATTCTGTATTGTGTAGAAAAGGTTAATGAAACAAAATGTATTGTTCTACATGAGAGAGACAGATTTGATGCATTATGGAGTGATGTTTGTAATGAAGTCGAATGTGAAGAAGTGCAGCGAAAAAGAAAATGCCTGGAAAATGATGTCATAAAATACAGGAGAATATTTTTTGAAATAATAGACAATGTGACAAACCATATTACAGATAGGTTTGGAAATCTCCCTCAGTTGGAATTTATTTCATTGCTTGATTCAACGAAATTTCAGTCTTATAGATTAAATTTTCCTACTTCCGCCCTGGATGTGCTCGATGTAAAGTACAGTACAATGTTTGACATAGTCCGTCTAAAAATGAATTGACAGTCCTATATTCAATGGAGGAGTTTCGTGGAAAATACCCTCATGAACTGGTAACACATTTAAAATCAAAACAACTCCACACAGCATTTGTCGAATTGTACAAATTGACCCTACTGGTTTTGACCATACCAAGCACATCTGCATCTGCTGAGAGGTCATTTTCTGCCCTTAAGCGGATTAAATCATTTCAAAGATCAACTCAAGGGCAAGAAAGATTGAGCAGTCTAGCCTTGATGTCCATTGAGAAGAAAAAGCTGAAAGAAACTGAAAATCCCCTACATTCCACAGCGATGTCAGTGAGGAGTTTTCTAAAAAGGAACGCAGAATGGAGTTCACCTTCAAGTAAATAAGGTATGATTTATTTAATTACCAATTTATTTTATCATTAGTTTCCGAAGGTTTCTGTTTTCTTACCCTCCTTCTGGCTGCTGCTCTGGTTTGATGTCAGAACTCACTAAAATTATATCAAATATCAAATTATCAATATGTTCGAGATATTGTAAGTTGTATACCTATGTAGCATGCAAACATGAAGAGCCTACCTAATGCAATAGGATCCGCACGCCACTGCTAGATCCTGAATTCTGTCCTGTTCAATTCGATTCGACGTGCTGCTTTCTGCTATTTTCCATTTAATACATTGTGAAGAGAAACTGTGTTCGATTCGATTCCGCTCAGTGGAAGTGGGCCTTTAGAACCTACATGATCCTCCCCCAAGATTCGGAACCTATACAATCTAATTGGGTATAACATCAGCTTTCCTCATTGGTAACCTTGGTTCGAATTCTGGTGGTCGAACTGAAATTTGTGGTGAATAAAGGCAGTGCTTGGTGATAGATTTTCATGGGTACTTCCATTTCTCCTTCCAGCATACCACCACTGCTCCATTTATCAGATATAGTTCACCTTCTGTGGTGCACTAGCAAAAAAACTACAGTGTCGGTGTGTCGCTAACAAATGGTGCACTTGGACTAATGAAGTAAATTAAGTAAAACAAAGAAGATACTCCAATTACCCATTTCAATCTTTATTTATCTTTTAATAGACGATTCCTGCAGCTAATAATAAAATAATATTTATTTAGAAATTTTTGTCAATGAATACTACATGCTCAGGTATTTTTTTTTATAGACTTATGTGTAACCCATTGCTCATTTGTGTGAGCAACTTGACTGAAAAATCACAGTACTGTGCCAAAATTAATTCTTTTCTCATCTCGTTTTCTTTGAAGCTCGCAATAAGAATTGATACAAACCATCTGACATCAAGCAGATTAAGCTGGTGGATCGAATTTTGTGTAGAAAGATTCACAAAAGATAATCTGAATCACGAATTTCATATTCGTGATGTTGTGGCACCCAGTTTTCAGTCCGGAAGCATGTTTCTTATAGTCTAACTGCAGGATGAAACAGATTTACACCTAAAATCTCTTGAAGTATTTTCTGCACATTATGCTTCAAAAGAAATGAATTTTAATCTATAACAAATGAAGTACTTTTCAATGTCATTTTAGAAAAATATTAAATAACTGAATAATGTCACACAATGAAAGTGTTTTTTTATTTTAGTAGGTTATTTTACGACGCTTTATCAACAGCTTAGGTTATTTAGCGTCTGAATGAGATGAAGGTGATAATGCCGGTGAAATGAGTCCGGGGTCCAGCACCGAAAGTTACCCAGCTTTTGCTCATCTTGGGTTGAGGGAAACCACCGGAAAAAATCTCAACCAAGTAACTTGCCCCAACCGGGAATCGAACCTGGGCCACCTGGTTTCGCGGCCAGACGCGCTGACCGTTACTCCACAGGTGTGGACTGGAAGTGTTTTCAGGCTATGAAAAATTATTAATTTCTAGATCTGGCACACAAATATAGTTCTTTAAACATAGTGGTGTACTGCAAATTGTCCTTCTCCTTTAGGACCTTATTTAATAACACTTTAAAAACTTACAGTATCCTAAAATACATCGAAATACTAATATGTGTTTTTAGGTTCTAAAAATCCGGCCCTTAGTCATCTAAAAACACAATTTAATACCTAAATTTTCTCAATAGCTATTAAACTTGACTACGTACAATATGGGAAACCTACAGTTGTATAGACATTGAGGCATTCTTGCCATATATGGTTTAAAGTAAAAAATACTTGCAGCTTTATTTTGTAATTATATTATGCTGATAAAGAATTTCTTTCAGTCAACTACTTTGTCACTGTACAATGAACTAGCTTAAGTACGGTTTTATTCTTTTCAACCATTCTGATCCTTAGCAGCTACACTGAACTATATACAGGGTGTCCGGGAAAGACCTGACGAAAAAGAAATAACTATATCTCTGAAATTATTGCATTTATTGTCGTGATGTTTTCACAGTTACAAAGAGAAACACAGTAAGTTTTAATGTACCTCTATATGAGCGTCATTTGTGGCCACGGCTATATCTAGGTGATAATCTCCTGCCACACACGCGAAAGCATCTCCGTGTGAATAATCCTATTGCTGCGTAGATTCAGCCACGTAACTCCGCAATATCAGTCACAGGAGTGCGATACACTTTGTCTTTCACAAAACCCCACAGAAAGAAATTCAGTGGGGTCATGTCCGGCGACCGTGGTGGCCACGATGTAGGTCCGCCTCTCCCAATCCAACGGTCAGAGAATGTGTCATCGAGGAAATCGCACGCATGGTTAGCATAGTGTAGGGGGGGGGGGCTCCATCTTGTTGAAACACGGTTTCTGGTGGTAGTTGTGGGACAGCGTAATTTCGCAGCATATGCAGGTATGTGTTACCTGTCAATGTGAGCTCTTGTCCATTTGGAAATGACGTTGTATATGCTAGATTGACTTCAATTCAGCCTGCCATAAAACACATTCAGCTTTCTCCTCTGTTCGGCTATTCACTTGGTACACGTAAAATTTGCATTCCCAGCTCTCAGAGCAAGACTGATTACATACCCTGCGCAGAACGAGCTTTTCCTTGTTTTTTCCTCGCGTAACACGCTGCTAGATAGCAAAACTTTTTGAGTTTCTCTTTCTAACTGTGAAAACATTGAGGTAATAACTGTAATAGTTTCAGATATATAATTACTTCTTTTTCGTTAGGTCTTTCCCGGACACCCTGTATTTCGTTGAAGGTCAGATTTGACCTGCAGTTTACATTTAGCCTTTCATTTGGAATTAATTACATAACTTAAAACAATTTAAAGACAAATTTATACTGTGTATACTATTATATCAATGATTTTTTTATTGTACTGAAAATCAGATACAGATTTAGGTCTCTATTGGTGAAAATGGTACTTTAAGATCCATGCTACGTAATTCACACAAATATGTCAAAGTTGACATGACCCTATTATTGAATGCCCTTACAGACACTTCACAATAAAAAAAAAAATGCACAAACTATTATACTGACTGTATCAAACATTTTTCATTTGTGTTTACATGACTAAACAATGGAAGTCTGCTCAGGAATGAAGTACAGTGAACTACAAAACATGTTTATGTCTTCATAGAAAAAGTATTGCATGTTGAGAGAAGTATTATCTTTCCCTAACTCGTAATTAACGAATTATGATTCTATCAAATTTATTTCTATTCCCTTTCAAATAATTCCTCTTAATTTACTTTCAGATCCATATAGTTTTACTATGACATGAAGTCTGATATGCGTATAGAGTATTAACTTCTTTGCATTGGATCCTAATTAATTTTAATTACAATCTATTATTTTAGTAATAAATCACAGAGTATACAAAAGAAAATAATTTATTCTCATCTTGAAATGTACTCAATATTTACACGATAAATTCTATACTAATGGATGTTACAATTAAGGTGTAGTTCTAGAACATAATATACATTTTGGGTAAGTATTGAGATTTGAACAAAATTTATTAAAGCATACGACAAATTTTCGTTATCAAGTTTTAAGTTTTGATAGCAATAAAAATGAGTGTTAGTGTGCCACTTATTTAGAAACCTTCCAAAAAATAAAAATCCAATGAAAAGAATTAACTTGAAATTGTCAACCATGGGCCAAACGAAAATGATTCTTCAAATATTTAAATAAATAGTTGCAACAAATTATACAGTAAATTTCGTCCAATTTTTAAGTAAAATACTAGAAATTCAAACACATATTTTTCCATCAAATTTCTCAATAACGAGAAAAGTCGATTTTGCTGTTTAACATGAAATTAAAAATTATTCAAACTTATTCTCACAATACTTTGTCATCTCAGAGGAAGGAGCTTGCTTAAAATTTGCATTTTACACAAAACCAGAGACAAAGACGTAACTGTACAAAATCGACTGCATGGCACACAAAAGTGGAAGGATTCTGGAATGGTCTTGTTGGAAAAAGGAAAATGGACGTTCACAGCAACACTGTAGAGTTGAGGTGCAAGTTTCCATCACGTTTGTCACCTCTCTCTTTATCCTTAGTGACGGCAAGTGAGGAAGGAGGTAGGGCAGGCTGTGTGGTTCCACGAGCTCCTGCTGATGATTTCTCACCTGGTGTTGTGATACCTGCAGCAGCTCCCGTCGTACCTACTGTAGCTCCAGTACCCGATGACGCAGCTTTCTGTTTCAGCATCGTCCAGTCAAATGTGTAGTCATACTGATGATTCAATGTTCGAAACAGGATACGGAACAATTGGCGGAGGTACATGTAATCAGGTCCTTCTTCAAAACGGAGTCCTCGACAGTAGTTCAGATACATCGCAAATTCAGCAGGGAAACCCTACAAAAGAATAAGTACTGTATTATAACAATACAACACAATAGTCTTGGATTCTAACGGCAGCTAGCTTTCAAAAAGAATAAGTACTGTATTATAACAATACAACACAATAGTCTTGGATTCTAACTGCAGCTAGCTTTCAAAAAGAATAAGTACTGTATTATAACAATACAACACAATAGTCTTGGATTCTAACCGCACCTAGCTTTCAAAAAGAATAAGTACTGTATTATAACAATACAACACAATAGTATTGGATTCTAACCGCACCTAGCTTTCAAAAAAGAATAAGTACTGTATTATAACAACACAACACAATAGTCTTGGATTCTAACCGCAGCTAGCTTTCAAAAGAATAAGTACTGTATTATAACAATACAACACAATAGTCTTGGATTCTAACCGCAGCTAGCTTTCAAAAAGAATAAGTACCGTATTATAACAATACAACACAATAGTCTTGGATTCTAACCGCAGCTAGCTTTCAAAAAGAATAAGTACTGTATTATAACAATACAACAAAATAGTCTTGGATTCTAACCGCAGCTAGCTTTCAAAAAGAATAAGTACCGTATTATAACAATACAACACAATAGTCTTGGATTCTAACCGCAGCTAGCTTTCAAAAAAGAATAAGTACCGTATTATAACAATACAACACAATAGTCTTGGATTCTAACCGCAGCTAGCTTTCAAAAAGAATAAGTACTGAATTATAACAATACAACACAATAGTCTTGGATTCTAACCGCAGCTAGCTTTCAAAAAGAATAAGTACTGTATTATAACAATACAACACAATAGTCTTGGATTCTAACCGCAGCTAGCTTTCAAAAAGAATAAGTACTGTATTATAACAATACAACACAATAGTCTTGGATTCTAACCGCAGCTAGCTTTCAAAAAGAATAAGTACTGTATTATAACAATACAACAAAATAGTCTTGGATTCTAACTGCAGCTAGCTTTCAAAAAAGAATAAGTAAAGCATGGGGCTCTACCTCCATGCCCCCAAGTGCCTTCATGGCATGTTACGGGATACCTTTACCTTTTACCTTTTACTGTATTATAACAATACAACACAATAGTCTTGGATTCTAACCGCAGCTAGCTTTCAAAAAGAATAAGTACTGTATTATAACAATACAACACAATAGTCTTGGATTCTAACTGCAGCTAGCTTTCAAAAAGAATAAGTAAAGCATGGGGCTCTACCTCCATGCCACCCAAGTGCCTTCATGGCATGTTACGGGGATACCTTTACCTTTTACCTTTTACTGTATTATAACAATACAACACAATAGTCTTGGATTCTAACCGCAGCTAGCTTTCAAAAAGAATAAGTACTGTATTATAACAATACAACACAATAGTCTTGGATTCTAACTGCAGCTAGCTTTCAAAAAGAATAAGTAAAGCATGGGGCTCTACCTCCATGCCCCCCCAAGTGCCTTCATGGCATGTTACGGGGATACCTTTACCTTTACCTTTTACTGTATTATAACAATACAACACAATAGTCTTGGATCTTGGATTCTAACTGCAGCTAGCTTTCAAAAAGAATAAGTACTGTATTATAACAATACAACACAATAGTCTTGGATTCTAACCGCAGCTAGCTTTCAAAAAGAATAAGTACTGTATTATAACAATACAACACAACAGTCTTGGATTCTAACCGCAGCTCACTACATGCCCAGCAGAGTATTATTGGGTCAGTATGATGTGCAGTAGTTTCAATCAATCAATCAATTAAAGGACATTATGGAGCATGTCGACTCCATGTCGATTTCACAGAATGCTTCCAGTCTGTTCTGTCTTTTGCTAGTTCCTCCCAGTTGGTAATTCCTATTCACATTCATTCCTTCTGAATTTCATCTTTCCACCTACTTTGAGGTCTTCCCAGTGGCCTTCTGTTCTTAAAAGTGTTCATATATATTTGTTTTACACTTCTGCAGTCATCCATACGTATAACATGCCCTGTCCAATTTAATCTTATGGTCCGTATTACATCTAAAATTGATGGTTGATTATAAAGTTTATTTTCAAGTGGGTCAAAAATTGGACCAAAAATTTTCCTCAACACTTTGTTTTCAAAAATCATTAATTTGTGTTTTTCCTTTTAGTTATGATCCATGTTTCTAATCCATATAATAGTACAGGTTGGATTAGTGTTTTGTACAAAATGATTTTTAAATTTATGGTTAAAAAATGGGAAGATAATATTTTGTAAACAGCATAAAAGTTTTGTTTGCATTATGCAGTCTGTTAAGCATTTCATGTTTTCTGTCATTAGAATTGTCAATCAAAACACCAAGATATTTGAACTGATTGACTGTTTCAAAAATATAATTTTTATTTTAAGGCTTCACTATATCAACACAGAAACCAATAAAAGTCGACCTTTCCCATAAAATAACTTCGAAGTTACTTCTACCACTGTGAAGTGCTCTTCACACTGAATTTATATAAAAATAGAGCCAACAAAATATTTGCCTCATATTGCCGAAAATTAGACTCTGGAAAAAGCTATTAGGACCAATGGGAATCCTTTTTGTTTTAGTGATTACCATATATTTTGTTTTACTCTCGTTAATATGGATGAAAGAAATTGATGCATTATTTCCAAATGGTTGGCACATATCATAGGAATAGGGATAATTATGTATAGCAAGGGCAACGATTTCTGCTTTGTTACCAGTACCTGCATTATCGGCTATCCAGCCGTTGCTGACTGCCATGTTTGTCACTCCTACATACAAGTAATATCTATATAAACTTGCGAATTCTAAATGAGGCAGTAGAGCAAGTGAACAGCTTCAAACACTTGGGATGTACTATAAGCAGTAACATGAGCTGCTGCCAAGAAGTCAAAAGGAGGATAGCAATGGCCAAGGAAGCTTTTAATAGAAAAAGGAGCATCTTCTGCGGACCTCTGGAAAAAGAACTAAGGAAGAGACTAGTGAAGTGTAATCTTCATCTTACGATGTTGGATGACGTATATATATCCGTTGATGTGACATATTAATGAATTTAAATACTATTATAGTCACAATCATGCCATGGTATCCGCTCGAGGTTGTGAAACTTTTCTTTCATACCATGGCATGATTGTGACTATAATAGTATTTAAATTCACTAGTGAAGTGCTTTGTGTAGAGTGTGGCATTGTGGGTGGGGGGCAGAAACATGGACTTACGACGAAATGAAGACAAATGAATAGAAGCATTTTAAATGTGGATATGGAGAAGAATGGAGCGTGTGAAGTGGACAGACAGAATAAGAAATGAAGTTGTGTTGGAAGTTATGTAATATACGTTTTTAAATGTGAATTTTTTTTTTCTATTCCCAAGGATGATTTTTTTCCAATATTTTCATTTATTTTACAAAATTTTTGG
>JAJSOF020000031.1:84264370-84269430 GCA_025594305.2 Periplaneta americana | reverse complement strand
GACGATGAGAACTACGATCCAAATTAGACACTCATTCATTCAATCATTCATTAATATTAAATAAGTTAATAGTTCTTAAGTGAAAACAGCAATAGTGAAATTATATATATTATCTTCGTTGTATATAAAAATATGAACAAAATAGGATTTTACTTGATTCTCATCAAAAATTTCTGCAAGCACAGACCTTATCAACTCATGGATATAAACATCAGAAGAGGATACTTAAATATCATTTCATGCCTTACATTTGTTGGTTTTTGAAGATATTCAAATGTTTCTTTTTCGCTCTAGCCTGCTATAATATTGGAATTTTTGACATAACGAGATTGGTGTTTAACAACAACGAAATTCCAGTGCAACATACCACATTACAGGCGTTTGATTATGTTCCATTAGTAGTCCGCTTGTCTTATGAACTTTACTTGTGTTTCTGTAATTCTTTTGTTTCTCTGTCTGCATGACTTGCCTTCATATATCGGTATTCTTCGTGTAACTACCGCACGATGAGTAGTAAATAATCATCCATTCATTTGTTCTTTCATTCGTTGATTAATTCTATCATTTATACATACACTGCGAAGATGATATGAAAGCTACTCGTGAGAAAGGAAAATCTAAATCTTGTATATCATTTTTCAGTAGGACAATTTTGAGACTATAAAAATGCATATTTTGTTTTCCACTCCCTGTAACATTTAGTCGTTCTTTAATACACTGTTCGAAGACATGTTTTAACCTCATAAGTGACGCCAATAGGGCAACTGTCATGAGAGACTATGCCATAAGCCAAGATATAATGGTGGCGTGTCTATGTATATGCCAGAACTACAATCATGAAGAAGAAATATTAATATATTGGCAATATTTTAGAAAAAAGTTGCACATATGCATGTATGATGCATAGAAGAGAATTTTCAGTATGATACACAACAGCAAAAATTAGTAAAAACTCATAGGATCGAAATCTGTCCAGACACATGGTTACTTTATTTTCAAAATATGTTTCGCCCAACCTATAAATTAAATGCAATTAACCGAAATTCTATCACAACATTGTCAAAATTAATGTTTTAAATCATACCCAGATTTCATTATTTGTCGTAGAAAGAAATTGGATATTATTCGTGCACTTTCGCTTTTTAAAGTTAAGAAAGAATCAGTGGTCTCAGTCAGTATTTTTAATCTCATGGAGGTTCAAAAGCTTAGGCTACATCATCATTGGCCTTCCCAACTCTCTGTAACCCAGAAGCGATATAGTGAATTCTGTTTTGAGATGCAACTATTTTCCATTGTCTGAGTAGGGAAGTTTTAATTTTTGTGTATAACTTATTGTTCTATTTTGTTCAATATTTAAAATAACAAAAGTAATTTCTCTGATATCTCATTGAGTTTTCTACATAGAAGAATATTCTTTATGCGTGTGAAGTCTTATTTTCTCAAGCTTCATTGTTTGTTCTTTTTATTAGACTGTGAGTTAAAATCCAAAACTCTGTTGGATGTTGTGGCACTGGGATTGCAATGATGTTTGGAATTAGAAGTAAAAATTTTGAGAGTTCTTTTCATGTATACTTTACATAACACGAATTCAAGCATGTGCAATGATCAAAGCGTTCAGTGGTGAGACTGGCTGGAGTAAATAAAAAATAGTTTATAGCCACAAAATTGCTCTTCAAGGAACGACCATTCAAATAGATTTATAGAAAGAACAAGGGGACGTACATTTGAAATAGACCCTTCCTCAATCGTGCCACGAGGGAGCGGAATGTTTTCCCTGCAAGATTACTCTATGCTTTTGCAAAATACTCCAACCACAAGTGTTTTCAAAAATAAACTTAATACCTTTACTGATAGATGTTAATGTAACGTATGGTCTCTATTTGTTGGACTTAAAATTATACTGAGTGCGCAGTGCGTATTATTGGAAGTGTAGTGTGTTTTAAATGTTGCTCAGTGTGTTGTATACCTAGTGAAAATGCAGTTATCTACAGGGCATGTTCAGTAGGTTTTAGTGCTCGAGTAATGGGCACAGTTAATGTGTATTGAGTAGAGAAAGTACAAAGAAAGTTGAAAATATTATTCATATTAGAATTAGAATTATAATCTGGAGGATGATAACTACGTCGATACGAGGCTCTCAGGTAAAAATATTACATATTTTAAATATCATATAGGTGAAAATTTTATTCATTCATTCATATTAAATAAGTTCGTAGTTCTTCAGTGGAAAGTTAAATAGCGGAAAATGTACATAGAAGTTGCTGAACAGGAACCTTGTATGTAAAAATATATCGTTACCTCCCTCTACATACAAGGGGTGAGTAGTTTTAAATATTCATTCATTCATTGCTACTTGCATTTTATACGTTCATTCGATGATTTATCATTTCATATATATATATATATATATATATATATATTTATTGATTTATTGCGAAGCTAATAGAAGGGCGCGTCTTAAGACCACAATGTCTATCTCTTGAAAAAGTTTTTCAGTAGGACATATATATGACCATAAATAATTAATGTATTGTTTTCCACTCCATATAAGATTTATTCGTTCTTTAGTCAGCTGTTCGAAGACGGTTTTAAACTCATAATTGACGTGAGTAAGGTAACACTCGTGAGACAAATAAGTCAGGGGATATTAAGTCGGATGTACAATATATAATATATATTATGTATTATGTCTCGTGACCAGAATATAGTACAAAATGGAACTATAAAAATTGGAGATTTATCCTTCGAAGAGGTGGAAAAATTCAAATATCTTGGAGCAAAGTAACAGACATAAATGACACTAGGAGGAAATTAAACGCAAAATAAATATGGGAAATGCCTGTTATTATGTGGTTGAGAAACTTTTGTCATCTAGTCTTCTTCCAAAAATCTGAAAGTTAGAATTTATAAAACAGTTATATTACCGGTTGTTCTTTATGGTTGTGAAACTTGGACTCTCACTTTGAGAGAGGAACAGAGATTAAGGGTGTTTGAGAATAAGTTTCTTAGGAAAATATTTGGGGCTAAGAGGGATGAAATTACAGGAGAATGGAGAAAGTTTCACAACACAGAGCTGCACGCATTGTTTACTTCACCTGACATAATTAGGACCATAAAATTCAGACGTTTGAGATGGGCAGGACATGTAGCACGTATGAGCGAATCCAGAAATACATATAGATTGTTTGTTGGGAGGCCGGAGGGCAAAAGACCTTTAGGGAGGCCGAGACGTAGATGGGAAGATAATATTAAAATGGATTTGACGGAGGTATGATATGATGGTAGAGACTGGATTAATCTTGCTCAGGATAGGGACCAATGGCGGGATTATGTGAGGGCGGCAATGAACCTCCGGGTTCCTTAAAAGCCAGTAAATAAGTAAGTAAGTATATGCCAAAGATAGAATCTTAAGAAATAAATATAAACTATTAGCAACATTTTAGAAAATGGTTGCGGAGGGGTTTGTATGTTGCATAGAATAGCGTTTTCATGATGATGCATGACGGCTAACATTAGTGAAAACGCATAGGAAGGAAATCAGTCCAGAAACATGGTTACAGTATTTTCGAAATATGTTTTGCCGAACATATATTATATACGCAATTAACCGAAATTCTATTACAACATTATGAAAGTTAATGTATTAAATCATACCCAAATGTTATTACTTATCTCAGAAACGGATTGCATATTATTCTTGCACTTTTTCTTTTTAAGAGTTATGAAAGAGTTAGTGGCCTCAGTTAGTGTTTTTAATGTCATGAAGATTCAAAATGGGGCAATATCATCTTTGGCCTTTCCAACTCTCTGTTAACTCAGAAGCAATGTAGTGTAATCTGTTTTGGAATGCAACTATTTTACTTTGTCTGAACAGGAAATTTTTAATTTTGACTATAGTTTTTGTTCTATTTTATTTAATATTATTTATTCATTCGAAAACTTATTTTGTCAAGGTTCATTGTTTGTTCATTTATTTGTCTAGGAGTTAAAATCCAAAATTCTGTTGCATGTTATAGCATTGGGATTGCAGATAAGTTTGGAATTTGAAGTAAAACTTTGATATTTCTCTTCACGAATACCTTAAATAACACAAATCTAGTTATGAGCAATGATCAAAACGTACAGTGGTGAGATTGGCTGGAGCAAAGAAAAGAAAGGTCGCAGGGATAAAATTGCTCATCAAGGAATGACCATTAAAAACTTGATAGGAAGAATACAGAGGACGTATGTTTGAAATAGTTCTTTCGTCAATCGTGCGACGAGGGCGTGGGAATGCTTTACCTGTAAGCTTAGTCTATGCTTTTGCAATAGACCCTAACCACAAGTGTTTTCAAAAATAAAATTGAGACCTTTGCTAATAGATGTTAATGTAACAAAATAGTCTCTATTTGTTGGATTTAGGGATATATAGTGATTGCAGTGCGTAATATTGGAAGCGCAGTGTGTTGTACTCCTATTACGATGAACCGATGTGTATATGATATTTCCTTGGTGCAATTCTGCGTCATCATATGATGGATGATTGGAACGTAGAAAAATTCCTCCGGCTCCGGGACTTGAACTCGGGTTTTCAGCTCTGCCTGCTGACGCTCTGTCCATTAAACCACACCGAATTCCAATCCCAATGTCGGATTGAATCCTCTCAGTTTAAGTTCCACCTCTTAATCCGTCGGATCCCGGCCACTTAATCACTAATAACGAGTGCACCTTTGCACATGTATGGACATTGTACCACTGTCATACATCTATAACGCAGTGCATATGGTTAGGCCACTAGAGGGAACCCAAGACATAGAACTTAAACTGAGAGCATTCAATCCGACATCGTGATGGGAATCCGGTGTGGCTTAATGAATAGAGCTTCAGAACGTAGAAATGAAAACCGGGGTTTAAATCCAGGTGCCGGGGAGAATTTTTCTCTGTTCCACTCATCCGTTATAAGTGATGCCAATAAGGCGACACTCATGAGGCAACCAAGACAAGAAGTAATAGCTGGGGTGTCTTTATATATATATATATATATATATATATATATATATGTGAGAAGTATAATCGTTGCA
>JAJSOF020000031.1:84251870-84261870 GCA_025594305.2 Periplaneta americana | reverse complement strand
CATTTCATGCCTGACATTTGTTGGCTTTTTAAAGATATCCAAATGTCCTTTTTTTCGCTCTAGCCTGCTATAATATTGAAATTTAGTAAAACCGCATAGAAACGAAATTAGTGCAGACATATGTTTACAGTATTTTCAAAACATGTTTCGCACAACGTATACAATACAAAACAATTAACCGACATTCTATCACAACCTTATCAAAGTTAATGTTTTAAATCATACCCACATTTTATTATTTATCTCAGAAACGAATTTGATATTATTCTTGCACTCATGCTTCTTAACAGTTAAGAGAGAGTCAGTGGCCTCAGTCAGTGTTTTTGTAGTCATGGATATTCAGAGTTTTCGTAATATCATCATTGGCCTCCCCAACTCTCTGTTAACTCTGAACTGATATAGTGAAATCTGTTTTGATATGCAACTGTTTTTCATTGTCAGAACATGGAACTTTTAGTTCTGTCTAAAGCTTAGTGTTCAATTCTATTCAGTAATTTAAATGGCAAACGTAATTTGTCTGATGTCTTTAATGAGTTTCATACAATTAAATAGTATTTCGATTATAGGTTTGAAACACAAATTTTTGAAGCTTCATAGTTATTTTTCTTTGGGTGGGAGTTTGAAATCCAAAATTCTGTACATATTGTAGTGTTGGGGTTGCAAGATTGTTTGGAAATTTAATAATGACAATAATAAACTTATTAATTAAAAATACAGTTATTAATAATGCCAATAATTAATACCAATAATTAACACTAATAATAATTTATAATAACAAGAACCATAATAATAATAATAATAATAATAATAATAATAATAATAATAATAATAATAATAATATTGTTTTTTCTGTCAATACTACATTCTACATAACTGTCATTTTATCATTATAACTGTTGCTGATTATACTAATTGTACTACTCCTTTAGTTGTGTGGTTATATTCACAGGTAGCGTTATTAATTCTTTTCATTTGAGTTTATACCTTCTACCAGAATGTATTTTATTGTTTGTCGTTATATTCATATGTATTCACTGTTTTTTTATTTTTTTTTAAATTTTGTTATTTTTTAAGTTAATACTTGTATACGAATATATATATATTTTTTGTATATTCTTTAATCCTGGTTCAGTGGAAGGAAAGGCAAGAGAAACTCCAGAGAAACTCTGCCAGAGAAATTAAATTATTTCTAAACTATAATTCGGAGGACGATAACAATTACCACCGAAATTAGACACTCCATTCATTCATTCATTCATTCATTCATTCATACATTCATTCATTCATTCATATTTAATAAGTAAGTAGTTCTTCAGTGAAAACTTCAATAGTGAAATTATATATATTATCTTCGTAGTATTTGAAAATATGAACAAAATAAGACTTCACTTGATTCTCATCAAAAAAGTTTCTGCAAGCACAGAGCATATCAACTCATGGATATAAACATCAGAAGAGGATACTTAAATATCATTTCATGCCTTACATTTGTTGGTTTTTTGAAGCTATTCAAATGTTCTTTATTCGCTCTAGCTTGCTATAATATTGACGACATTGTACTGCAACATATCTCATTACAGGCGTTTGATTATTTTCCCTTAGTAGTCCGCTTGTCTTATGAACTTTACTTGTGTTTCTGTATTTCTTTTGTTTCTCTGTCTGCATGACTTGCCTTCATATATCGGTATTCTTCGTGTAACTACCACACGATGAGTAGCAAATAATCATTCATACATTTGTTCTTTCATTCGTTGATTCATTCTATCTTTCATACATAGATTGCGAAGATGATATGAAAGCTACTGGTGAGAAAGGAAAATCGAACTCTTGTAAATCATTTTTCAGTAGGACATTTTTGAGACTATAATAAATGCATATTTTGTTTTCCACTCCATGTAACATTTAGTCGTTCTTTAATACACTGTTCGAAGACATATTTTAACCTCATAAGTGACGTGAATAGAGCAACTGTCATGAGACGACTATGCCATAAGCCAAGATATAATGGTGGCGTGTCAATGTATATGCCAGAACTACAATCATGAAGAAGAAATATTAATATATTGGCAATATTTTAGAAAAAAGTTGCAGATAGGCATGTATGGTGCATAGAATAGTATTTTCAGGATGATTCGCTACAGCAAAAATTAGTAAAAACTCATAGGTTCGAAATCTGTCCAGACATATGGTTACATTATTTTGAAAACATGTTTCGTCCAACCTATACATTAAATGCAATTAGCCGAAATTCTATCACAACATTGTCAGATATAATGTTTAGATCACACCGAAATTTCATTATTTGTCTTAGAAAGAAATTGGATATTATACGTGCACTATCGCTTTCTAAGTTTAAGAAAGAGTCAGTGGCCTCAGTCAGTATTTTTAAAATCATGGAGATTCAAAGCGAACCGTATATCATCATTGGCCTTCCCAACTCTCTCTCAACCCAGAAGCGACAGGGTGAAATCAGTTTTGATGTGCAACTACTGGGTGTTCAGTTCAAAATGTGTCATGGCTCGCTGTATGCCGTCACGTGGCTAGCCGATGAGCCTAGAGAATTCAATCATCCTACACTTCCGCAGAGAGGTATATGACCTGTGAGGCAGAGAAGTTGCCTACCAAGTACGGCGTTCATTCTGAAGAGTACCTACCGATACGTACGGTAACGCCGGTAGTGGCAGGAATGTGAACTGTTTGGAAATACGTACTGTCGGGATATGGGGAGAGGGTTAAGACGATTACTTACGTATTTGTTGACATTAACTTCGACGGTCAACATGGACACAGAGCATTTGATTTGTGTTGTGGAATGTTACCGTACGCAACCGATGATAACAAATACCCTGCGTACGACTTGCCGGCGCAAAACACAGTTCGAAAGAGGTTATGGTAGCACTCAGACCGTACAGACCGCCATCTGTTGCTACGACGTTCAAGTTATACAGTACACGTTCTCAAGTTCAGATTGAAGAACGCCTTAAATAATAGGCAACTTCTCTGACATATAAGCTGAAACTCGCTTCAAATCGGTGACCCAACAACAGTGACGTCATGACAGACTTTGAAATGAACAGCCAGTATTTTCCATTGTCTGAACCGGAAATTTTTAATTTTGTCTGAAGCTTATTGGTCAATTTTATTCAATATTGGAAACAACAAATGTAATTTCTCCCATGTCTCATTGACTTTCCTACATAAAAGAATATTCTTTATGCGTCTGAAGTCTTATTTTCTCAACTTTGGTTGTCGGCTCTTTTGTTTGGCTGGGAATTAAAATCCAAAACTCTGTTGCACGTTGTAGTATTGGGATTACAAGAATGTTTGGAATTTGAAATAAAATATTGATAGTTCTTTTCATATTATACTTAAAATAATACGTGTTCAATTATGCGCAATAATCAACGCGTACAGAGGTTAGACTGGAAGAAGACAAACAGAGGTTGCAGCCACAAAATTCCACTTCAAGGACTATCATACAAACAAATTGTGAGAAGGGACACATGAGACGGACGTTTGAAAGAGTTCTTTCCTCAATCGTGCTCGGGAGTGTAATGCTCTACCTACAGACTAAATGTATGTTTTTGCAATTGGCTTCAACCACAAGAGGTTTCTAAAATCAACTTAGGACGTTTGCTAATAGAGTTAATTAACAAAGTAGTCTATTTTTGTTGGATTGTTAGTTATACTAAGTGCGCAGTGCGTAGTATTGGAAGTGCTGGGAGCTTTAGAAGGTGTGCAGTGTGTCTTACGCCTAGTGAAATTACAGTGAGCTACAGAGCGTGTTCAGTAGGTTTTAGTATTACAGTAATGAGTTCAGTTGATGTTTAGTGGGTAGAGAAAATACAGAGAAGGTTATATATATAATTCATATTAGTACTAGATCTATCTGGCCTCTCGGTTTACTCTTCGAGCTTCACATCATAATCGTAATACACGTTCACTGCACAAGCTTCTGTTATCAATAGCACGTCATCAGACATTTCTTGTAGTCAATGTATTTCGCAATAGCCATGGCCCGCTCCTGGAATTCGCTTCTGCCGGAATTCACGGGTATTCTTAGTCCTCAGTCGTTTAGAATTGGGTTGTTTTGAAATATTTTAAATGCACAGAATTAGGCTTTTTATATATTATTTGATTTATTAATCATAATAATAATAATAATAATAATAATAATAATAATAATAATAATAATAATATTAATAATATTAGTAACAATTTTAATAATATTGTTTTTCCATCAATACTAATTTATACATAACTGCCATTTTCTGAATGTAACTGTTGCTGATTATACTAATTGTACTAATGCATTAGTTGTGTGGTTTTATTCATAGGATCGGTTTTCATTTCTTTCTTTTAACTTTATACTTGTCTACCAGAATGTTTTTTTCCTGTTTGTGGTTATATTCATGTGTATTCACTGTTTTTATTATTATTTTTTTAAGTTAACACTTGTATGCCGATGTTTCTTTTTTTTTTTTGTATGTTATTTAATCCAGGTTGAGTGGAAGGAAAGGCAAGATGGCTTTAATTGTGCCAGAGAAATTAAACTATTTCTCAACTACAGTCAGGACGATGAGAACTACGATCGAAATTAGACACTCATTCATTCAATCATTCATTAATATTAAATAAGTTAATAGTTCTTCAGTGAAAACAGCAATAGTGAAATTATATATATTATCTTCGTTGTATATAAAAATATGAACAAAATAGGATTTTACTTGATTCTCATCAAAAATTTCTGCAAGCACAGACCTTATCAACTCATGGATATAAACATCAGAAGAGGATACTTAAATATCATTTCATGCCTTACATTTGTTGGTTTTTTGAAGATATTCAAATGTTTCTTTTTCGCTCTAGCCTGCTATAATATTGGAATTTTTGACAACGAGATTGGTGTTTAACAACAACGACATTCCAGTGCAACATACCACATTACAGGCGTTTGATTATGTTCCATTAGTAGTCCGCTTGTCTTATGAACTTTACTTGTGTTTCTGTAATTCTTTTGTTTCTCTGTCTGCATGACTTGCCTTCATATATCGGTATTCTTCGTGTAACTACCACACGATGAGTAGTAAATAATCATCCATTCATTTGTTCTTTCATTCGTTGATTAATTCTATCATTTATACATACATTGCGAAGATGATATGAAAGCTACTCGTGAGAAAGGAAAATCTAAATCTTGTATATCATTTTTCAGTAGGACAATTTTGAGACTATAAAAATGCATATTTTGTTTTCCACTCCCTGTAACATTTAGTCGTTCTTTAATACACTGTTCGAAGACATGTTTTAACCTCATAAGTGACGCCAATAGGGCAACTGTCATGAGACGACTATGCCATAAGCCAAGATATAATGGTGGCGTGTCTATGTATATGCCAGAACTACAATCATGAAGAAGAAATATTAATATATTGGCAATATTTTAGAAAAAGTTGCACATATGCATGTATGATGCATAGAAGAGAATTTTCAGTATGATACACAACAGCAAAAATTAGTAAAAACTCATAGGATCGAAATCTGTCCAGACACATGGTTACTTTATTTTCAAAATATGTTTTGCCCAACCTATAAATTAAATGCAATTAACCGAAATTCTATCACAACATTGTCAAAATTAATGTTTTAAATCATACCCAGATTTCATTATTTGTCGTAGAAAGAAATTGGATATTATTCGTGCACTTTCGCTTTTTAAGTTAAGAAAGAGTCAGTGGTCTCAGTCAGTATTTTTAATCTCATGGAGATTCAATGCTTAGGCTACATCATCATTGGCCTTCCCAACTCTCTGTAACCCAGAAGCGATATAGTGAATTCTGTTTTGAGATGCAACTATTTTCCATTGTCTGAGCAGGAAGTTTTAATTTTTGTGTATAACTTATTGTTCTATTTTATTCAATATTTAAAATAACAAAAGTAATTTCTCTGATATCTCATTGAGTTTTCTACATAGTAGAATATTGTTTATGCGTGTGAAGTCTTATTTTCTCAAGCTTCATTGTTTGTTCTTTTTATTAGACTGTGAGTTAAAATCCAAAACTCTGTTGGATGTTGTGGCACTGGGATTGCAATAATGTTTGGAATTTGAAGTAAAATTTTGAGAGTTCTTTTCATGTATACTTTACATAACACGAATTCAAGCATGTGCAATGATCAAAGCGTTCAGTGGTGAGACTGGCTGGAGTAAATAAAAAATAGTTTGTAGCCACCAAATTGCTCTTCAAGGAACGACCATTCAAATAGATTTATAGAAAGAACACAGGGACTATATTTGAAATAGACCTTTCCTCAATCGTGCCACGAGGGAGCGGAATGTTTTGCCTGCAGGATTAGTTAGTATGCTTTTGCAAAATACCCCAACCACAAATGTTTTCAAAAATAAACTTAATACCTTTACTGATAGATGTTAATGTAACGTATGGTCTGTATTTGTTGGACTTATAATTATACTGAGTGCGTGCAGTGCGTAATATTGGAAGTGTAGTGTGTTTTAAATGTTGCTCAGTGTGTTGTATACCTAGTGAAAATGCAGTTATCTACAGGGCATGTTCAGTAGGTTTTAATACTCGAGTAATGGGCACAGTTAAAGTGTATTGAGTAGAGAAAGTACAAAGAAAGTAGAAAATATTATTCATATTAGAATTAGAATTATAATCTGGAGGATGATAACTACGTCGATACGAGGCTCTCAGGTAAAAATATTACATATTTTAAATATCATATAGGTGAAAATTTTATTCATTCATTCATATTAAATAAGTTCGTAGTTCTTCAGTGGAAAGTTAAATAGCGGAAAATGTACATAGAAGTTGCTGAACAGGAACCTTGTATGTAAAAATATATCGTTACCTCCCTCTACATACAAGGGGGTGAGTAGTTTTTAAATATTCATTCATTCATTGTTACTTGCATTTTATACGTTCATTCGATGATTTATCATTTCATATATATATATATATATTGATTTATTGCGCGAAGCTAATAGAAGGGCGCGTCTTAAGACCACAACGTCTATCTCTTGAAAAAGTTTTTCAGTAGGACATATATATGACCATAAATAATTAATGTATTGTTTTCCACTCCATGTAAGATTTATTCGTTCTTTAGTCAGCTGTTCGAAGACGGTTTTAAACTCATAATTGACGTGAGTAAGGTAACACTCGTCAGACAAATAAGTCAGGGAATATTAAGTCGGATGTACAATATATAATATATATTATGTATTATGTCTCGTGACCAGCATATAGTACAAAATGGAACTATAAAAATTGGAGATTTATCCTTCGAAGAGGTGGAAAAATTCAAATATCTTGGAGCAACAGTAACAGACATAAATGACACTAGGGAGGAAATTAAACGCAGAATAAATATGGGAAATGCCTGTTATTATGTGGTTGAGAAACTTTTGTCATCTAGTCTTCTTCCAAAAAATCTGAAAGTTAGAATTTATAAAACAGTTATATTACCGGTTGTTCTTTATGGTTGTGAAACTTGGACTCTCACTTTGAGAGAGGAACAGAGATTAAGGGTGTTTGAGAATAAGTTTCTTAGGAAAATATTTGGGGCTAAGAGGGATGAAATTACAGGAGAATGGAGAAAGTTTCACAACACAGAGCTGCACGCATTGTTTACTTCACCTGACATAATTAGGACCATAAAATTCAGACGTTTGAGATGGGCAGGACATGTAGCACGTATGAGCGAATCCTGAAATACATATAGATTGTTTGTTGGGAGGCCGGAGGGCAAAAGACCTTTAGGGAGGCCGAGACGTAGATGGGAAGATAATATTAAAATGGGTTTGACGGAGGTATGATATGATGGTAGAGACTGGATTAATCTTGCTCAGGATAGGGACCAATGGCGGGATTATGTGAGGGCGGCAATGAACCTCCGGGTTCCTTAAAAGCCAGTAAGTAAGTATATGCCAAAGATAGAATCTTAAGAAATAAGTATAAACTATTAGCAACATTTTAGAAAATGGTTGCGAAGGGGTTTGTATGTTGCATAGAATAGCGTTTTCATGATGATGCATGACGGCTAACATTAGTGAAAACGCATAGGAAGGAAATCAGTCCAGAAACATGGTTACAGTATTTTCGAAATATGTTTCGCCCAACATATATTATATACGCAATTAACCGAAATTCTATTACAACATTATGAAAGTTAATGTATTAAATCATTCCCAAATGTTATTACTTATCTCAGAAACGGATTGCATATTATTCTTGCACTTTTTCTTTTTAAGAGTTATGAAAGAGTTAGTGGCCTCAGTTAGTGTTTTTAATGTCATGAAGATTCAAAATGGGGCAATATCATCTTTGGCCTTTCCAACTCTCTGTTAACTCAGAAGCAATGTAGTGTAATCTGTTTTGGAATGCAACTATTTTACTTTGTCTGAACAGGAAATTTTTAATTTTGACTATAGTTTTTGTTCTATTTTATTTAATATTATTTATTCATTCGAAAACTTATTTTGTCAAGGTTCATTGTTTGTTCATTTATTTGTCTAGGAGTTAAAATCCAAAATTCTGTTGCATGTTATAGCATTGGGATTGCAGATAAGTTTGGAATTTGAAGTAAAACTTTGATATTTCTCTTCACGAATACCTTAAATAACACAAATCTAGTTATGAGCAATGATCAAAGCGTACAGTGGTGAGATTGGCTGGAGCAAAGAAAAAGAAAGGTCGCAGGGATAAAATTGCTCATCAAGGAATGACCATTAAAAACTTGATAGGAAGAATACAGAGGACGTATGTTTGAAATAGTTCTTTCGTCAATCGTGCGACGAGGGCGTGGAATGCTTTACCTGTAAGCTTAGTCTATGCTTTTGCAATAGACCCTAACCACAAGTGTTTTCAAAAATAAAATTGAGACCTTTGCTAATAGATGTTAATGTAACAAAATAGTCTCTATTTGTTGGATTTAGGGATATATAGTGATTGCGCAGTGCGTAATATTGGAAGCGCAGTGTGTTGTAGTCCTATTACGATGAACCGATGTGTATATGATATTTCCTTGGTGCAATTCTGCGTCATCATATGATGGATGATTGGAACGTAGAAAAATTCCTCCGGCTCCGGGACTTGAACTCGGGTTTTCAGCTCTGCCTGCTGACGCTCTGTCCACTAAACCACACCGAATTCCAATCCCGATGTCGGATTGAATCCTCTCAGTTTAAGTTCCACCTCTTAATCCGTCGGATCCCGGCCACTTAATCACTAATAACGAGTGCACCTTTGCACATGTATGGACATTGTACCACTGTCATACATCTATGACGCAGTGCATATGGTTAGGCCACTAGAGGGAACCCAAGACATAGAACTTAAACTGAGAGCATTGAATCCGACATCGTGATGGGAATCCGGTGTGGCTTAATGAATAGAGCGTCAGAACGTAGAAATGAAAACCGGGGTTTAAATCCAGGTGCCGGGGAGAATTTTTCTCTGTTCCACTCATCCGTTATAAGTGATGCCAATAAGGCGACACTCATGAGGCAACCAAGACAAGAAGTAATAGCTGGGGTGTCTTTATATATATGTGAGAAGTATAATCGTTGCAAGTAAATATAAAATATTAGCAATATTTTAGAAAAACATTGCGGAGGGGCTTTTATGGTGCATAGAGAAGAATTTTCAGGGTGATACATAACGGCAAAAATTAGTAAAAACTCGTAGGATCGAAATCTGTCCCGACATTTGGTTACAGAATTGTGAAAACATGCTTGCCGAACATATACATTAAATGCAATTAACCGAAATTATATCACAACATTGTCAAAGTTAATGTATAAAACATACCGAAATTACATTATTTGTCTTAGAAAGAAATTGGATATTATTCGTGCACTTTCGCTTTCTAAGGTTAACAAAGAGTCAGTGGTCTCAGTCAGTATTTTTAATCTCATGGAGGTTCAAAAGCGTTGGCTACATCATCATTGGCCTTCCCAACTCTTTGTCAACCCCGAAGC
>JAJSOF020000031.1:84239370-84249370 GCA_025594305.2 Periplaneta americana | reverse complement strand
TTTGATATTATTCTTGCACTCATGCTTCTTAACAGTTAAGAGAGAGTCAGTGGCCTCAGTCAGTGTTTTTGTAGTCATGGATATTCAGAGTTTCTGTAATATCATCATTGGCCTCCCCAACTCTCTGTTAACTCTGAACTGATATAGTGAAATCTGTTTTGATATGCAACTGTTTTTCATTGTCAGAACATGGAACTTTTAGTTCTGTCTAAAGCTTAGTGTTCAATTCTATTCAGTAATTTAAATGGCAAACGTAATTTGTCTGATGTCTTTAATGAGTTTCATACAATTAAATAGTATTTCGATTATAGGTTTGAAACACAAATTTTTGAAGCTTCATAGTTATTTTTCTTTGGGTGGAGTTTGAAATCCAAAATTCTGTACATATTGTAGTGTTGGGATTGCAAGATTGTTTGGAAATTTAATAATGACAATAATAAACTTATTGATTAAAAATACAGTTAATAATAATGCCAATAATTAATACCAATAATTAACACTAATAATAATTTATAATAACAAGAATATAATAATAATAATAATAATAATAATAATAATAATAATAATAATAATAATAATATTGTTTTTTCCGTCAGTACTACATTCTACATAACTGTCATTTTATCATTATAACTGTTGCTGATTATACTAATTGTACTACTCCTTTAGTTGTGTGGTTATATTCACAGGTAGCGTTATTAATTCTTTTCATTTGAGTTTATACTTTCTACCAGAATGTATTTTATTGTTTGTCGTTATATTCATATGTATTCACTGTTTTTTTACTTTTTTTTTAAATTTTGTTATTATTTTTTAAGTTAATACTTGTATACCAATATATATATTTTTTGTATGTTCTTTAATCCTGGTTGAGTGGAAGGAAAGGCAAGAGAAACTCCAGAGAAACTCTGCCAGAGAAATTAAATTATTATTAATATTATAATTCGGAGGACGATGACAATTACCACCGAAATTAGACACTCCATTCATTCATTCATTCATTCATACATTCATTCATTCATATTTAATAAGTAAGTAGTTCTTCAGTGAAAACTTCAATAGTGAAATTATATATATTATCTTCGTTGTATTTGAAAATATGAACAAAATAAGACTTCACTTGATTCTCATCAAAAAAGTTTCTGCAAGCACAGAGCATATCAACTCATGGATATAAACATCAGAAGAGGATACGTAAATATCATTTCATGCCTTACATTTGTTGGTTTTTTGAACCTATTCAAATATTCTTTATTCGCTCTAGCTTGCTGTAATATTGACGACATTGTACTGCAACATATCTCATTACAGGCGTTTGATTATTTTCCCTTAGTAGTCCGCTTGTCTTATGAACTTTACTTGTGTTTCTGTAATTCTTTTGTTTCTCTGTCTGCATGACTTGCCTTCATATATCGGTATTCTTCGTGTAACTACCACACGATGAGTAGCAAATAATCATTCATACATTTGTTCTTTCATTCGTTGATTCATTCTATCTTTCATACATAGATTGCGAAGATGATATGAAAGCCACTGGTGAGAAAGGAAAATCGAACCCTTGTAAACCATTTTTCAGTAGGACATTTTTGAGACTATAAAAAATACATATTTTGTTTTCCACTCCATGTAACATTTAGTCGTTCTTTAATACACTGTTCGAAGACATATTTTAACCTCATAAGTGACGTGAATAGAGCAACTGTCATGAGACGATTATGCCATAAGCCAAGATATAATGGTGGCGTGTCAATGTATATGCCAGAACTACAATCATGAAGAAGAAATATTAATATATTGGCAATATTTTAGAAGAAAGTTGCAGATAGGCATGTATGGTGCATAGAATAGTATTTTTCAGGATGATTCGCGACAGCAAAAATTAGTAAAAACTCATAGGTTCGAAATCTGTCCAGACATATGGTTACATTATTTTGAAAACATGTTTCGTCCAACCTATACATTAAATGCAATTAGCCGAAATTCTATCACAACATTGTCAGATATAATGTTTAGATCACACCGAAATTTCATTATTTGTCTTAGAAAGAAATTGGATATTATACGTGCACTATCGCTTTCTAAGTTTAAGAAAGAGTCAGTGGCCTCAGTCAGTATTTTTAAAATCATGGAGATTCAAAGCGAACCGTATATCATCATTGGCCTTCCCAACTCTCTCTCAACCCAGAAGCGACAGGGTGAAATCAGTTTTGATGTGCAACTACTGGGTGTTCAGTTCAAAATGTGTCATGGCTCGCTGTATGCCGTCACGTGGCTAGCCGATGAGCCTAGAGAATTCAATCATCCTACACTTCCGCAGAGAGGTATATGACCTGTGAGGCAGAGAAGTTGCCTACCAAGTACGGCGTTCATTCTGAAGAGTACCTACCGATACGTACGGTAACGCCGGTAGTGGCAGGAATGTGAACTGTTTGGAAATACGTACTGTCGGGATATGGGGAGAGGGTTAAGACGATTACTTACGTATTTGTTGACATTAACTTCGACGGTCAACATGGACACAGAGCATTTGATTTGTGTTGTGGAATGTTACCGTACGCAACCGATGATAACAAATACCCTGCGTACGACTTGCCGGCGCAAAACACAGTTCGAAAGAGGTTATGGTAGCACTCAGACCGTACAGACCGCCATCTGTTGCTACGACGTTCAAGTTATACAGTACACGTTCTCAAGTTCAGATTGAAGAACGCCTTAAATAATAGGCAACTTCTCTGACATATAAGCTGAAACTCGCTTCAAATCGGTGACCCAACAACAGTGACGTCATGACAGACTTTGAAATGAACAGCCAGTATTTTCCATTGTCTGAACAGGAAATTTTTAATTTTGTCTGAAGCTTATTGGTCAATTTTATTCAATATTGGAAACAACAAATGTAATTTCTCCCATGTCTCATTGACTTTCCTACATAAAAGAATATTCTTTATGCGTCTGAAGTCTTATTTTCTCAACTTTGGTTGTCGGCTCTTTTGTTTGGCTGGGAATTAAAATCCAAAACTCTGTTGCACGTTGTAGTATTGGGATTACAAGAATGTTTGGAATTTGAAATAAAATATTGATAGTTCTTTTCATATTATACTTAAAATAATACGTGTTCAATTATGCGCAATAATCAACGCGTACAGAGGTTAGACTGGAAGAAGACAAACAGAGGTTGCAGCCACAAAATTCCACTTCAAGGACTATCATGCAAACAAATTGTGAGAAGGGACACATGGGACGGACGTTTGAAAGAGTTCTTTCCTCAATCGTGCTCGGGAGTGTAATGCTCTACCTACAGACTAAATGTATGTTTTTGCAATTGGCTCCAACCACAAGAGGTTTCTAAAATCAACTTAGGACGTTTGCTAATAGAGTTAATTAACAAAGTAGTCTATTTTTGTTGGATTGTTAGTTATACTAAGTGCGCAGTGCGTAGTATTGGAAGTGCTGGGAGCTTTAGAAGGTGTGCAGTGTGTCTTACGCCTAGTGAAATTACAGTGAGCTGAGCTACAGAGCGTGTTCAGTAGGTTTTAGTATTACAGTAATGAGTTCAGTTGATGTTTAGTGGGTAGAGAAAATACAGAGAAGGTTAAATATATAATTCATATTAGTACTAGATCTATCTGGCCTCTCGGTTTACTCTTCGAGCTTCACATCATAATCGTAATACACGTTCACTGCACAAGCTTCTGTTATCAATAGCACGTCATCAAACATATCTTGTACTCAATGTATTTCGCAATAGCCATGGCCCGCTCCTGGAATTCGCTTCTGCCGGAATTCACGGGTATTCTTAGTCCTCAGTCGTTTAGAATTGGGTTGTTTTGAAATATTTTAAATGCACAGAATTAGGCTTTTTAATATTATTTTTTATTAATTAATCAATAATAATAATAATAATAATAATGATAATAATAATTATAATAGTAATAGTAACAATAATATTAATATTATTGTTTTTCCATCAATACTAATTTATACATAACTGTCATTTTCTCAATGTAACTGTTGCTGATTATACTAATTGTACTAATCCATTAGTTGTGTGGTTTTATTCATAGGATCGGTTTTCATTTCTTTCTTTTAAGTTTATACTTGTCTACCAGAATGTTTTTTTCGTGTTTGTGGTTATATTCATGTGTATTCACTGTTTTTTTATTATTTTTTTAAGTTAACACTTGTATGCCGATGTTTCTTTTTTTTTTTTTTTGTATGTTATTTAATCCTGGTTGAGTGGAAGGAAAGGCAAGATGGCTTTAATTGTGCCAGAGAAATTAAACTATTTCTCAACTACAATCAGGACGATGAGAACTACGATCCAAATTAGACACTCATTCATTCAATCATTCATTAATATTAAATAAGTTAATAGTTCTTCAGTGAAAACAGCAATAGTGAAATTATATATATTATCTTCGTTGTATATAAAAATATGAACAAAATAAGATTTTACTTGATTCTCATCAAAAATTTCTGCAAGCACAGACCTTATCAACTCATGGATATAAACATCAGAAGAGGATACTTAAATATCATTTCATGCCTTACATTTGTTGGTTTTTTGAAGATATTCAAATGTTTCTTTTTCGCTCTAGCCTGCTATAATATTGGAATTTTTGACATAACGAGATTGGTGTTTAACAACAACGACATTCCAGTGCAACATACCACATTACAGGCGTTTGATTATGTTCCATTAGTAGTCCGCTTGTCTTATGAACTTTACTTGTGTTTCTGTAATTCTTTTGTTTCTCTGTCTGCATGACTTGCCTTCATATATCGGTATTCTTCGTGTAACTACCACACGATGAGTAGTAAATAATCATCCATTCATTTGTTCTTTCATTCGTTGATTAATTCTATCATTTATACATACATTGCGAAGATGATATGAAAGCTACTCGTGAGAAAGGAAAATCTAAATCTTGTATATCATTTTTCAGTAGGACAATTTTGAGACTATAAAAATGCATATTTTGTTTTCCACTCCCTGTAACATTTAGTCGTTCTTTAATACACTGTTCGAAGACATGTTTTAACCTATAAGTGACGCCAATAGGGCAACTGTCATGAGACGACTATGCCATAAGCCAAGATATAATGGTGGCGTGTCTATGTATATGCCAGAACTACAATCATGAAGAAGAAATATTAATATATTGGCAATATTTTAGAAAAAAGTTGCACATATGCATGTATGATGCATAGAAGAGAATTTTCAGTATGATACACAACAGCAAAAATTAGTAAAAACTCATAGGATCGAAATCTGTCCAGACACATGGTTACTTTATTTTCAAAATATGTTTTGCCCAACCTATAAATTAAATGCAATTAACCGAAATTCGATCACAACATTGTCAAAATTAATGTTTTAAATCATACCCAGATTTCATTATTTGTCGTAGAAAGAAATTGGACATTATTCGTGCACTTTCGCTTTTTTAAGTTAAGAAAGAGTCAGTGGTCTCAGTCAGTATTTTTAATCTCATGGAGATTCAATGCTTAGGCTACATCATCATTGGCCTTCCCAACTCTCTGTAACCCAGAAGCGATATAGTGAATTCTGTTTTGAGATGCAACTATTTTCCATTGTCTGAGCAGGGAAGTTTTAATTTTTGTGTATAACTTATTGTTCTATTTTATTCAATATTTAAAGTAACAAAAGTAATTTCTCTGATATCTCATTGAGTTTTCTACATAGTAGAATATTGTTTATGCGTGTGAAGTCTTATTTTCTCAAGCTTCATTGTTTGTTCTTTTTATTAGACTGTGAGTTAAAATCCAAAACTCTGTTGGATGTTGTGGCACTGGGATTGCAATAATGTTTGGAATTTGAAGTAAAATTTTGAGAGTTCTTTTCATGTATACTTTACATAACACGAATTCAAGCATGTGCAATGATCAAAGCGTTCAGTGGTGAGACTGGCTGGAGTAAATAAAAAATAGTTTGTAGCCACCAAATTGCTCTTCAAGGAACGACCATTCAAATAGATTTATAGAAAGAACACAGCGGACTATATTTGAAATAGACCTTTCCTCAATCGTGCCACGAGGGAGCGGAATGTTTTGCCTGCACAATTAGTCTATGCTTTTGCAAAATACCCCAACCACAAATGTTTTCAAAAATAAACTTAATACCTTTACTGATAGATGTTAATGTAACGTATGGTCTGTATTTGTTGGACTTATAATTATACTGAGTGCGCAGTGCGTAATATTGGAAGTGTAGTGTGTTTTAAATGTTGCTCAGTGTGTTGTATACCTAGTGAAAATGCAGTTATCTACAGGGCATGTTCAGTAGGTTTTAATACTCGAGTAATGGGCACAGTTAAAGTGTATTGAGTAGAGAAAGTACAAAGAAAGTAGAAAATATTATTCATATTAGAATTAGAATTATAATCTGGAGGATGATAACTACGTCGATACGAGGCTCTCAGGTAAAAATATTACATATTTTAAATATCATATAGGTGAAAATTTTATTCATTCATTCATATTAAATAAGTTCGTAGTTCTTCAGTGGAAAGTTAAATAGCGGAAAATGTACATAGAAGTTGCTGAACAGGAACCTTGTATGTAAAAATATATCGTTACCTCCCTCTACATACAAGGGGGTGAGTAGTTTTTAAATATTCATTCATTCATTGTTACTTGCATTTTATACGTTCATTCGATGATTTATATATATATATATTGATTTATTGCGAAGCTAATAGAAGGGCGCGTCTTAAGACCACAATGTCTATCTCTGTATTGTTTTCCACTCCATATAAGATTTATTCGTTCTTTAGTCAGCTGTTCGAAGACGGTTTTAAACTCATAATTGACGTGAGTAAGGTAACACTCGTGAGACAAATAAGTCAGGGATATTAAGTCGGATGTACAATATATAATATATATTATGTATTATGTCTCGTGACCAGAATATAGTACAAAATGGAACTATAAAAATTGGAGATTTATCCTTCGAAGAGGTGGAAAAATTCAAATATCTTGGAGCAACAGTAACAGACATAAATGACACTAGGGAGGAAATTAAACGCAGAATAAATATGGGAAATGCCTGTTATTATGTGGTTGAGAAACTTTTGTCATCTAGTCTTCTTCCAAAAAATCTGAAAGTTAGAATTTATAAAACAGTTATATTACCGGTTGTTCTTTATGATTGTGAAACTTGGACTCTCACTTTGAGAGAGGAACAGAGATTAAGGGTGTTTGAGAATAAGTTTCTTAGGAAAATATTTGGGGCTAAGAGGGATGAAATTACAGGAGAATGGAGAAAGTTTCACAACACAGAGCTGCACGCATTGTTTACTTCACCTGACATAATTAGGACCATAAAATTCAGACGTTTGAGATGGGCAGGACATGTAGCACGTATGAGCGAATCCTGAAATACATATAGATTGTTTGTTGGGAGGCCGGAGGGCAAAAGACCTTTAGGGAGGCCGAGACGTAGATGGGAAGATAATATTAAAATGGGTTTGACGGAGGTATGATATGATGGTAGAGACTGGATTAATCTTGCTCAGGATAGGGACCAATGGCGGGATTATGTGAGGGCGGCAATGAACCTCCGGGTTCCTTAAAAGCCAGTAAATAAGTAAGTAAGTAAGTATATGCCAAAGATAGAATCTTAAGAAATAAATATAAACTATTAGCAACATTTTAGAAAATGGTTGCGGAGGGGTTTGTATGTTGCATAGAATAGCGTTTTCATGATGATGCATGACGGCTAACATTAGTGAAAACGCATAGGAAGGAAATCAGTCCAGAAACATGGTTACAGTATTTTCGAAATATGTTTCGCCCAACATATATTATATACGCAATTAACCGAAATTCTATTACAACATTATGAAAGTTAATGTATTAAATCATACCCAAATGTTATTACTTATCTCAGAAACGGATTGCATATTATTCTTGCACTTTTTCTTTTTAAGAGTTATGAAAGAGTTAGTGGCCTCAGTTAGTGTTTTTAATGTCATGAAGATTCAAAATGGGGCAATATCATCTTTGGCCTTTCCAACTCTCTGTTAACTCAGAAGCAATGTAGTGTAATCTGTTTTGGAATGCAACTATTTTACTTTGTCTGAACAGGAAATTTTTAATTTTGACTATAGTTTTTTGTTCTATTTTATTTAATATTATTTATTCATTCGAAAACTTATTTTGTCAAGGTTCATTGTTTGTTCATTTATTTGTCTAGGAGTTAAAATCCAAAATTCTGTTGCATGTTATAGCATTGGGATTGCAGATAAGTTTGGAATTTGAAGTAAAACTTTGATATTTCTCTTCACGAATACCTTAAATAACACAAATCTAGTTATGAGGAATGATCAAATCGTACAGTGGTGAGATTGGCTGGAGCAAAGAAAAAGAAAGGTCGCAGGGATAAAATTGCTCATCAAGGAATGACCATTAAAAAATTGATAGGAAGAATACAGAGGACGTATATTTGAAATTGTTCTTTCGTCAATCGTGCGACGAGGGCGTGGAATGCTTTACCTGTAAGCTTAGTCTATGCTTTTACAATAGACCCTAACCACAAGTGTTTTCAAAAATAAAATTGAGACCTTTGCTAATAGATGTTAATGTAACAAAATAGTCTCTATTTGTTGGATTTAGGGATATATAGTGATTGCGCAGTGCGTAATATTGGAAGCGCAGTGTGTTGTAGTCCTATTACGATGAACCGATGTCTATATGATATTTCCTTGGTGCAATTCTGCGTCATCATATGATGGATGATTGGAACGTAGAAAAATTCCTCCGGCTCCGGGACTTGAACTCGGGTTTTCAGCTCTGCCTGCTGACGCTCTGTCCATTAAACCACACCGAATTCCAATCCCAATGTCGGATTGAATCCTCTCAGTTTAAGTTCCACCTCTTAATCCGTCGGATCCCGGCCACTTAATCACTAATAACGAGTGCACCTTTGCACATGTATGGACATTGTACCACTGTCATACATCTATAGCGCAGTGCATATGGTTAGGCCACTAGAGGGAACCCAAGACATAGAACTTAAACTGAGAGCATTCAATCCGACATCGTGATGGGAATCCGGTGTGGCTTAATGAATAGAGCTTCAGAACGTAGAAATGAAAACCGGGGTTTAAATCCAGGTGCCGGGGAGAATTTTTCTCTGTTCCACTCATCCGCTATAAGTGATGCCAATAAGGCGACACTCATGAGGCAACCAAGACAAGAAGTAATAGCAGGGGTGTCTTTATATATATGTGAGAAGTAAAATCGTTGAAAGTAAAATAAAAATATTAGCAATATTTTAGAAAACATTGGGGAGGGGCTTGCATGGTGCATAGAGAAGAATTTTCAGGGTGATACATAAAGGCAAACATTAGTAAAAACCCGTAGGATCGAAATCTGTCCCGACATTTGGTTACAGAATTTTGGAAACATGCTTGCCGAACATATACATTAAATGCAATTAACCGAAATTATATCACAACATTGTCAAAGTTAATGTATAAAACATACCGAAATTTCATTATTTGTCTTGGAAAGAAATTGGATATTATTCGTGCACTTTCGCTTTCTAAGGTTAACAAAGAGTCAGTGGTCTCAGTCAGTATTTTTAATCTCATGGAGGTTCAAAAGCGTTGGCTACATCATCATTGGCCTTCCCAACTCTTTGTCAACCCCGAAGCGATATAGTGAAATCTGTTTTCAGATGCAACTATTTACCATTGTCTGAACAGGAAATTTTTAATTTTGTCTGAAGCTTATTGTCTGTCTATCTATCTATCTATCTATCTATCTATCTATCTATCTATCTATCTATCTATCTATCTATCTATCTATCTATCTATCTATCTATCTATCTATCTATCTATCTATCTATCTATCTATCTATCTATCTATCTATCTATCTATCTATCTATCTATCTATCTATCTATCTATCTATCTATCTATCTATCTATCTATCTATCTATCTATCTATCTATCTATCTATCTATCTATCTATCT
>JAJSOF020000031.1:84226870-84236870 GCA_025594305.2 Periplaneta americana | reverse complement strand
CAGTATTTTCAAAACATGTTTCGCACAACGTATACAATACAAAACAATTAACCGACATTCTATCACAACCTTATCAAAGTTAATGTTTTAAATCATACCCACATTTTATTATTTATCTCAGAAACGAATATGATATTATTCTTGCACTCATGCTTCTTAACAGTTAAGAGAGAGTCAGTGGCCTCAGTCAGTGTTTTTGTAGTCATGGATATTCAGAGTTTCTGTAATATCATCATTGGCCTCCCCAACTCTCTGTTAACTCTCAACTGATGTAGTGAAATCTGTTTTGATATGCAACTGTTTTTCAATGTCAGAACATGAAACTTTTAGTTCTGTCTAAAGCTTAGTGTTCAATTCTATTCAGTAATTTAAAAGACAAACGTAATTTGTCTGATGTCGTTAATGAGTTTCATACAATTAAATAGTATTTCGATTATAGGTTTGAAACACAAATTTTTGAAGCTTCATAGTTATTTTTCTTTGGGTGGGAGTTTGAAATCCAAAATTCTGTACATATTGTAGTGTTGGGATTGCAAGATTGTTTGGAAATTTAATAATGACAATAATAAACTTATTGATTAAAAATACAGTTAATAATAATGCCAATAATTAATACCAATAATTAACACTAATAATAATTTATAATAACAATAACCATAATAATAATAATAATAATAATAATAATAATAATAATAATAATAGTAATAATAATATTGTTTTTTCTGTCAATACTACATTCTACATAACTGTCATTTTATCATTATAACTGTTGCTGATTATACTAATTGTACTACTCCTTTAATTGTGTGGTTATATTCACAGGTACCGTTATTAATTCTTTTCATTTGAGTTTATACTTTCTACCAGAATGTATTTTATTGTTTGTCGTTATAATCATATGTATTCACTGTTTTTTTACTTTTTTCTTAAATTTTGTTATTATTTTTAAGTTAATACTTGTATACCAATATATATATTTTTTTGTATGATCTTTAATCCTGGTTGAGTGGAAGGAAAGGCAAGAGAAACTCCAGAGAAACTCTGCCAGAGAAATTCAATTATTTCTAAACTATAATTCGGAGGACGATGACAATTATCACCGAAATTAGACACTCCATTCATTCATACATTCATTCATTCATTCATTCATATTCATTTAATAAGTAGTTCTTCAGTGAATAATTCAATAGTGAAATTATATATATATTATCTTCGTTGTATTTGAAAATATGAACAAAATAAGACTTCACTTGATTCTCATCAAAAAGTTTCTGCAAGCACAGAGCATATCAACTCATGGATATAAACATCAGAAGAGGATATTTAAATATCATTTCATGCCTTACATTTGTTGGTTTTTTGAAGCTATTCAAATGTTCTTTATTCGCTCTAGCTTGCTATAATATTGACGACATTGTACTGCAACATATCTCATTACAGGCGTTTGATTATTTTCCCTTAGTAGTCCGCTTGTCTTATGAACTTTACTTGTGTTTCTGTATTTCTTTTGTTTCTCTGTCTGCGTGACTTGCCTTCATATATCGGTATTCTTCGTGTAACTACCACACGATGAGTAGCAAATAATCATTCATACATTTGTTCTTTCATTCGTTGATTCATTCTATCTTTCATAGATTGCGAAGATGATATGAAAGCCACTGGTGAGAAAGGAAAATCGAACTCTTGTAAACCATTTTTCAGTAGGACATTTTGAGACTATAAAAATACATATTTTGTTTTCCACCCCATGTAACATTTAGTCGTTCTTTAATACACTGTTCGAAGACATATTTTAACCTCATAAGTGACGTGAATAGAGCAACTGTCATGAGACGACTTTGCCATAAGCCAAGATATAATGGTGGCGTGTCAATGTATATGCCAGAACTACAGTCATGAAGAAGAAATATTAATATATTGGCAATATTTTAGAAGAAAGTTGCAGATAGGCATGTATGGTGCATAGAATAGTATTTTTCAGGATGATTCGCGACAGCAAAAATTAGTAAAATCTCATAGGTTCGAAATCTGTCCAGATATATGGTTACATTATTTTGAAAACATGTTTCGTCCAACCTATACATTAAATGCAATTAGCTGAAATTCTATCACAACATTGTCAGATATAATGTTTAGATCACACCGAAATTTCATTATTTGTCTTAGAAAGAAATTGGATATTATACGTGCTCTATCGCTTTCTAAGTTTAAGAAAGAGTCAGTGGCCTCAGTCAGTATTTTTAAAATCATGGAGATTCAAAGCGAATTATATATCATCATTGGCCTTCCCAACTCTCTCTCAACCCAGAAGCGACAGGGTGAAATCAGTTTTGATGTGCAACTACTGGGTGTTCAATTCAAAATGTGTCATGGCTCGCTGTATGCCGTCACGTGGCTAGCCGATGAGCCTAGAGAATTCAATCATCCTACACTTCCGCAAAGAGGTATATGACCTGTGAGGCAGAGAAGTTGCCTACCAAGTACGGCGTTCATTCTGAAGAGTACCTACCGATACGTACGGTAACGCCGGTAGTGGCAGGAATGTGAACTGTTTGGAAATACGTACTGTCGGGGTATGGGGAGAGGGTTAAAACGATTACTTACGTATTTGTTGACATTAACTTCGACGGTCAACATGGACACAGAGCATTTGATTTGTGTTGTGGAATGTTACCGTACGCAACCGATGATAACAAATACCCTGCGTACGACTTGCCGGCGCAAAACACAGTTCGAAAGAGGTTATGGTAGCACTCAGACCGTACAGACCGCCATCTGTTGCTACGACGTTCAAGTTATACAGTACATTCTCAAGTTCAGATTGAAGAACGCCTTAAATAATAGGCAACTTCTCTGACATATAAGCTGAAACTCGCTTCAAATCGGTGACCCAACAACAGTGACGTCATGACAGACTTTGAAATGAACAGCCAGTATTTTCCATTGTCTGAACAGGAAATTTTTAATTTTGTCTGAAGCTTATTGGTCAACTTTATTCAATATTGGAAACAATAAATGTAATTTCTCCCATGTCTCATTGACTTTCCTACATAAAAGAATATTCTTTATGCGTCTGAAGTCTTATTTTCTCAACTTTGGTTGTCGGCTCTTTTGTTAGGCTGGGAATTAAAATCCAAAACTCTGTTGCACGTTGTAGTATTGGGATTACAAGAATGTTTGGAATTTGAAATAAAATATTGATAGTTCTTTTCATATTATACTTAAAATAATACGTGTTCAATTATGCGCAATAATCAACGCGTACAGAGGTTAGACTGGAAGAAGACAAACAGAGGTTGCAGCCACAAAATTCCACTTCAAGGACTATCATGCAAACAAATTGTGAGAAGGGACACATGGGACGGACGTTTGAAAGAGTTCTTTCGTCAATCGTGCTCGGGAGTGTAATGCTCTACCTACAGACTAAATGTATGATTTTGCAATTGGCTCCAACCACAAGAGGTTTCTAAAATCAACTTAGGACGTTTGCTAATAGAGTTAATTAACAAAGTAGTCTATTTTTGTTGGATTGTTAGTTATACTAAGTGCGCAGTGCGTAGTATTGGAAGTGCTGGGAGCTTTAGAAGGTGTGCAGTGTGTCTTACGCCTAGTGAAATTACAGTGAGCTACAGAGCGTGTTCAGTAGGTTTTAGTATTACAGTAATGAGTTCAGTTGATGTTTAGTGGGTAGAGAAAATACAGAGAAGGTTAAATATATAATTCATATTAGTACTAGATCTATCTGGCCTCTCGGTTTACTCTTCGAGCTTCACATCTTAATCGTAATACACGTTCACTGCACAAGCTTCTGTTATCACTAGCACGTCATCAGACATTTCTTGTAGTCAATGTATTTCGCAATAGCCATGGCCCGCTCCTGGAATTCGCTTCTGCCGGAATTCACGGGTATTCTTAGTCCTCAGTCGTTTAGAATTGGGTTGTTTTGAAATATTTTAAATGCACAGAATTAGGCTTTTAATATATTATTTTATTTATTAATAATAATAATAATAATAATAATAATAAATAATAATGATAATAATTATAATAGTAATAGTAACAATAATATTAATAATATTGTTTTTCCATCAATACTAATTTATACATAACTGGCATTTTCTTAATGTAACTGTTGCTGATTATACTAATTGTACCAATCCATTAGTTGTGTGGTTTTATTCATAGGATCTGTTTTCATTTCTTTCTTTTAAGTTTATACTTGTCTACCAGAATGTTTTTTTCGTGTTTGTGGTTATATTCATGTGTATTCACTGTTTTTTTTATTATTTTTTAAGTTAACACTTGTATGCCGACATTTCTTTTTTTTTTTTGTATGTTATTTAATCCTGGTTGAGTGGAAGGAAAGGCAAGATGGCTTTAATTGTGCCAGAGAATTTAAACTATTTCTCAACTACAGTCAGGACGATGAGAACTACGATCCAAATTAGACACTCATTCATTCAATCATTCATTAATATTAAATAAGTTAATAGTTCTTCAGTGAAAACAGCAATAGTGAAATTATATATATATTATCTTCGTTGTATATAAAAATATGAACAAAATAAGATTTTACTTGATTCTCATCAAAAATTTCTGCAAGCACAGACCTTATCAACTCATGGATATAAACATCAGAAGAGGATACTTAAATATCATTTCATGCCTTACATTTGTTGGTTTTTTTGAAGATATTCAAATGTTTCTTTTTCGCTCTAGCCTGCTATAATATTGGAATTTTTACATAACGAGATTGGTGTTTAACAACAACGAAATTCCAGTGCAACATACCACATTACAGGCGTTTGATTATGTTCCATTAGTAGTCCGCTTGTCTTATGAACTTTACTTGTGTTTCTGTAATTCTTATGTTTCTCTGTCTGCATGACTTTTTTTCATATATCGGTATTCTTCGTGTAACTACCGCACGATGAGTAGTAAATAATCATCCATTCATTTGTTCTTTCATTCGTTGATAAATTCTATCATTTATACATACATTGCGAAGATGATATGAAAGCTACTCGTGAGAAAGGAAAATCTAAATCTTGTATATCATTTTTCAGTAGGACAATTTTGAGACTATAAAAATGCATATTTTTTTCCACTCCCTGTAACATTTAGTCGTTCTTTAATACACTGTTCGAAGACATGTTTTAACCTCATAAGTGACGCCAATAGGGCAACTGTCATGAGACGACTATGCCATAAGCCAAGTTATAATGGTGGCGTGTCTATGTATATGCCAGAACTACAATCATGAAGAAGAAATATTAATATATTGGCAATATTTTAGAAAAAGTTGCACATATGCATGTATGATGCATAGTAGAGAATTTTCAGTATGATACACAACAGCAAAAATTAGTAAAAACGTAGGATCGAAATCTGCCCAGACACATGGTTACTTTATTTTCAAAATATGTTTGGCCAGCCTATAAATTAAATGCAATTAACCGAAATTCTATCACAACATTCTCAAAATTAATGTTTTAAATCATACCCAGATTTCATTATTTGTCGTAGAAAGAAATTGGATATTATTCGTGCACTTTCGCTTTTTTAAGTTAAGAAAGAGTCAGTGGTCTCAGTCAGTATTTTTAATCTCATGGAGATTCAATGCTTAGGCTACATCATCATTGGCCTTCCCAACTCTCTGTAACCCAGAAGCGATATAGTGAATTCTGTTTTGAGATGCAACTATTTTCCATTGTCTGAGCAGGGAAGTTTTAATTTTTGTGTATAACTTATTGTTCTATTTTATTCTATATTTAAAGTAACAAAAGTAATTTCTCTGATATCTCATTGAGTTTTCTACATAGTAGAATATTGTTTATGCGTGTGAAGTCTTATTTTCTCAAGCTTCATTGTTTGTTCTTTTTATTAGACTGTGAGTTAAAATCCAAAACTCTGTTGGATGTTGTGGAACTGGGATTGCAATAATGTTTGGAATTTGAAGTAAAATTTTGAGAGTTCTTTTCATGTATACTTTACATAACACGAATTCAAGCATGTGCAATGATCAAAGCGTTCAGTGGTGAGACTGGCTGGAGTAAATAAAAAATAGTTTGTAGCCACCAAATTGCTCTTCAAGGAACGACATTCAAATAGATTTATAGAAAGAACACAGGGGACGTATATTTGAAATAGACCTTTCCTCAATCGTGCCACGAGGGAGCGGAAAGTTTTGCCTGCAGGATTAGTCTATGCTTTTGCAAAATACCCCAACCACAAATATTTTCAAAAATAAACTTAATACCTTTACTGATAGATGTTAATGTAACGTATGGTCTGTATTTGTTGGACTTATAATTATACTGAGTGCGCAGTGCGTAATATTGGAAGTGTAGTGTGTTTTAAATGTTGCTCAGTGTGTTGTATATCTAGTGAAAATGCAGTTATCTACAGGGCATGTTCAGTAGGTTTTAATACTCGAGTAATGGGCACAGTTAAAGTGTATTGAGTAGAGAAAGTACAAAGAAAGTTGAAAATATTTTTCATATTAGAATTAGAATTATAATCTGAGGATGATAACTACGTCGATACGAGGTTTCAGGTAAAATATTACATATTTTAAATATCATATAGGTGAAAATTTTATTTATTCATTCATAATAAATAAGTTCGTAGTTCTTCAGTGGAAAGTTAAATAGCGGAAAATGTACATAAAGTTGCTGAACAGGAACCTTGTATATAAAAATATATCGACCTCCCTCTAGGGGTGAGTAGTTTTAAATATTCATTCATTCATTGCTACTTGCATTTTATACGTTCATTCGATGATTTATCATTTCATATATATATATATATATATATATATATATATATATATATATATATATATATTTATGTATATATTTATTTATTGATTTATTGCGAAGCTAATAGAAGGGCGCGTCTTAAGACCACAACGTCTATCTCTTGAAAAAGTTTTTCAGTAGGACATATATATGACCATAAATAATTAATGTATTGTTTTCCACTCCATATAAGATTTATTCGTTCTTTAGTCAGCTGTTCGAAGACGGTTTTAAACTCATAATTGACGTGAGTAAGGTAACACTCGTCAGACAAATAAGTCAGGGGATATTAAGTCGGATGTACAATATATAATATATATTATGTATTATGTCTCGTGACCAGAATATAGTACAAAATGGAACTATAAAATTTGGAGATTTATCCTTCGAAGAGGTGGAAAAATTCAAATATCTTGGAGCAACAGTAACAGACATAAATGACACTAGGGAGGAAATTAAATGCTAAAATAAATATGGGAAATGCCTGTTATTATGTGGTTGAGAAACTTTTGTCATCTAGTCTTCTTCCAAAAAATCTGAAAGTTAGAATTTATAAAACAGTTATATTACCGGTTGTTCTTTATGGTTGTGAAACTTGGACTCTCACTTTGAGAGAGGAACAGAGATTAAGGGTGTTTGAGAATAAGTTTCTTAGGAAAGTATTTGGGGCTAAGAGGGATGAAATTACAGGAGAATGGAGAAAGTTTCACAACACAGAGCTGCACGCATTGTTTACTTCACCTGACATAATTAGGACCATAAAATTCAGACGTTTGAGATGGGCAGGACATGTAACACGTATGAGCGAATCCAGAAATACATATAGATTGTTTGTTGGGAGGCCGGAGGGCAAAAGACCTTTAGGGAGGCCGAGACGTAGATGGGAAGATAATATTAAAATGGGTTTGACGGAGGTATGATATGATGGTAGAGACTGGATTAATCTTGCTCAGGATAGGGACCAATGGCGGGATTATGTGAGGGCGGCAATGAACCTCCGGGTTCCTAAAAGCCAGTAAGTAAGTAAGTAAGTAAGTAAGTATATGCCAAAGATAGAATCTTAAGAAATAAATATAAACTATTAGCAACATTTTAGAAAATGGTTGCGGAGGGGTTTGTATGTTGCATAGAATAGCGTTTTCATGATGATGCATGACGGCTAACATTAGTGAAAACGCATAGGAAGGAAATCAGTCCAGAAACATGGTTACAGTATTTTCGAAATATGTTTTGCCGAACATATATTATATACGCAATTAACCGAAATTCTATTACAACATTATCAAAGTTAATGTATTAAATCATACCCAAATGTTATTACTTATCTCAGAAACGGATTGCATATTATTCTTGCACTTTTGCTTTTAAGAGTTTTGAAAGAGTTAGTGGCCTCAGTTAGTGTTTTTAATGTCATGAAGATTCAAAATGGGGCAATATCATCTTTGGCCTTTCCAACTCTCTGTTAACTCAGCAGCAATGTAGTGTAATCTATTTTGGAATGCAACTATGTATTTTACTTTGTCTGAACAGGAAATTTTTAATTTTGACTATAGTTTTTTGTTCTATTTTATTTAATATTATTTATTCATTCGAAAACTTATTTTGTCAAGGTTCATTGTTTGTTCATTTATTTGTCTAGGAGTTAAAATCCAAAATTCTGTTGCATGTTATAGCATTGGGATTGCAGTTAGTTTGAATTTGAAGTAAAACTTTCATATTTCTCTTCACGAATACCTTAAATAACACAAATCTAGTTATGAGCAATGATCAAAGCGTACAGTTGTGAGATTGGCTGGAGCAAAGAAAAGAAAGGTCGCAGGGATAAAATTGCTCATCAAGGAATGACCATTAAAAATTGATAGGAAGAATACAGAGGACGTATGTTTGAAATAGTTCTTTCGTCAATCGTGCGACGAGGGCGTGGAATGCTTTACCTGTAAGCTTAATCTATGCTTTTGCAATAGACCCTAACCACAAGTGTTTTCAAAAATAAAATTGAGACCTTTGCTAATAGATGTTAATGTAACAAAATAGTCTCTATTTGTTGGATTTAGGGATATATAGTGATTGCGCAGTGCGTAATATTGGAAGCGCAGTGTGTTGTAGTCCTATTACGATGAACCGATGTCTATATGATATTTCCTTGGAGCAATCCTGCGTCATCATATGATGGATGATTGGAACGTAGAAAAATTCCTCCGGCTCCGGGACTTGAACTCGGGTTTTCAGCTCTGCCTGCTGACGCTCTGTCCACTAAACCACACCGAATTCCAATCCCGATGTCGGATTGAATCCTCTCAGTTTAAGTTCCACCTCTTAATCCGTCGGATCCCGGCCACTTAATCACTAATAACGAGTGCACCTTTGCTCATGTATGGACATTGTACCACTGTCATACATCTATGACGCAGTGCATATGGTTAGGCCACTAGAGGGAACGCAAGACATAGAACTTAAACTGAGAGCATTCAATCCGACATCGTGATGGGAATCCGGTGTTTCTTAATCAATAGAGCTTCAGAACGTAGAAATGAAAACCGGGGTTTAAATCCAGGTGCCGGGGAGAATTTTTCTCTGTTCCACTCATCCGCTATAAGTGATGCCAATAAGGCGACACTCATGAGGCAACCAAGACAAGAAGTAATAGCAGGGGTGTCTTTATATATATGTGAGAAGTATAATCGTTGAAAGTAAATATAAAATATTAGCAATATTTTAGAAAACATTGCGGAGGGGCTTGCATGGTGCATAGAGAAGAATTTTCAGGGTGATACATAACGGCAAAAATTAGTAAAAACTCGTAGGATCGAAATCTGTCCCGACATTTGGTTACAGAATTTTGAAAACATGCTTGCCGAACATTTACATTAAATGCAATTAACCGAAATTATATCACAACATTGTCAAAGTTAATGTATAAAACATACCGAAATTTCATTATTTGTCTTGAAAAGAAATTGGATATTATTCGTGCACTTTCGCTTTCTAAGGTTAACAAAGAGTCAGTGGTCACAGTCAGTATTTTTAATCTCATGGAGGTTCAAAAGCGTTCTCTACATCATCATTGGCCTTCCCAACTCTTTGTCAACCCCGAAGCGATATAGTGAAATCTGTTTTGAGATGCAACTATTTACCATTGTCTGAACAGGAAATTTTTAATTTTGTCTGAAGCTTATTGTCTGTCTGTCCGTCTATCTATC
>JAJSOF020000031.1:84214689-84226770 GCA_025594305.2 Periplaneta americana | reverse complement strand
AGAAACAGGTAATGGCCCTTTCAGAATAAAACAAAACAAAACACAAACACACTACAATAAACAATATCACACGAAGGCTATGACCTGCAGGATTGCTAACTTATTTATAGTTCAGATGGCTGACATATTGTTAATATGTCGATCTTCATTTGTGTAACTTTTTCTGAACGTTTCTCTAATATTGGTTATTAAAAACTTGAAGACTTACTAAAAAGAAGATTCTCTGGTGTGTAATTTTCTGAGTATAGGTCGCGCCAGGGATTTTGGCAGATGGATTTTCTTAATGCAATCTGGAGAGCGAGTTTTCACCGCTTGCAAGATCGGCTGTTATCTCTGTTGCAGTGGAATGGGTAGGACATAAGAGTAAACATGCACGCCCGAGTATTTGTGCACTCTGGACAGTCACCTCCAAAAGCGAAACAAATATTACAGTAGTCTATACGTGTCTTTGGTATTCCCAAGAAACTTGTTCGATTAATTAAAATGTGTATCAATGAAACTTACAGCAGAGTCCGTATAGGCCAGTTTCTATCTGATGCTTTTCCAATTCACTGCGGGCTAAAGCAAGGAGATGCACTATCACCTTTACTTTTTAACTTCGCTCTAGAATATGCCATTAGGAAAGTTCAGGATAACAGAGAGGGTTTGGAATTGAACGGGTTACATCAGCTTTTTGTCTATGCGGATGACGTGGATATGTTAGGAAAAACTCCACCAACGATTAGGGGAAAACACGGAAATTTTACTTGAAGCAAATAAAGCGATAGGTTTGGTGGTAAATCCCGAAAAGACAAAGTATATGATTATGTCTCGTGACCAGAATATTGTACGAAATGGAAATATAATCTGTTATATATATGGAAATATATATGTATATGGAAATATGTTAATCCTTAGTCAATAGATAAGACTGAGTTTTACGAAATACGAACATTAAGGGATGGAAAATGGGAGGCAGTAATGATCAAAATAATTATACCGATTTATTTTGTTTAACCAGCAGACGTGCAGCCTTTAAATGTAATACAAAGATTCACTCATAAAATTGGGTTAGACTATTCATCTCATCTCTCAGAATTGTTTCTAAAATGTATAAGAAAAGTAAAAAAATTCAATTTCATGTAGGCTAATCCCTTGAAATAATGTCTTTTTTTTTTTTTTTTTTACTTCCGAGCAGAGAAGAGAGAGAAAGAAGTCGATGATTTTAAAAATTCACTAAACTATGTTTAACTAGAGACGTAAAATTTAAAGTGAAGGTTAGTCTCTACAATATTGGTTAAACATTCTTAGATTTTTTAAATACCATATCCTAAGGTACTAATGAAAAGGCAGAAGGGAGTGAGAAATCTCATGTCATCCGATCTCGATGAAAGTCGATATATGGGGATCTTTGCGATCACAGAATACGAATAAGGTATTATTTAGTCCGACTTTATCCCAAAAATGGGTGAAAAATTAAATTAGATATCTTAGGGGTTTTCGAGACGTAAATTACGAATAATACAAATTGTGCGAATTCAATATGGCAGTTTCAGTACTATGAATTATATTTTAAAAAATTAAACATCGGATATCGCACAGGTAACACATGTACAGTATTTAGGGGGTATGTAACACCTTTTGATAGTAGGCCTATACATTTAGTAAAATCCAAAGTGTAATTTCTACATATTCTGAATGAATGTTGTGCTGGAATTTAGTACAGTCATCAGCCAATACCTCTAGATTATAAATAACAACTTTTTAGAAGCCATAAAATACAGTATTTATTGTGAATGGTAATTATATTTTTCAATTGGTGCAATTTGTGCAGGGAAAATTGGTTTCTCCGATATTTTGTACGATTTAGAATATTTTAAAATGCTTTCTTCTCTGTTCTATTCAGAATGTGCGTGTGAAGAAATTATTGCCCTTGTAATATCCATTACAATCCTATTTATTATACTCTTATATAAATCTAACTTCCGCAGCATGCAATTTTACCCAATTAACCAAATTATATTTTGATTATTAAGAAGAATCGTAATTTTATTAACTTCAATTGTTGCACCACCAGTAGACGATCCCTAGATTATTACTGGACAAATCTTGTATATTGATCTGGTAAGGGTAGAATTTTCCTTTTAATTAAGAATTAATTTAATTTAGAAAATGTAGGAGACGTACTGTAAAATCATTGCGAGCGGAAGTCATTTACATTTATTAACGGTATTCTTTGAGTAGGACTGTACCGTAGTGTGTTTCATAATAAGGATAATTGATATGAGCTGCTGTTATGAAAATATGAACGACTCAGAATGTTATCGCATCTCATTCTCGCAGCTTACAGAAATAATATTGGCTCGCCTACTGGAAATGTCATCGAGGTCATCTGCCAAAATCGGTGCCTCCGACTATACAGCTGTCTGTGTATTGGATATTATAAACTACAAAACTTAAAAATTTTTGATGACATTATTACTATTAAAATTGAAATATTATTACAGTGAATGCCGTGGTGTATTTGCCACCAATTATACAGATTAATGCTTTATTGATTATATGAAAGTGAAACCTTTTGGAGTTATATAAGTAGGTATAGAGAATATCTGAAGTTAGATCTTCATTTCTATAATATTTAGTGAGTGACGGCTATATATACGTGGTACAGTCATTAAGTTTTAATACTGAGGACATAGTGGCGTTGTGGTGCACTACAGCGCATAGGTGGCGCCATGGTATGATACCTTGTCAGTTAGTCTCTCGACCCAACAAGAGACAGTAGAGTGCATGCACTGTAAGCAGAACTACGGTCTTTGTTGTGACGGTGATTTGAATGCGCACGTCGGAACCCGAGATGTCACAGTTTGAGCAACGGGCAAACATCAAGTTCTGCCAGAAATTAGGCAAAACTGCTGCCGAAACGTTTCAAATGATGCAGCAAGTTTACGGTGAGGACGCAGTGAGTCGCAGTGTTGTGTTAGGTGGCACCGACGTTTTTTGCAAGGAAGAGACAGTTTGGAAGATGATGTGCGTACTGGTCGGCCACAAACAATTCGAACTGAACGCAAGATCCAAGAAGTTGCAACGTTGGTGCGTGCTAACCGCTTCCCAATCGGTAGACGATATCGCAGCAACAGTAGGGGTCAGCCATGGTACTTGCTACAAAATTCTGTCTGATGACCTGAACATGTCTCGTGTTACCCAGCACAGTGTGCCACGAATCCTGTCGCAAGACCAACGTGATGATCGCATGACGATTTGTGGTGACATCATCAGTAGTGCTGACGATGATCCGACGTTTCTCAACCGGATAATAACTGGAGACGAAACTTGGCGTTTCCTTTACGATGCGCAACTGAAGCGACAATCCGCCACCTGGAAAACCCCGTTATCACCACGACAGAAAAAACCGCGACAAGACAGATCAAAAGGCAAGGTGATGCTTGAACTGTTTTTTTTATTCAAATGGAATTGTTCACATGGAATTCATCCCAGAAGGTGCAACTGTGAACAAAACCCGCTACAAAGAGATCCTTGGCCGTTTACGAGATTCAATTCGCCGTAAGCGACCTGAGCTATGGCGTACAAAGAATTGGCTGTTGCTACACGACAACTCCCCTGCACATCGCTCTGTCCTTGTCCAAGAGGAACTTGCAAGACAACAGGTGACAGTTCTTCCACACCCTCCGTACTCACCTGATCTCGCACCATGCGATTTTTTTCTCTTTCCTCGCATGAAAGCAACCCTACGTGGGCGTAGATTTCATTCTTCCGAAGAGGTCATGACTGCCACAAGAGAAGCCATACGGGACCTTCCTGCCAACATCTTTCAACGGTCCTTCCAGCAGCTATACCAACGTTGGCAAACGTGCATAACGGCCAACGGAGACTATTTTGAGGGAGGATGTGGTTGTGTTTAAATGTACGCCGTGTTATGCGGCATCTTGTGACACATCCAGATTCTTGTGGGAGCCTACCCTCCAGGCGTCAAGTCTTAGCACTTAATGACTGTACCACGTAGTAGTCTATACAAAACTTACGTAAGATAATATTGTTATTAAAGTGAAATATTTTTATAGTTATTAGTCAAGTGATATGGGTCTTTTCCATATATATAATGGTGGTATGGCATGGATACTGTATTTAAAGGTGAAAGTTAGAATTTATGAAACAGTTACGCTACCGATTGTTCTTTATGGTTGTGAAACTTGGATTTTGACTTAGAGAGAGGAACAGAGATTAAGGGTGTTCGAAAATAAGATGCTTAGGAAAATATTTGGGGCTGAGAGGGATGAAGTCGTAGGAGAATGGAGAAAGTTACACAAAGCAGAACTACACGCATTGTATTATTCACCTAACATAATTAGAAGCAATAAATAATAAATCCAGACATTTGAGATGGCAGTGCATGTAGCACGTATGGGTTAATCTAGAAATGGTATAGAGTGTTAATTGGAAGACCTGAAGGGAAAAGACCTTGAGGGAGGCAGACGTAGATTGGAGGATAATATTGAAATCGTTTTGATAAAGATGGAATATGATGGTAGAGACTGGATTAATCTTGCTTAGAATAGGGACCGATAGTGGGCTGATGTGAGGGCGGCAATGAACCGCCGGGTTCAATAAAAGCCATTTGTACGTACGGGTATTTGTATGTGTGATTCTCTTTAGTATTGTCTAGAGGAAGCGCAAAAATTTTAAAGCCTAAGGAAAGACCAAAACTATTGTGACAGCGACGTGAGATTCGAACTCACGACAAGCGTCCCGCAAGAGAGAAGATCGCGCGGAGCACTTTGGATGGCGCGCGGCGGAGAGGGGAAAAGGGCCAACGCGGCGAGAGAGTGGAGCGAGAGTGCGCGCGCATCTGGTGCTGATAGAGAGGAGAGGGCTCGGGATTTTTCTGGAGTGCCATCTCTAGAGACGCGTGGAGCCTTCGAGGCTACGTCGCTGTGGCTATAAATTACGGACGCGAAGGAACGACAGCAGTTTTCCAGTTTGCAGTTTTCAGTTATTAAGTCAGTGAGTAAGCCAGAGCAAGCAAGCCAGACTTGTGTGCCGGAGTTCGACTCGAGTGTGCGTCCGCATCTGCGTCAGCATCCGAAGGCCTGAGTTCGAGTGCAGTGGACCGCAGTTGGAGGGACCTGAGTTCGAGTGCAGTGGACCGCAGTTGGAGGGACCCGAGTTCGAGTACAGTGAACTGTCTCTGAAGGTCTGTGGTTCGAGATACTGTGAACTCGAGTGACTGAGATAGAAGAACTGTGAACTGAGAACTGGTAGTTCTGATTTGTAAATAGTGCTTTGCAAATATTAGTTAAGATTAACAGTTCATTGTTGTGCGTAATAGTCCAAGTAAATTGTCATTGTCGTCGGTGGAGTGCTATAACGAATACTGTGTTGAGTGAGGATCCAATTGTTGACGAGAGCGTTTAAGGTGAATTGTAGAAAGGAATTACTGTTGTGACGAATAAATTACATTGTTGTTACTAATAAAATTCACACTATTATTTTCTGATAAAATAAGAAGCCTAGAAAATGTTGTAGTGTCCCGATCACTTTAGCAAGATCTCTTAGGAGGAAAAAATGTTTCTACCCTCTACATTTCAAGGTAGTTCACGAAACATGCAGCAGGTATACCAAGACGCTATGTCTATTGTTCGAAAGCATGGCAAACCTGATATTTTCTTAACTCTCACAATCCGCAATGTCCTCAAATAGCTACCGCTTCAGTCCCATATCCAGAACCGACTGATCGTCCTGACACTGTTACTTGCGTTTTTACATTGAAACTCAAGATCTGAAGATGTAATAGTAATAATATAGGTTCGATAAAAAGTATTTAGCATAAAGAAAACCATTCAGAGGGGTATGTTTCTTTATTATGGAAGCAAATAACTTCCAAAATGTCTGGTATTCTTCATTGGAAATAAATTTGAAAAATTTGAATTTGAATTGTAATGAACGTAGTTTGCACCATTTGCTCCCCCAAAGCCATTAGTTAGAATTATAATCCGGAGAATGACGAGAACTACATCAAAACTAGACACTCAGATAAAATAACTTCACAATTCAAATATTACCTAGGTGAAATTGTCATTCATTGATTTTTTGATTGATTCATTCATTAATTCAATCATTCGTTCGTTCGTTCGTTCGTTCACTCATTAATTCATTTACTTATCCTTTCATTCATTCATACATTGCGAAGCTAATATGAAAGCGGACCTTGAAAAAACAAAATTTATATCTTGCAAATAATTTTCCAGTAGAAATTTTGGGACTATAACAAATGCATGTTTTGTTTTCCACTCCCTATAAGATGTAGTCGTTCGTTAGTCAACTGTCCAAAGTCAGGTTTTAACCTATACCCATTAGGCAACTAAGCCATGAGATAATATTTGGGGTAGCAAGTTAGTTTCCACACTATATATATATATATATATATATATATATATATGCCCTGACTAGAATAATAAAGAAGGAATATTAAATTATTGGCAACATTTGAGAAAAAAGCTGCGGAGGCCCTTGTATGATGGATACAATACTGGGTGTTCATTTCAAAGTGTGTCATGACGTCACTGTTGATGAGTCAACGATTTGAAGCGAGTTTCAGCTTTTGTGTCAGAGAAGCTGCCTATTAATCAAGGCGTTCAATCTGAACTTGAGAGCGTGTACGGTATAACTTGAACGTCGTAGCAACAGATGGCGGTCTGTACGGTCTGTGTGCTACCATAACCTCTTTCGAGCTGTGTTTTGCGCGGCTAAGTCGTACGCAGGGTATTTGTTATCATCGGTTGCGTATGGCAACATTCCACAACACAAATCAAATGCTCCGTGTCCATGTTGACCGTCGAAGTTAATGTCAACAAATACGTAAGTAATCGTCTTAACCCTCTCCACATATCCCGACAGTAAGAAAAAAACTCACCTCAGTACGTGTTTCCAAACAGTTCACATTCCTGCCACTACAGGCGTTACCGTACGTATCGGTAAGTACTCTTCTGAATGAACGCCGTACTTGCTAGGCAACTTCTCTGGCACATAAGTAATACATCTCTGCAGAAGTGTAGGAAGATTGAATTCTCTAGACTCATCGACTAGCCACATGACGACATACAGCCAGCCATGACACACTTTGAACTGAACACCCAGTAGAATTTTTAGGATGATACGTTAGAGCAAAATTCAGTAAAAAATGAAATCAGTTCAGACAGATGGTTGCAGCATTTTCAAAATATGTTTCGCCTGACATATGCAATATATGGTATTAACCGGAATTCTATCACAACATTATCAGGGTTAATGTTTCAAGTAATACCAAAATTTTATTATTTATCTCAAAAACGAATTGCATATTATTCTAGCAGTCATTCTTTCCGAGACTTAGAAAGAGTCAGTGGCCTCAGTCAGTATTTTTATTCTCATGGGGACTCAAAAAAGCAACCATATCATCATTGACCTTCTCAACCCTTTACTAACTCTGAACTAATGTAGTGAAATCTGTTTTGAGATGCAACTATATTCCACTGTCAGAGCATGAAATTTTTAGTTTTGTCTAGATCATGGTGTTCAGTTGTATGCAATAATTTAAATAAAAAACGTAACTTTTCTGATGTCTTCATTGAGTTTCCTGGATTTAAAATAGCATATAACTTAAATATGTTACGTGTCTGAAATCTAAATTTTTGAACCTGCATTGTTTATTATTTTTGTTTGGGTGGCAGTTTAAAATCCAAAATTCTGTTGCATTTGTAGCATTGGGATTGTAAGAATGTTTGGAATTTGAAGTAAAATGTTGATATTTCTTTTCATATCTGTCTTTATATTCCTTGGAATTAATTGCATTTTAAAGCTCCAACCTGTTGTGAAAAATCCAATCAACACACTATAATTCGAAAGTTATAGTATATAATATAAAACATCCATTGACATGATTTGATTTTTCACAGCAACATGAAGCTTTAAGTCGCGGATTTGTCAAAACGTTAAAATAATTTTGGGATTTTTGCGTTTTGAAGGGGGTCGTTGAAAGTCCTTAGGTTAGATCGCATGATTTAGCTAATAATTACATACTGATATGTTTTGTATCTTTTCACTGAAGCACGCAGCTTTTTCCGAAGAGCCTGCATAGAACCTTGTCGTTTCTTCATCTTCTTTTATGTCTTACGTTCATTATCGCTCATTTTGTAACAATATCACGATACAAAACAAATTGTAAAGATTACAATAATTGTGAGAGTGAATAGGTTACTGTAAATGGCACAGACATTCACTGGTGGTAAAACTGAAAACGTTACTTGGTAACACCACATAAGCCATTAGGCGTATATTAGGAAACAGTGATCCTCCTTGAGGCTAGTTGTGCGTTTGACACGATTTGGAACTACTTCCAGGTCCCGTGTCTTTTGCCCTGTTGTATAGTTAAATAAGTTTAAATAACACGAGTTCGATTACGCGCAATGTTGAAAACGTACTGAAGTGAGTCTGCTTTGAGATAAATAAAAATTAGGTTGCAGTTATACTTAATGCGCAATGGTTGTAGTAGTAGTGCAGTGAGTTATTGTGTGTGTGCGTGCGCGTCTGTGCGTGCCGGCATCTGTGCGTGCGCGTGTGTGTGTGTTATTTTGTGGAAAATGTGCAGGAAGGTACACAGCCTATTCAGTAAGTTTTAATTCCCGATTAATGAGTGGAGTTAGTGTTAGAGATTATAGAATGTACAGAAAATGTTGAAAATATTATTCATTTTAGAATTAGATTTCGGAGAATGACGAGAACTACATCGAAACTAGACACTCAGATAAAATAACTTCACAATTCAAATATTAACAAGGTGAAATTGTCAATCATTGATTGATTGATTGATTGATTGATGGATTCATTAATTAATTCGTTCGTTCGTTCATTCATTCATCCATTGGTTCATTCATTCATTTTTCATTCATTCATTCATTCATTCATTCATTCATTCATTCATTCCATTTATCCTTTCATTCATTCATATATTGCGAAGCTAATATGAAAGCGGAGCATGAGAAAACAAAATTTAACTCTTGCAAATAATTTTTCAGTAGAACATTTTTGGTACTATAAAAATGCATGTTTTGTTTTCCTCACCCTATATAATGCAGTCGTTATTTAGTCGAATGTCCGAAGACAGGTTTTAACCTCATAAGTGATCCCAATAAGGCAACGTTCATGAGTGAAGTAAGCCAGGAGATAATGGGTGGGTGCCAGAACGGGAATAATAAAGCAGAAATATTTAATTATTTGCAAATTTTAGAAAAAAAGCTGCGAATGGGCTTGTATAGTGCATAGAATAGAATTTGTACAATGATACATGAGAGCAAAATTTGGTAAAGTGACATAGAAACGATATCAGTTCAGACACGTGGTTACAGTATATTCAGAACATATTTCGTCCAACATATACAATATAAGCAATTAACCGACATTTTATCACATCATTATCAAAGTTCACGTTTTAAATCCTACCCAAGTTTTATTATTTATCTCGGAAACGAATTGCATACTAAACTCGCACTCATGCTTTTTAATAGTTAAGAAAGAGTCGGTGCCTCAGTCTGTATGTTTAAAATCTCATGATGATTCAAACTCCTACCATATCAACATTGGCCTTCCCAACTCTCTGCTAACTCAGAAGCGATGTAGTGAAATCTGTTTTGAAATGTAACTATCTTCCATTGTCTGAAAATGAAATTTTTAATTTTGTCTATAGCTTAGTGTTCTATTTTATTCGGTAATTGAAATAACAAACGTAATTTATTGATGCCTTCATAGAGTTTTCAACATAAAAGAATATCCGTTATGCGTCTTAAAACTTATTGCCTCAAGCTTTAGTGTCTGTTCTTTATTTGGGTAAGAGTTAAAATTAAAAAATTCTGTTGCATATTGTAGCATTGGCATTGCAAGTATGTTTTGATTTTGAAGTAAAATATTGATATTTCTTCAAATAGTAACTTTCAAAAGATACAGATGTGAGTCTGGTTGAAGACAAATAAAAGTTTGCAGCTACCAATTTGATCTTCGAAGGAACAACCATTCAAATAAATTTAGAGAAAGAAGCAGAGGACGGACAACTGCAATAGTTCTTTCTCAATCGTGCTGGAACACAATACTACCTCACTTGATTCTCATCAAAGAATTTCTTTCGAATATTCTGCAAACACAGCGCATGTCAAGGCATGGGTATCAACATCAGAATAGGATACTTAAATATCCTTTTATGCCAGACATTCGTTGGTTTTTTTTAAGGTATTCAAATGCTGTTTTTCCCTCTCGCCTAATGTAATATTGAAATTTTTGACATACGAGTTAGGTGTTCAACAACAACGATATAGTAGTATAACATATCTCATTGCAGGCATTTGACTTCATTCTCTTGGTATTCACTTGTCAGCTGTCCTTGACTTGTTGTGTTTCTGTAATTCTTTATTTCTTCTGTCAGAATGTCTTGTCTTCATATATCGTTATTCTTCCTGTAACTACCAGAGGGTGACAATCTATTTGTAGTTAATAAATATTCATTCACTCATTCTTTTATTCGTTCATCCGGTCAATCGTTCATTCATTCATTTGTTCATTCATTCATAATTACGATGCTAATAATGAATCGGGTTGTGAGGAAACAAAATCTAACAATTGCAATTAATAATTTTGAGTAAGACATTTTTGAAACTATAAAAATGCATCTTTCATTTTCTATTCCCTATAAGATGTAATCGTTCTTTAGTCAACTGTCGAAAATCAGGTTTTAACCTACACTCATTAGGCAACTAAGTCATGAGATATTAGTTGGGGTGGCAAGTTACTTTCCCCACTATATGTATGCCCTGACTAGAATAATAAAGAAGGGATATTAAATTATTGGCAACATTTGAGAAAAAATCTGTGGAGGGCTTTGAATGGTGCAAAGAATAGAATTTTCAGGATGATAAATTACATCAAAATTCAGTAAAAAATGAAATCAGTTCAGACAGATGGTTGCAGTATTTTCAAAATATGTTTCGCCTAACATATGCAACATATGGTGTTAACCGGAATTCTATCACAACATTATCAGAGTTAATGATTCAAGTAATACAAAAATGTTATTATTTATCTCAAAAAAGGAATTGCATATTATTCTAGAAGTCATTCTTTCCGAGAATTAGGAAGAGTCAGTGGCCTCAGTTAGTATTTTTTTATCTCGTGGAGATTCAAACCATCACCTATATCGTCACTGACCTTCTCAACCCTTCGTTAACTCTCAACTAATGTAGTGAAATCTGTTTCGAGATGCAACTATATTCCACTGTCAGAGCATGAAATTTTTAGTTTTGTCTAGATCATGGTGCTCAGTTGTATTCAATAATTTAAACAACAAACGTAACTTTTCTGATGTCTTCATTGAGTTTCCTGGATTTAAAATAGCATATGACTTCAATATGTTATGCGTCTGAATTCTAAATTTTTGAACCTGCATTGTTTATTATTTTTTTTGGGTGGCAGTTTAAAATCCAAAATTCTGTTGCATATTGTAGCATTGGGATTGTAAGAATGTTTGCAATTTGAAGTAAAATGTTGATATTTCTTTTCATATCTGTCTTTATATTCCTTGGAATTAACTGCATTTTAAAGCTCCAACCTGCTGTGAAAAATCCAATTTACACACTATAATTCAAAGTTATAGTATATAATATAAAAGATCCATTAACACGATTTGAAGGAATTTGATTGTTTTGAATTTTTCATAACAACATGAATCTTTAAAACGCGTGTTTGTGAAAAGTTTATTCATTCATTCATTCATTCATTCATTCATATTAAATAAGTTACTAGTTCTTCAGTAAAAACATTTATAGTGAAAAGTGTATATCGACATTGTTGAACAGCAACCTCGTATGTAAAATTATGAACATAATGAGCCTTCACTTGATTGTCATCAAAAAAATTTTCTCGAATTTTCTGTAAGCGCAGCGCATATCAAGGCATGCATATAAACGTCAGAAGAAGGTACTTAAATATCATTTTATGCCAGAGATTTGTTGGTGTTTTTACCGATATTCAAATGTATTTTATTTGGCACTAGCCTTCTGGAAT
>JAJSOF020000031.1:84207189-84209689 GCA_025594305.2 Periplaneta americana | reverse complement strand
AGTGGAGTACGACAAGGCTGTGGCCTGTCACCACTTCTGTTTATTATATATATAAATAGAATCATTCAAGATTGGCGACAGACACGACATGGATTTATTCCAATTAATCGAAATTTGCAGCTTGATGCTTTACTTTTCGCTGATGATTTAGTAGTTCTCATGGCATCAACTGAAGATGATTTACAATATTCAGTACACAATTTAAATATGGTCAGTGAAAAATATAACATGGAAATTAATATTGAAAAATCGAAAATCATATCATTTTGTGGGAAATTCCATGTACCAAGCAAAATCTATTTGAATAATAAAATAATAGAAAGAGTAAATACCTTCACTTACCTTGGCTATACACTATCACCTTATGATGAAGTAGATATTGCTGAAAAAATATGTAAATATAATAAAACAATGGGGATCATTAATAAAATCATGAAATCTTCACTAGTACAAAGACACACAAGAATAGGCTTGTATAAAACCTTAGCACAGCCAGTATTAAACTATGGTAGTGAAGCGTGGACTGTGAAGAATAAAGATGTCAGTAGAATAACAGCAAGTGAGATGAGGTTTATGAGAGCAACAGCTGGATATACTCGCTGGGATCATAAAAAAATGAGGGCATAATGCAAGAACTTCAAATAGAACCCATTATGCAGTTCATCAGCAAATATCAACTTCAGTGGAAGGGTCATCTCGAACGAATGAATCGATGCAGAATTCCAAAAGCACTGTTTCATTACCATCCATATGGCAAAAGATCTCTAGGCCGTCCAAAGAAGAGGTGGACTGAAAATTCTAGTTTGAGACCGTAACAGGCCACTTGGCCTAATACTTGTTAGGAAGATGATGATGATGATGATGATGATGATGATGATGATGATGATGATGACAGATTAAAGTTTCATCACGATATAGGTGTATTTCAAAAAAACAGCTCTCCTGAAAAAAACAGGTTTTCGTAGATAACGAATTTCGTGAAAACGACCCTCAAATATAAATTAATGAAAGCTCTATTTCTTTCACCGAACCCTTCCTCCTTTTATAATATATTCTGCTTCTTTTGTTGTCATTAAGAGTCGACGGTACCTCGGAAAGCAGCCGTCTGCTAGTCTTTCTCGTTAGCTACGATTTCTGGCATGTGACGTCACAAGCATGTAGGTATTGCAGAATCAATCGGAATCAGTCAGTAACAAGTGCTTCCCGACTTCGTTTGTTCACGCGTGAGTGTTTCAATACATTGGATAAGTAAAAGTAACATATACTGTGTATAAGGTAAATGGAAGGAGACACAGTAAAAAGACGAGTACTGTACAGGCGGGCGTGGGAAATAATGTTTAAGGTGTATAATTATTTTAAGAACATTGACGAGAAGTCCGGAGAGCCTAATTAGTCAAATCCACTCTCCTCACCTCCGCGCTGGGGCCTCCTGGAATCTTTTAAGACGCGAAAGAGAGAGTGGTGTGCGGAAAGCAACTGGAATCTACCGCATTTATCTTTCTCAAGAAAAACAGCAAACATGGCAGCTAAATGACAGCTGTGAGCAGTATGGGATGAAGATAAATGCAAATGAGACAAAGACCATGGTCATAGGAAGAAAAATAAAGAAGCTTAACTTGAGAATTCTAAATGAGACAGTAGAGCAAGTGGACAGCTTCAAATACGAGTAATTGGGGTGTACTACAAGCAGTAACATGAGCTGCTGCCAGGAAGTCAAAAGGAGGATAGCAATGGCCAAGGAATCTTTCAGTAGAAAAAGGAACATCTGCGGACCTCTGGAGAAAGAACTAAGGAAGAGACTAGTGAAGTGCTTTGTATGGAGTGTGGCATTGTATGGGGGCAGAAACATGGACATTACGACGAAATGAAGAGAAGCGAATAGAAGCATTTGAAATGTCGATATGGAGAAGAATGGTACGTGTGAAGTGGACAGACAGAATAAGAAATTAATTTGTGTTGGAAAAAGTGGGTGAAGAAAGAATGATGCTGAAACTGATCAGGAAGAGGAAAAGGAATTGGACGGATCACTGGCTGAGAAGAAACTGCTTACTGAAGAATGCACTGGAAGGAATGGTGAACGGGAGAAGAGCCGGGACAGGAGAGGATATCAGATGATAGACGATATTAAGATATTTGGATCATATACGGAGACAAAGAGGAAGGAAGAAAATATGAAAGATTGGAGAATTCTGGGTTTACAATGAAAGACCTACCCTGTGGCAGAATACTATGAATGAATGAGTGACGACCAGAAAACTGGCGGCCATCATGCTGCTCGCTGCAACGTTGCCGACAAGCAAGAAACGACTGCATAAGCATTTGGTGTGGGTTTGCGAACCGTGCAAAGAATTATTGTTAGTGAAGGAAACAGGGATTGTTTTAGTGCAGGGCTGGGCACAGGGAGCGAGTACAAACTCTAAACGGGGACGCTTAATATTCATCCGTTACGAAATCAACGCTGCACGGTGTTCGGCAGGGAAGAAAGGAGTTGAAGAGAAGT
>JAJSOF020000031.1:84177148-84199825 GCA_025594305.2 Periplaneta americana | reverse complement strand
GAAAGGTATAGTATATAATATAAAACATCCATTAACAGAATTTGAAGGAATTTGAATGTTTTGAATTTTCATAACAACATGAATCTTTAAAACGCGGGTTTGTCAAAACTTCATTAATTCATTTATTCATATTAAATAAGTTACTAGTTATTCAGTGAAACTTTTACAGTGAAAAGTGTATATCGACATTGTTGAACAGGAACCTCATATGTAAAAATGGGAACAAAATGAGAATTCACTTGATTGTCATCAAAAAAATTCTCTCGAATTTTGTGCAAGCACAGCGCATATCAAGGAATGCATATAAATTTTAGAAGAAGATACTTAAATATCATTTTATGCCAGAGATTTGTTGGTGTTTTTAACGATATTCAAATGGATTATTATGCTCGAACATGCCGAAATGTACTGGGTGTTCATTTCAAAGTGTGTCATGACGTCACTATTGTTGGGTCACCGATTTGAAGCGAGTTTCAGCTTATATGTTAGAGAAGTTGCCTATTATTTAAGGCGTTCTTCAATCTGAACTTGAGAACGAGTACGGTATAACTTGAACGTCGTAGCAACAGATGGCGGTCTGTACGGTCTGTGTGCTACCATAACCTCTTTCAAACTGTGTTTTGCGCCGGCAAGTCGTACGCGGGGTATTTGTTATCATCAGTTGCGTACGGTAACATTCCACAACACAAATCAAATGCTCCGTGTCCATGTTAACCGTCGAAGTTAATGTCAACAAATACGTAAGTAATCGTCTTAACCCTCTCCCCATATCCCGAAAGTACGTATTTCCAAACAGTTCACATTCCTGCCACTACCGGCGTTACCGTACGTATCGGTACGTACTCTTCAGAATGAACGCCGTACTTGCTAGGCAACTTCTCTACCTCATAGGTTATACACCTCTGCGGAAGTGTAGGAAGATTGAATTCTCTAGGCTCATCGGCTAGCCACATGACGGCATACAGCCAGCCATGAGACACTTTGAACTGAACACCCAGTAGTAATTATACACCTGGTAGTAGCCCTTTAATGCACCTCATTAAAGTACACGTATTCATTATAATTCAGTTGTTCAGCCAAAGAGAAATCACCTTTGTACTGATTGTACCATTATAAAACAGGAAGTATCGATCATTCTCGGATATGCAATCGAAAGACAATTAGCGAAAAGTCACGGAGGCTGGAAATCCAAAACTATCGCAAAGGTTATGCTTTGTTACTATAATAATTAGCGTTAATTGTAAATTATATTCAAATAAACTCAATTTGTCATCTCGTTTTTCAATGTCTAATCAATTTCCAGGTTATGTCAAGTTTATTGGTCACGTTATTCTCTAGATTATATCAAGGTCAGTGACATTCGTGTTTCGGAAAAAATCAATAATTTCGCCTCTGCGCACATCTCACAATTCAGGTCAGTTCCACTCCTCACTTACATAAACATAACATGAATACTTCTGAATAATTTCCAGTTAGAAATATGGTCGAGCATAAAAAGTCGTATGAAACTTGCCTATAATGGTAATTAAGACGCTCGTATAAAAATTGCGACACTCGCTTGCGCTCGTTTCATAGGTTGGTGTTCAACAACAACGATATAATACTATAATATGTTTCATTACAGGCGTTTGATTATGTTCTCTTATGAGTTCGCTTCTGTGCAATCCTTGACTTGTTGTGTTTATGTAATTATTTGGTTTTTCTGTCAGAATGTCTTGTCTTCGCATATCGTTATTTTTCCTGTAACTATCACGGGGTAAGTAGTTAATAAAAATTCATTCATCGGTTCTTTAATTCGTTCATTCTTTTATCTCTTCATTCGTTGATTCATCCTTTCATTCGTACATAGATTGCGGAGCTAATATGAAGGATTGTCGTGAGAAAACAAAATCTAACTCTTGGAAATAATTTTTCAGAAGGACATTTTTGAGACTATAAGAAATGCATATTTTGTTTTCCACTCCCTATAAGATGTAATCGTTTTTAGTCAACTGTCCGAAGACAGGTTTTAACCTCAAAAGTGACGCCAATAAGACAATACTCATGAGTCAAGTAAGCCAAGAGATAATGGGTGGTGGGTGGCAACATATGTATGCATATATCCCAGAACTAGAATAATAAGAAAGAAACATTTAATTATTTGCAACATTTTAGAAAAAAGCTGCGAAGATGCTTGCATTGTGCATAGAATAGAATATTTAGGATGATACATGAGGGAAAATTTGGTAAAACCGCATAGATGCGAAATCAGTTCAGACATATGGTAACAGTATTTTCAGAATATGTTTCGTCCAACATACAGTATGCAATTAACCGAAATTATCAATGTTCACGTTCACGTTTTAAATCCTACCCAAATTTTATTATTTATCTCAGAAACGAATTTCACATTAAACTCGCACTCGTGCTTTTAAGAGTTAAGAAAGAGTCAGTGGCCTCAGTCAGTATTTTTAATCTCATGGAGATTCAAATCCTCTATCATATCATCATTGGCATTCCCAACTCTCTGTTAACTCTAAACTGATATAGTGAAATCTGTTTTGCAATGCAATTATTTTCCATTGTCATTACATGAAACTTTTAGTTCTGTGTAAAGCTTAGTGTTCAATTTTATTCAGAGACTTAATAATAGTAAACGTAATTAGTCTGATGTCTTCATTGAGTTTTATGCATTAAAATAATATATCCGTTACACGCCTAAAATCTAAATTATTGAAGCTTCATTGTTTGTTATTTTTGTTTGGGTGTGAGTTTAAAATACAGAATTCTGTTGCATATTGTAGCACTGGCATTGCAAGATTGTTTAGAATTTGAAGTAAAATGTTGATATTTCTTTTCATAGCTGTCTTCATATTCTCTGCAATTAACTGCATTTTAGAGATGCAACTTGATTTGAAACATCCAATTAACACACTGTAATTTGAAACGTATAGTATATATTGAACATCCATTAACAGATTTTGGAGGAATTTGAATGATTTGATTTTTCACAGAACATGAAGCTTTAAGTCGCGGATTTGTCAAAACGTTAAAATAATTTTGAGATTCTTGCGTTTTGAAGGAGGTCGTTGAAATTTCTTTGGTTAGATCGAATGATTTACCTGATAGTTACATACTGATATGTTTTGTATGTTTTCACTGAAGCACGCAGCTTTTTGTGAAGAGCCTGCATAGAACCTTGTCGTTTCTTCATTTTCTTTTATGTCTTACGTTCATTATCGCTCATTTTGTAACAATATCACGATAGAAAGGAAGTTGTAAAGATTATAATAATTGTGAGAGTGAATAGGTTCCTGTAAATGGCACAGACTTTCACTGGTGGTAAAACTAAAAACGTTGCTTGGTAATACCACATAGGCCATTGGGTTGTATATTAGGAAACAGTGATGCTCCTTGAGGCTAGTTGTGCGTTCGGACACGATTTGGAACTACTTCCAGGTCCCGTGTCTTTTTTGGCCTGTTGTATAGTTAAATAAGTTTAAATAACACGAGTTCGATTATGCGCAATGTTGAAAACGTACAGAGGTGAGTCTGCCTTGAGATAAATAAAAATTAGGTTGCAGTTATACTTAGCGCGCAGTGGTTGTTGTGGTAGTGCAGTGAGTTATTGTGTGTGTGCGTGCGTGCGTATCAGTGATTGCGCGTGCGTGTGTGTTATTTTGTGGTAAATGTGCAGGAAGGTACACAGCCTGTTCAGTAAGTTTTAATACCCGATTATTGAGTGCAGTTAATGTTAGAGATTATAGACAGTACAGAAAATGTCGAAAATATTAGTCATATTAGAATTAGATTTCGGAGGATGATGAGTACTACATCGAAGCTAAACAATCAGGTAAAGTATTATCTCAATTTAAATATGAACACATTGTAATTGTAATTTTCATTCTTTCACACACTCATTAATAAATTTACTTATTTATTTATGTATTTATTTACTTATTTATTCATTCAATCATTCATTTTAAATAACATAACTTAATAGTTCACCAGTTTGAAGCAAGTAAAGAGAAAGGTTTGGAAGTTATTCCCGAAAAGGCAAAGTATATGACTATGTCTCGTGACGAAAATATTGCAAGAAATGGAAATACAAAAACTGGAAATTTATCCTTTGGAGAGGTGAAAAAATTAAAATACCTGGCAGCAACAGCATCAAATATAAATGACACTTGGGAGGAAATAAACGTAGAATAAATATGGGAAATGCGTTTTATTATTCGGTTGAGAAACTTTCATCATCCAGTTGGTTTTTAAAAAGCTAAAAGTTAGAATTTATGAAACAGTTATATTACTAGTTCTTCTATATTGTTGTGAAACTTGGACTCTCACTTTGAGAGAGGAACAGAAGTTAAGGGTGTTTGACAATAAGATGCTTAGGAAAATATCTGGGGCTAAGAGGGATGAAGTTACAGGAGAATGGAGAAAGTTACATAACGCAGAACTGCATGGATTTTATTCTTCACCTGATATAATTAGGAACATTAAATACAGACGTTTGAGATAGGCAAGACATTTAGCACGCATGGAGAAACCTGAAATGCATATAGAGTGTTAGTTTGGATGCCGGAGGGAATAAGACCTTTGGGGAGACCGAGACGTAGATGGGAAGATAATATTGAAATGTATTTGAGGTAGGTGGGGTATGATTGTAGAAACTGGATTAACCTTGCTCTGGATAGGGATCGATGGCGGGCTCATTTGAGAGCGGCAATGAACCTCCGGGTTCCTTAAATTCATAAGTATTATTATTATTATTATTATTATTATTATTATTATTATTATTATTATTATTATTATACTACAGTGTTTGATTAATATTGAAATGTGTTAAAAAAGGAAGTGTATTATTTTTTTCTATTTGTGTCTATTTGATTTGTATTGCCTCATCAATCATCATTTTATTTGTATTTATTTTTGTTTATGATTTATGTTACCTGATTACTTTAATTTATCAATAATATTACTCTTCACCAAAGAGAACATGGTTGTATGAAAGTCTAGTAATGTTATAAAATAAACAAACATTTTGTTCTTCAGTTCAAGATTCCACATTTTATAGATTTTTTGTCAATTTTCCGTAATGGTAAATAATTATGTGTGTTATTTTTAAGTGTCTTAGGCAGCGCCTCATGGAGCCTGTTTCTTCCTATCTTCCTTTTTACTTAACTGCAGTGTTCAACGTTTACCTCACATGTTAATTTATTAGCTGTTGATTATAAATTTTATTATCAATTTTATTTCGTCTGTCATATATAACAACACTAAAGGTTAAATAGGCATTTCATATAAAATAACTCCGCAGATAGTTGTAATCACGCAAATAAAATTTGCAACCGTCATTTTGCAATGAAGAGAAGCACTTTTTTTCTTGTCAATTGGCAAAGCGAAAGCGCTTTGCTACAACGCTTATAAAACACTCAATCTATCTAAATTTTAAATGTGTCGCCACAAATTTGTACTCAAAAACTGAATGAGGTCAAGACAAATGACGTAAAAATAAAAACATTAGAGATTTATAATGGCAAAAGTGTTTGCAAAATGGATATTTATGACACATAATAGAACAAACATGAGAAATGGTTATAAACCTGCAGATGCTCATATGCAATTCAATAACAGATGGAAAAACTATTTTGGACAACTACTAAATATACATAGAAATAGAAATGATTTGGTAAAATTCAAATACAAATTTATTTTTTTATAGGAAAATTTAAAGTTCACAACTTTGTTTGAAAATCTGCAAAATTATATTTTTCTAGATCGATCAAATTGTTCAAAAAAGATTAATACAGAATGGATAAACTTTCTAACAAATTTATAATTGTATTACTTTGGGAAAACAGGCTTATAAAACAATGGAAGAAATTATCGTGATCTCTAAAAATAATCAAGAATAAATGTTATTAACTTTCGAGGAATATCAGTTTTTTGAACTATGTCTACAAAATGTTGTTTTCAATATTCTTTAAAGATTAACTTCATGGATGAAGATGAAATTATTGGGGATCATGAATGTGGTTTTAGGAAGAAGATTTAATAAATTGAATTATTTAAATATGCTAGCAGAAATTTCTATTTTTGAGATTTTTAATTTTCGTTGGGAGGGACAAGGATTTCCAGAAAGTTGGACCAAATCTATTATAATCCCTACAGTGCATCAGTTATTCATAGATTTGAAAAAGGCATATGACTCGGTTAAGAAATACGTTTTATATAATACAGTATTCTTATTCAATTTTTTCCCAAGAAACTTCAATTAATTATTACGAAATGTTCTCAGTGAAACAAAATGGTTTTCGTGTAGGTCAGTTCCTGTCAGATGGATGTTTCGCATTGAATTCACTGGGGCTAAAAAGGAGATATGCATTATCACCTTTAATCTTTTAACTTTGCACTATGGCATTCATTGACTTTAAAAGTCTTTCGATAAAAGAATTTGGAATAAATTACATCAGCTGCTTTTGGCAGATGACATGAATATGTTATACAAAAATTTACAAACGATTATAAAACAACCATTTTACTGGAAGCAAGTAATAAAGGTTTCAAGTAAACCCATTTAAGACAAAGTATATGATTGTCCTGTCACCACTTTGTTTATTATATGGAAAAATAGAATCATTCAAGATTGGCGACAGAAATTTATTCCAATTAATCTTTGCAGCTTGAAGAGGTTTCGCTGATGATTTTCAAATTCTTGGCATCAACAGTAAGAATGATTTAAATGATTCAGTACAAGGATATTAAATATGGTCAGAAAAAATATAAATGCCTGTTATTATTGAAAAATTGAAAATTTTATCATTTTCTGCTGTCGAAAAATCTGAAAGTTAGAATTTAAAAACTATTTGAATAATAAAATAATAGAAAGGTAAATAAATTTGGACTTACATTCAGAGAGGAACAGATCAAGAGTGTTTGAGAAGTAGATATTGCTGAAAAAATATTTGGGGCTAAAGGGATAATAAAACAATGGGGATCATTAATAAAACTGCATGCAATCTTCACTAGTACAAAGACACACAAAATCCAGACGTTTGAGATGGGCACCTTAGCACAGCCAGTATTAAAATGCTATGAGTAGTTGGGAGGCCGGACTGATGGGAAGAATAAAGATGTAAAATGGATTTGAAGTGAGATGAGGTTTATGATGCAACAGCTGGATATAATTTTGCTGGGATCATAAAATGGCGGGCATAATGCAAGAACTTCAAATGAACCTCATTATGCCAGTTCATCAGCAAATATCAAATTTTTACTGGAAACCGGTCATGACGTCACGAATGAATCGATGCAACCCTATTCTCAAAAGTCCCCATCCCTTTCATTACCATCCAATGTGTTTGCAAAATATCTTTATGTCGTCCAAAGAAGAAACATATGGACTGAAAATTGATTTGAACCGTAACAGGCCACTTTGGCCTAAAACATTCAATAAATGTATTTATATTTTCTAGAGAGATTAAATGACAATTTGTTTGAAGATGAATGATATTATATTTTTTACAGATTAAAGTTTCATAACAATATAGGTAGGTGTATTTAAAAATAAGCAGCTCTCCTGAAAATAAAACAGGTTTTTTTTTTAGGTAACGAGTTTTGTGAAAACGCCCCTCGAATATAAATGAATGAAAGCTCTGTTTCTTTCACTGAACCCACTTTCCCTCCTTTTAAAATATATTCTGCCTCTTTTGTTGTTATTAAGAGTCGACGGTACCTCGGAAGGCAGTCGTCTCTTAGTCTTTCTCGTTAGCTACGATTTCTGGCATGTGACGTCACAAGCATGTAGGTACTGTAGAATCAATCGGAATCAGTCAGTAACAAGTGCTTCCCGACTTCGTTTGTTCACGTGTGAGTGTTTCAATACATTGAATAAAAAAAACTAAGATATACTGTGTGTATAAAATAAATGGAAGGAGAGACAGAAGAAAGACGAGTACTGTACAGGCGGGCGCGGGAAATAATGTTTAAGATGTATAATTATTTTAAGAACATTGACGAGAAGTCCGGAGAGCCTAATTAGTCAAATCCACTCTCCTCACCTCCGCGCTGGGGACTCCTGGAATCTTTTAAGACGCGAAAGAGAGAGTAGTGTGCGGAAAGGAACGGGAATCTACCGCATTTATCTTTCTCAAGAAAAACTGCAAACATGGCAGCTAAATGACAGCTATGAGCAGTATGGGAAGAAGATAAATGCAAAAAAGACAAAGATCATTATCATAGGTAGAAAAATAAAGAAGCTAAACTGTAGAATTCTAAATGAGACAGTAGAGCAAGTGTACAGCTTCAAATACGAGTACTTGGGGTGTACTACAAGCAATAACATTCGCTACTGCCAGGAAGTCAAAAGGAGGATAGCAATGGCCAAGGAAGCTTTCAATAGAAAAAGAAACATCTGCGGACCTTTGGAGAAAGAACAAAGGAAGAGACTAGTGAAGTGCTTTGTAAGGAGTGTGGCATTGTATGGGCGGCAGAAACATGGACATTACGACGAAGTGAAGAGAAGCGAATAGATGCATTTGAAATGTCGCTATGGAGAAGAATGGATCGTGTGAAGTGGACAGACAGAATAAGAAATTAATTTGTGTTGGAAAGAGTGGGTGAAGAAAGAATGATGCTGAAACTGATCAGGAAGAGGAAAATGAATTGGCTGGATCACTGGCTGAGAAGAAACTGCTTACTAAAGGATGCACGGGAAGGAATGGTGAACGGGAGAAGAGTCGGGGCAGAAGGAGATATCATATGATAGACTATATTAAGATATTTGGATCATATACGGAGACAAGAGGAAGGCAGAAAATATGAAAGATTGGAGAATGCTGGGTTTGCAATGAAAGACCTACCCTGGGCAGAATACATTTTGACGATGAAAACTGGCGGCCATCATGTGAACGTTGCCGACAAGCAGAAACGACTTGCCGGTGTGGGTTTGCATGCAAAGAATTATTGTTGCTTGTTTTAGTGCTGGGCAACATTGGGGACGCTTAATATTCTTCCATTAAAATCAACGCTGCATGTTCAAGAAAGGAGTTGAAGAGAAGTCATATGGCTCTCCGATAGAAAGTAGAATCCGCTCTTAGTGCCCAGCTCTGTTTGTGTTTTGTCTTACAGTAATCAACGGCTAAGGTCAATATTGTCTTTCGAGATTTTAAATTCTCTCCTGTGCTATTGCAAGTGCGTGAAGTGCGATATGACAATGTTTTACGCTGCCTTGCTCTCTCTATCTATCTTTTTCGACGACCGCCTTTCCAATTGCCGTCGACCAGAGTGCTGCGGAATAGCGCTTATAACCGGTTTATATTCGACCGGTTGCAGATCAACCGGCGAGGTTCGACATTCGTTCAAATATCCGGCCTTGAAGCGGTTGCGCCTGGCTAGACAGAACCACAGATATAGAGGACAGAATACCAAGGGCATTTCACCATACAGGAACTCTGATGACATTTTGTAACTACACAAATGGAGTAATTGAAGGAAATTTACTTTTCCTAATTAAAAAAGGGTTACTTACTTACTTATTTACTGGCTTTTAAGGAACCCGGAGGTTCATTGCCACCCTCACATAAGCCCGCCATTGGTCCCTATCCTGTGCAAGATTAATCCAGTCTCTACCATCATATCCTACCTCCCTCAAATCCATTTTAATATTATCTTCCCATCTACGTCTCGGCCTCCCCAAAGGTCTTTTGCCCTCCGGCCTCCCAGCTAACACTCTATATGCATTTCTGGATTCGCCCATACGTGCTACATGTCCTGCCCATCTCAAACGTCTGGATTTTATGGTCCTAATTATGTCAGGTGAAGTATACAATGCGTCCAGCTCTGCGTTGTGTAACTTTCTCCATTCTCCTGTAACTTCATCCCTCTTAGCCCCAAATATTTTCCTAAGGAACTTATTCTCAAACACCCTTAATCTCTGTTCCTCTCTCAAAGTGAGAGTCCAAGTTTCACAGCCATACAGAACAACCGGTAATATAACTGTTTTATAAATTCTAACTTTCAGATTTTTTGACAGAAGACTAGATGACAAAAGCTTCTCAACCGAATAATAACAGGCATTTCCCATATTTATTCTGCGTTTAATTTCCTCCCGAGTGTCATTTATGTTTGTTACTGTTGCTCCAAGATATTTGAATTTTTCCACCTCTTTGAAGGATAAATCTCCAATTTTTATAGTTTAATTAAAAAAGGGTTAGCTTGAAATTCTTAGGAAAATATTTGGGGCTAAGAGGGATGAAGTTACAAGAGAATGAAGAAAGTTACACAACACAGATGCACGTGTTATGCCCCAGGGCTAAAGAACGCCCTGTAGCATGATTTCCTGTTGAGTATCAAATTTGAAACACGAACAGAGTCAGCGGAATACACGGTCTTGGATGCTTAGCCAGCGGTATAGACAGTCTTGTCGGGCGTGTGGTAAAATCACTGCCTACAACGAAAGTATTCTTACGCTTCAGATCGTTGCTGGTCCAATCCCATTGGTCCAGTAGGACAAAGCATGCATTTTAATTGGTCAAATTATATCACGCATTGTTCGGACTCTTTTCTTGCGCGTAATCTCATTATAGTGACTTGTCACTATATTGCACTAAATTAAAATTAAGTATAAGAAATGATTGATTAAGACGATATTTGTAAGTACGTGAAGTCAAAAGTGTTTTAAGACCATCTCACTTGGTGGATGGGTGGTCGGTACCCCGGGCGGGAAACGGGTACCGAAACATAAAAAGTGTTCAAAAGGAGACGCGGGGGGCAGTTAGTTAGTTGGTGAAGACTGGCAGAGAGCGTGAATCTGAGCGGCATGGCGTCATCTGATGAATTACCTTGTAAGTAACTTTGTATATTTTTGTAAATATAGAATAAAGCAAGTAGTGTACAATAACGCAATCACTTTCAGACTTAGTTTAGTAGCCATGTAGTTTCCTATAGTATCCTGAGAGCTCCAGTTATTTCCGAAAAGTAGTTTTCCATTGTTGTGTACAATGGTGGTGTCAGAAATCCTCACGAGAATGAGCAGAAGACGAACGCAGTAGCCATCCGGCTGGCAATCAGTGCGACCTGAGTGACGGTCGCACAACAAAAATGGTGTTCAGAAGCGGGATATGACGCGAAGTGCTTATAGACGCGTTCTATTCAATATGTAGCTGTCTATCAGGATACAAGGGAAACTACTGAATAATGTCTATTTATTTCAGGCTGATAATGTGTTTAATAGTTAAGTTATTTTATAAGAAGTGTGTGCTATAATGTGTAGTGTGTAATATGGTGCTACGTAACAATTTGCGTATGGCGGTTAGTGACCGATTCCCTCTAGTAAAACAAAATGGCGCACAATCTCGAACAATCTATTCTTGGATTACAAAGCGAAGTAGAGGCTTTGCGAACACAGCGGAGAACTAAAGATCTATCTCCAGCTACCGCGTTGAAAGAATGGACAGGCTTACCAGACAGCTTACCGGTTTATGAATTTTTCAACAATATTGACGCCGCTGCGCGATTAGGAAATTTAAGTGACGAAGATAAGAAATACATACTGAGACTTAAAATAGCAGGACCCGCATTCGAATTTTTACAAAGTAGACCGGATCTTACTCAAGATGGCGCCAACTTCGCAGACATTAGAGCCGCGTTTGAGGAGAGATTTAAGGGAAAAATGCCTGATAATTTCTATTATGTAGAGCTACAAACAGCCACACAAAAGGAAACAGAAAGTCCAGAAGCATTTGCGGATAGGGTTAAAGCTCTCAGCTTAAAACCTTAAAAGAGACTAGGGACCCGTTAGAACGACGCATCCTCACAGAAGAGGCGGAACGTCGATTGCTAGCCGCATACGTAGCAGGTTTAAGAGGTGAAATAGGCAAATATGTTCGGTTAGGAAGGCCGAAGAATATGAAAGACGCTGTAGAGTTAGCCGTCACCGCGACGAACGAAGCGAGACAGGAAACAAGTCATCGCGATGTATTCGTAGTAGCAGAGCATAAATTCTGTCACAAATGTCAGTGCAACGGGCATATGACTGAAAATTGCCGTGAGGAAAAGTCACTTTCCACCCCGCGTCACCAGCAGCGCAGAGACGCTGAGAGAAACAGTCACTACCAATACACCAATGGAAATAGAGGTGCTGCACATGGATTTCGCAGGGATAATATAGTGTATTACTCTTGCAGAAAAAGGGGTCATATAGCAAGAGAGTGTTTTCGTAATAGATATGATAGACCAAACCAGGGAAACGGGGATGCCTTGACTCCAAACCCCGTAACGTCAAGGCAATGAATAAACCATCCGCTTGTACTCCCCCCGTTACCGGTACACGCGTGGCAGGACTCCTAGCCATAGCAAGGGTGAACGGGAAGGCAATTAAGTGGTTAGTAGATACAGGGGCAACCATATCAATCGTCCGACCAGGGTTAGCAAGGAATCCGATTAATGATACTGATAAAAGGGCGATAAGTATTACTGGGAAGAGTCTTGACGTAAAGGGAACCCAACATCTCGAATTAGAATTTACAAATGCGGTAGGGATCCCGCATAGTTTTCTAGTGTGTCCAATAAATGCAGGCCCGGAAGTAGGTGGATTGCTAGGTTTAGATTTCCTACAGAAACATAGTTGTATCCTCGATGTAGGAAGCCGAAGGTTGAAGACGAAGGAAGGCTGGGTTATAAATTTGACAAACGAATCCGCATGTCACGAAAAGATAGGCGTTATCGACGTTGGGACGGCCGCCCAAAATATGTCAATGACTCGAGCGCAGCAGACGCAGAATTTGAGTCCGTCGCATCAAGTAGGACACTGTGAGAGGGAAAAGTCAAAATGTCTTAGGACAGACCCACATCCTAAATATAAATCCCGAGGCGTGATTGTTCGAAATAGCAAGGAAGCTATTATACCGCCAAGAAGCGAAGTAGTGCTCTTAGGACGAGTCAATGGAAATACCACCAATAGGTTCCAATAAGAGAAATGTGAAGACGTTTGAAGACAAAATTCCGATTATTCTCGAGCCGGCGAGTTTCGGAATAAATGGTGTATATGTTGCTAGAACCCTTAATGAAATCGAGCCAAGTGAGAGTCAGTTAGTCCCTGTGAAAGTCATAAATTGTACGGGAGAAGAAATACGAGTACATAAGAGACGAATATTAGGAGAAATTGAGTACCCAATTAGTGATGCCTCACCACAAGAACAGACGAAAAGTCCCCATCGTGATGTTGTAAGTGCAGTAAGCGAAAACTCAGAGAATATTGTAGAATCTATCAGCTTAGACCATTTGAGCGAAATGGATCAAGTAATAATAAGAGAAGTTCTTCACGAATACAGAGATGTTTTCCAGGATCCTACACAAAATGGATTATGGTGCACCAGTAAGGTGAAACACAGGATTAACGTAGGAGATGCCCTACCGATCAAGAAAACACCCTATAGGTTGCCGCACAAGTATGAAGAGGTAGTCAAGGACATGTTACAGGATATGCTAGATAAGAACATAATCAGACCGTCTGCCAGCCCGTGGAGCGCACCCATAGTGCTAGTCCCAAAGAAATCACCTGATGGAAGCGAGCAAATGCGATTCTGTACTGATTTTAGAGGTTTAAATTCTGTTACCCATGGCGATTCATATCCACTCCCTAATATCGTAGAAACACTTGAAAGTTTATCTGGTACTAAGTACTTCAGCAAAATTGATTTATTCAGTGGCTTTTGGCAAGTCGAAATTGAGGAAAAAGATAAAGAGAAAACTGCTTTCGGTACACCCATGGGAACGTTTGAATACAATCGAATGGCGTTTGGTCCAGTAGGAGCCCCGAGTACTTTTCAAAGACTAATGGATGGAGTCTTAGCAGGCTTAAAAGGCGTATCAGCATTTGTTTATATTGATGACGTCATTGTCTACTGTTCAACAATAGAGGAACACGCAGAGAGATTAAAAGAAATTTTGCAGCGTTTAAGAGACGCGAATCTGAAAGCACATCCTCTAAAATGTACTTTTGCAGTACCCGAAATCGAGTACTTAGGTCATGTAGTGGACTCTAGAGGCGTACGCCCGACCCACAGAAAATTCAAGCAGTAAAGACATTTCCAGTTCCGAAAAACGCAAAACAAATACGATCATTCCTTGGTCTAGCAGGCTATTACCGTAGACCTGTTGCTAACTTTGCTGAAATCGCTAAACCCTTATCAGATCTCACAAGAAAGGACGCTACATTTGTTTGGACCATAACACAGGAAAATGCATTTAGAACGTTGAAAGAAGCACTGTGTAGTGAACCGATCCTGAAATATCCCGATTTCAGTAAACCATTTATACTAGCGACAGACGCATCAGGAACTGCGCTAGGAGCTGTTTTATCTCAAAAGATAGGAGGAGAAGAGCATCCAATTGCATATGCCTCACGAGTACTACAGAAATCTGAAAGGAACTATTCTACCACAGAACGTGAGCTATTAGCTCTAGTATGGGCTACAAAGTACTTTAGGTGTTACCTATACGGTCACGAGTTCACCGCTGTGACCGATCATGCAGCTCTTCGTTGGTTAATGAGTCTCAAGGAGCCGAGTTCGAGACTGCTCCGATGGACTCTCAGATTGGCTGAATTTAATTTTCAGGTTGAGTACAAACCAGGAAAGAAACATGAGAACGCTGATGCTCTATCTAGAATTCATGAAGTACCCTTTGTTAAGGTCGACGAGATGGGACCTCAATCCATTCGAAATCTGCAGATTGCCGAACCACAATACGCGCAATGTTTGAATGACACAAATCAGTTTAAATTAGATGACAATGGTGTTTTGTTTCGATTCCAAAACGACCGTGAATCTTGTTTGGTAGTACCTAAACCAATGAGATCGACTATACTAAAGACATATCATGATTCACCAATTGGCGCACACCAAGGTCAAAGGCGGACCTATGACCTAATAAGTCGACGTTTCTATTGGCCAGGTATGAGATCAGATGTGGAAAATTATGTTGCGAATTGCATGTCATGTTGCGAAAGAAAAACAGGAAAACACCCTGTAGCCCCTCTTCAGGAGTTCGGTGAAGTGGTGAAACCCTTTGAATTAGTTAGCATGGACATCCTTGGTCCATTTCCAAAAACCACTTCCGGAAACGTCTATTTATTGACTTTCATGGATGCCTTCACAAAGTGGAGTGAAGCTATTCCGATACCCGACCAATCTGCGGAAACTGTAGCTAGAGAATTTGTTACGAAAATAATTGCCCGTCATGGAACCCCTAAACAAGTATTAACTGATCAAGGCAGAAATTTTGTGTCCACATTGTTCAAGGAAGTTTGCAAATTGCTACGCATAAAGAAAATACAGACAAGTCCATATCACCCCATGGCAAATGGACTAGTTGAACGTAGTCCTCAAACGTTCACGGCCATGATGTCTCACTTTGTGCGTAAAGACCAAAGGGACTGGGATAAATGGATAGCCATTGTACAAATGGCGTACAGAAGTACACCCCACTCAGTGACCGGCTACTCCCCTTTCTTTCTCTTGTATGGCAGGGAAATGCCTCTGCCATTCCCAGTCGATATCAGTCCAAAATTTCCGAGAGAAACTATAGAATCCGACCCTGTAGTTGGCCTAGCCAAGAATCTAGAGACGGTCTATAAAGTGGTTAGAGATCGACTAAAGCAGAGTAAGACAACGCAAGCGAGGCAGTACAACAAGAGACGAAATGTGAGACTACAAACATTCGAAGTGGGAGACAAAGTATTCATACATAGCACGGTGTTGAAAAAAGGAGTAACAAAGAAACTAGCTAAACCGTGGACAGGCCCCGTTGAGATAATAGAAAGACTAAATGAAGTCAATTACCGCATTCGATACGGAGACGGTAGAACACAGGTAGTTCACGTGAATAGGTTAAAGTTGTGCCCTGGTAGAGTTGATGAGCAGGATAACGACAGTCACCCTACTGAAAGTATGTACACGCATTATTGGGAGAATTATGAAGAACCCCTGACAGCGGAATCGAACAGCGAACCCCAAGGTGAAGAGATAGTGAAACGCCAGGAGCGACGGCAGAAAACGCGTGGGCGTCGGAAGATGAGATGCCACTGAGCGAGTTAAGAGATAGAGTAGGGAGAGATGAAGACTTTGAGTCCGAGGACGAAATCCCTCTTGCAAGATTACGTGATCCTCCCCAGGCACACAGTTCTGCTGAACCAGACCACGAGTTCGACACAAACTCAGTTAATGCTCCCAGTGTGAGTAATGAAACATTCGAACAGAGAAACCAACCAACTTCATCTCGCTATGGATTGCGAAATAGAAACATTTATTAACCTATTTGATAGCAGATTGTGTGATTGTTGTCATAAGGAAGTGACCTAATGAAATATGGGGACGAGATTTACACTCTCCGTTCCCCACATGTAATGATGTTTTCAGCTTCTCAGCCGCACTGTCTAGCCAGAGGAAGCTGAGGAAGCTTGTGTCATCGGATCTGAGCGACCTTCGACGTGATATCGCTCATTCCAGGAAAAACTCTAAGTATACTGTATAATATTAAGTAGAGCATAAAGCTCGTCTGAAGATGCCAAAGCTGAAAATGGCACTTGTAAAATTTATTTGTATTTGTGTAATTTGAAATAACTGTATCATAAATAATTTTGTTGCTCGAGTTAACTGCTATGTAACATGTATATAGATTTTGAAACATTTTGAATAATGAGATAAGATATGTCACTAAGCTTAGAATTAATTTGACACAGAGATATAATAACATTTAATATAGTTTTGAAGGTTACTCTGCCTAACACAGATATGTAAATAGTCACATTCAAACGTATCTCAAGTGATGATTAAAAAGGAAAGCAAAGTTGATGTGAAAATTGAAGTTAGAGATGTCGTAACTGAAAACTCTTTTGTGAGTGCGGAAACTATTATCTTAATTTAATCATTGTGGTACTTGAACTCATGTACTGTATGTGCCCTAGGCTTCGAGAATTCAAGATATCCTTCGGTGGCGAAACGTGAACCGCAGTGTAAGCAACAGGAGCCACGACGGACAGATGACGTCACGCGCCAGCTGGAACATTATCACCGCACAGCACGGAACTCAACTTCATGTGTCAGCAGAACAACTAGGAAGTGCTGTATGTACGAAAAGAATTCCAACAGAACACAGAGTTAGGACTTGAGTGTTTTAAGAGAAATATTTAATTTGGGAATGGAGTAAATTACAATGAAACATATGTGTGCGTGTGTGTATGCAGTATGCGGTATGTGTGAGGAAAAAAAGAGTGTATATCAGGGCCCCGAATGAACCAAGAATGAGTGATATATATATATATATATATATATATATATATATATATATATATATAATATATAATGTTAACTTAATAGTAATTGATAATGTGAAATTTAACTGTAAAAGGGAAAGTGTAGTACCCAAAATCTACTGTTGTACCAAGGGCTGAAAACTGTTACAGCCGACGCCATGCAACAAACCGAAACGAACCGAACCAACACGAAATTATAGATTGACTCAAAATTTAACACGGAAAATTAAAAACCATTTATAATGCATAAACTAAGTTTTTTTAGAGAGGACCGTATTAGTGATTCCGCTTTGCCTTGTAATTTAGTGATCACAAGATTCATAGTATAAATGGTGTGTCTTTGAAGGCCGATGGCGAGGAGTAAATATCCCGTAAGCCTGCCTGAGCAGAGAGAAAGACCCTGGCAAGAGATAACACTCTGTAAACTTTCTCTGTTGCTTGTGTGTGTGAATGTGTTACAGAATCTAACCCACGATCACTAAGCCTTACGACAAGTTCCATGAAAAAGCACGTGCCATTGAGGCATCGTCTTTTTGAAAAGAAGGGGGCATTGTTATGCCCCAGGGCTAAAGAACGCCCTGTAGCATGATTTTCTGTTGAGTATCAAATTTGAAACACGAACAGAGTCAGCGGAATACACGGTCTTGGATGCTTAGCCAGCGGTATAGACAGTCTTGTCGGGCGTGTGGTAAAATCACTGCCTACAACGAAAGTATTCTTACGCTTCAGGTCGTTGCTGGTCCAATCCCATTGGTCCAGTAGGACAAAGCATGCATTTTAATTCGTCAAATTATATCACGCATTGTTCGGACTCTTTTCTTGCGCGTAATCTCATTATTGTCACTATAATGCACTAAATTAAAATTTAGTATAAGAAATGATTGATTAAGACGATATTTGTAAGTACGTGAAGTCAAAAGTGTTTTAAGATCATCTCGCTTGGTGGATGGCGTGGTCGGTACCCCGGGCGGGAAAATACAGACAAGTCCGTATCACCCTATGGCGGGAAACGGGTACCGAAACATAAAAAGTGTTGGAAAGGAGACGCGGCAGTTAGTTAGTTGGTGAAGACTGGCAGAGAGCGTGAATCTGAGCGGCATGGCGTCATCTGATGAATTACTTTGTAAATAACTTTGTATATTTTTGTAAATATAGAATAAATCAAGTAGTGTACAATAACGCAATCACTTTCAGACTTAGTTTAGTAGCCATGTAGTTTCCTATAGTATCCTGAGAGCTCCAGTTATTCCCGAAAAGTAGTTTTCCATTGTTATGTACAATGGTGGTATCAGAAATCCTGACGAGAATGAGCAGAAGACGAACACAGTAGCCATCCGGCTGGCAATCAGTGCGACCCAAGTGACGGTCGCACTAACACACATTGTATTCTTCACCTGACATAAATAGGAATATTAAATCCAGACATTTGAGATGGGCACGTATGGGCGAATCCAGAACTGCATATAGAGTTTTAGTTTGGAGGCCGGAGGGAAAAAGACCATTGAGGAGGCCGAGAGGTATATTGGAGGATAATATTAAAATGGATTTGAGGGAAGTGGGATATGATGATAGAGGCTGGATTAATCTTGCTCAGGATAGGGACCGATGGCGGGCTTATGTGAGGGCGGCAATGAACGCGCGGGTTCCTTAAAAGCCATAAGTAAATAGCGTAAGTTAGTTAGCTTGAAATAGGGTTATAATTGATTGGACACTTTGGTACATTTATCTTCATAACTAATATATAAATCAACTAATGGACGCCTGTAACAACAAAGGAAATAAATGCAATGCACAGATGAAATCTGACGTGTAAACAAATACAAGAATAAAATAAATTACAATTACTTACAAAAAAGAAGAGCAAATAAGTACACACTTACTATTGTAACGTTCATACTTTAAACTCAAAATACAGGGACATCATTTTATTTTTACTTCAATTTTTATTGTACCTGAGTTTTTGAATGTACTTCACTCCCACCCCTTCTTCTAAGCAAGTTCCAACTCCACACAGAACCAAGACCGCAGATAGTAAGCAATACTGAGTTACTGAGTATAGTACGTTCCAGAAATATGTTCGCGTTTTCCAGTGACGAAAGAGCTTTCAATTTTGAATCATATTTTCGCACAGGTACTGTCCGTTTGCCTACGTCGCATCCCGATTTCCCCCACCTGCTTCTGCTCGCCCCTCTGTAATAGCTGGCCAGTCTTAGCTCTTTTCTGAAAACATTAATTTCTCTTAGGAATTGGAAGTTTACGTAATATTATACAGCTGTTTAATTTAACTTAAATAAAAGGGCCTCGTTAGTAATTAACTGTCACGTGATTTCCTCCCTTTCTACAATCCTGCGGCATAATCACTTGGACGGACAGTAGATAGCATGTCTGAGTAATTTTATATTTTCGGGTCGGGCAGAAGTGAAGGTTGAATTTACAGTACGTAGAGTAGGTACAGAATTATTTCAACATGAGTTATTAGTACGAAGGCGAAACTGGCAATTGGAATTAGATGCAATAGTCTATAGTGCGATAATATGAACAAAAGAACTGAAGCCTGTATCGAAATGAACGGCCACCATTTTCAAAATTGTGTTTAAATATTCATATTATGATTATTTTTCAATTTAACTTCTTTCTCTATATTGTACGCTAATGTGCTGTAGACAGTATAATATACACTGCATAATGAATACGTTCGCATGGATAACTCACTTCGTGAGTAAAAACACTTATTTTTAATACAGTACTGTACTTTGATTAAACAAAAACCTAATGAAAATTATCAAACTCAAAATCGCGATATTTCCTAGTTTATGTAAATGGATGAACTACTTTTCTTCTTTCCTGTACCTAGTAGAGTGATTTGTGTTTTACGCCAGTATCATCGAACTCCAGTCTTGGAGGGGGAAGCAAGCGGTGTTTCCGGTTCTCTAAAGGTATAGACAGGTTAATATTAAAAATGTTAGTAAAAGTAAAATGATGTCCCTGTACATAGCCTATGTCTTTTAATTATTCTAAGTGGATGTATTATTATTTCTCTAATAAATCGTTTTTAGGGAGATAAGTTATTAACAAAAATAAAAGCACTCTCAAGTCTATTTATTGTAGTTCCGTGATTCGTGCCTCAATCAATGAGGAGAGAGGAGGAAATATCAATTGAAAGGTACACGATGATAATCACGTCCTTGCAACGATTCTTGGAACTCCTGGATGGCTCAATATTATCTGTCTTTCATGACCCAGATCGTCCAACCGAGGGAGACTCGGACATTCGTTAAACCGAACATTGGACTACTCCGCGAGACATAAGAGCTTCGCATATTGTCTATAGCGCCAGGCGTTCAGTAGCAAATCTGTCTTTTCTATCTTTTGTAACCGGTTATGCAGGACTCTACCGTCGACTGTAGTTAATATCTGAATTATTGTTTCTTTGGCTGTCGGTTCCACCTCTCCTTTGTATAGCCTAGTACAGGAACATCATTTTATTTTTACTTCAGTTTTATTGTACCTGAGTTTCTGAATGTACTTCACTCCCACCCCTTCTACTATATGTATATGAAGTCTATATACAACAGCATGCTCCACCACTAGTTCCTGCAGTACTACATGCCTTGGTTTACATTTGACAATTAGAATATATCTATATACAATATTAACATGTCATGAATACTTCCTTGCTTACATTTAACGTTATATACTCACTAATCCTGAGCTATCTAGTTATTATTCCTATTTACATTTCATTGAAATATACTGTTCATTGATTATAACATTGACTTAGCCTAACAAGTTATGGTTCTTATTTTCACTAACTTAAATTGAGGGGCTGGGTGCAAGAAGGGCATTTTAGAGGATGTGCCCTTTTTGAGTAAAACGCGTTATTGTATTCTCTGATCTGTTATGCATATGATCACCAAGTTTTAGTTCAATCATAGTCTACTATATACAGTCGCGAAGCTTGAGGTGATTTTTTGCAAATCTCGTGATAAAGCGCTCCAAGCGGTTAGCAACTAGAAACAATAGACTGTCCACGGTCGACTCTGGACTGTGTCGTATTTCCATCGAGTGCTAGCTCGTTGCGTATTTCACATTGATGCTTGTGAAATGTTCGTTATTGGTTGTAATGAAAATATTAATGGCTAAAATACAATAATTGGAATAATAATATTTTGCTAGAGACGTAGAAAAATTAAGTTTGTTTTAATGAAATTTATTGATCACGTTTTATTTTCAATTCTGGTGGGATTATTATTGCTTAGGCCTACTTTTTTTTTCAAAGGATATGTATTTAATTATAGCTGTTAATTTTGTTGTTATTTTTATTTGTTACTTTATTAGAGACGTAGAAAAAGTCTGTTACAATAAAATTTATTGATCACGTTTTATTTCCAATTCTGGTGTGAGTATTATCGCTTAACCTCATCCCACTTTGTTAACTACGTAAGCCTGCACTACAAGTACCGGTACACGTAAGTTACTCCATTAATTCATATTTCCATTATTATTGTTGTAAAGGGAAATGCAAATTAATATTTATTTGTTTCATAGTTAATTATCGCTATAATCTTGAATGATTGAAGCGATTATAGTAAATTTCAGTTCCTTTTGCACAAACAAAAATAATATTAACCTATTTCTTGCAGGTATCTTCGAGTTTATGGTGGAATTTAATATACTTCACTAAAATAATAAATTAACTTTATGCATTTAATATTTCAATAATGGAAGGAAGGTGTTAATTTTTCCAAAAGAACACAACGAAAGTGTAACATATTTTGTCGTCTGCTAGGAGAGAGATCTGCGATGATGAGGCGATAGTAGCGATCCTAGTGGTGGGCAACTACCCATGTTTGCATTTTTACTACATATTGAGCTTCGCGGCTGTATATAGTAGACTGTGGTTCAATACTGTGATTATAGGGGTCAGGAGTATCCAAAATGTAAAGGTGTGCATAAATCACATTTCTGTGCTCTGTTTCCTCTGTCATGAAGTCAAGTAGGCACTGACGTTTCCTGCTGTAAAGTAGTTGCTTGAGGTTATGGTATACTTGTTTGGTGTTGTGCTGCTCAGTCTGTGATTCGTTTTTCTAATAATTTGGAAGAGTCATGAGTGATACTACGGAATCAACAGCTTCTATGCACATTGCGGCTGCTGTTGAGAAGGGAAAGGGTTTGAAGAAGCGTGTGGATAAAAGTAAGTGGAAAAGAAATATTGCAAAAGTCAGCCGAGCATCAGGTAAGCAATATGTTGCTACAACCGGCACAGTCATAGCAAAGAAGAAGTTTCAACGAGTCCACAACTGCTGTAACAAACAATGTTGTAAACACGTAACTATTGGTGAACAGAAGTCTCTTTTCCACAACTTTCTATCCATGGCTGA
>JAJSOF020000031.1:83982148-84172148 GCA_025594305.2 Periplaneta americana | reverse complement strand
AGTGAAGTGAAGTGAAAATTACAAAATGAGAAGATATGGGTTTCTAAAGATGAAAGCATGGGCTCCGTTGAACGTCATGTTGCAAATGTGGTTGTGGCTGCCCTTAGTGCGGAATGTTGCTGTAGACCCTATCTCTTAATGAGTGAAGTGTTAGAGAGGATTAATTATTCCACCATATGTGAACTTTTTGATAGTGCTATGGAGTTGCTATGGCCATCATGTGTGCAATTCAAAATGTGTTACCAGGGGCGGCCCGTCCTTATGTGCTACAGTGCTACAGCACAATGATAATTTTTGCTCAAATAATGTATTTGCAATACCATAGTATTTTATCTGCCATTCGACAATTTCCTATGGTTATGTTCAAAGACGTTGTAGTTATAGTATATAGTTATGTTCATGACGCGTTATAAGGTGTTTAGTCTTCGCTCTTAGCTCTTTGGTGCCTCAGGGGGTACAATGTGCTACTCAAAACTCTAAATGGGAATATAGACAATTAATGCGCATGTGCGAAGCTGAAATCACTGCCCTGATTGGCTATTTTTACGCGGGGAAGTGCTGTAGTCAGCTTCAGCACAACACAGCTTGGAGATTGCAAAAGTAAAGCGTAACGAGAGAATGCTTGTTTGTGGAAGAACTCGGAACACTTGAATTACCAAATGTAGGCCTATTTGGTAATTCAAGTGTCCGACTACTGCTGCCGTCTACGTGGTTTTTGAGGTTCCTCCTGAACCAGTCAGCAAGCGACGGAGAATGGAATCCCAGGAAACTGAAGCCAAGGAAGTATGTGACCGTATAATTCAGAAAACTACTCACCGTTTCCAGTTTTTAAGCTATCTAGATGCAACAAAATTGTTAAACAGCAAATTTTCTGGCAATTTTTGGATAGCCTAATTTTCCTGAACGCGAACTTGAAGTTGCTGTCAACAGCTATACTGTACTGAACAAAAGAGTGTTAAAGACACAACTTTGAGTTCTATACGGAACACCTGCCTTCCGGAATATAGATAGAGCTGTTCAATTGTTACGATACATAGCCTCCAACAATTCACAGGATCCATTCTGTGAAGTAACACTGTCAATAGAAAAGAGTATGATATCCAAGTTGAAGGGTTTAACACCAGGGTAATTGACAGGTTCTGCAGTAGGAAGGAACGTCGTATGGATTTCATATTTCGTCACTAGGCGAGTCTCAAATTAAGATAAATGCATATAAGTGTATACAGTAGGCCGATATAGAAATTGTAGCACACTCATTATTTTGACCACCAGCCGCTACTGTGTGTTACTATGCTGCTAGCTATATGAATAAATCTGCTAAGTTTCTTGAAACACGTTATCCGAATATGATACACGTTACGTGTCTTGCACATGCATATCATAGTTCATTGCAACCATCAATACGTAAATAATATTATTATCAATATGTCAAGTACAATGAAATATTTAGATCTTTTAATGAGAATAAATTAGAATTGCACTTTGTAAGCTTCATAGCTAATCACTGGAAGCCAGTCAAAAGGACGCACAAATAATGAGACTTTCATGTATTACTTAATTTCTCATGAACCAAACTGTACTACTGCCAACTGTCTAGCGTTATTTACCCCATCCCCCTCAAAGCAGGTATGCAATGTTGCATACTAAGCTGATAGCAATACTTTTCCCGGGACCTAATTATTACTTCCTTTTACTTGGTGGATGATCGCAATTTCTTTTAGTTTTAGATGTACAGGAGTCAGTCCCGTCAGAATGTAGAGAGCTTCATAGGACGCAGTACGACATGCCTTTGCCATCCGTAAGCTTATTAGTCCCTGTACCTGTTTAAGTTTCCGGATATTGTATTCCTTGTCCAGAGCGCTTATTACCCCTTCTACTAGTAAACTTCCACTCGTCCTCACACAGAACCAAGGCCGCATATGCAGTCAGAGACGTTCAGTCATAGTCGGCCTAAACAATACTGAGTGAATGATTACAGTTTGTTCCAGAAATATGGTCGCATTTTCCAGTGAAGGAAGAGCATTCATTATTGAATCATAGATATTTTCGCACAGGTACTGTTACGTCGTTTGGTTACGTCGCATACCGGTTTCTCTCACCCATTTCTACTGGCCTCTCTGTAACGGCTAGTGACTACGTAATATTATACAAAAATTATTTAAAATAATTTAAATAAAAGGGCCTCGTTAAGCAACTGTCACGTGATTTTCCCCCTTTCTACACCCTGCGACATAACCACTTGCACGGACAATAGATAGCATATCTGAGTAAATTTATCTGTACGGATCGGACAGAAGTGAAGATTGAATTTACAGTATGTAAGGTACTCTGTTATAGAGTAGGTAGAGAACTATTTCAACGTGAGCAGGATTATGGCTCCCCATGTCGCCTGATTTGAGCGCTTTGCATTATTTCTTTTGGGGTTATTGTAAAACAGTTATGTTGCTAAACATCATATAACAACAGAAAAATTAAAGAATTACATTCAAGAAACAATGCATTCAATTTCCAAAGCTGTGCTTAAAAACGTCTTCGATAATATGCACAAAAGAATTTAAGCCTGTATCGAAATGAACAGTTACCATTTTCAACAGTTTGTTTAAATATCCAGATTTTGATTATTTTTCAATTTAAATGCACTCTCCATATTGTATACTAATGTGCTGTACACAGTATACTGTACATTGCGCAATGAATATGTCCGCCTGGATATTTCAGTTAGTGAATAAAAAAAACACTTAATGTTAATACTGTACTATATTTAGAGAAAATAGAAACCGAACGAAAATTTTTAAAATCAAAATCGTAATATATACTAGTTTACGTAAATAGATGTAGGTTAGGCCTAAACATTGGCAATTTCGTGATAATTTCATGAAAATTAATTTAAAATGCAAATGTGTAAATATATCCATATTCCGATTTTTTCATCTAAAAGACGATAATGTGCTGTACAAATCTGGAGACATAAAAGATTGGACACGTTCTTGAACAAGTACCAAAAACCACGTTTATAACTTCAGCTAAAAGGTTGGTTATTTCGTGATAACCTTGGTAATTTCGTGATATTACATTGATAATTTCATGAGAGGTAGAAGAATTGTGGAAAAATTCATTAAAGTCAAATGAAATTCTCATTTATTGTTACAAGACTTCAAACATAGCAAGCATCCATAGCAAGAAAACATATAAATACACATCAACATATAATAAGAATGAAATCAAAGTAAAAATTGAAATTGAAAAGGGATCTTCTTTGCCCTGAAAGGGTGAACACTTTTATTACGGACTTTACTATACATAGCCTATATTACTAGGGTAACTCCAAAAGTAATGCATAATATTTGTTTAAAAATTATATTTTTATTCTACAGCTTTGCTATTTTCACAGAATGTAGATACATCCTTTACAAACAAAATGTCACTTTCCCACATAATCCCCGTCCCTATCAACTGCCTTACGTAACCTAGGAACGAGGGCCTGTAGATCAGCACGGTAAAGGTCTGGACCAACACGTCTAAGCCACTCTTGAGCAGCGTGCACAAGGGAGTCATCTTCTAACCTCGTTCCGTGAAGGGATCCTTCAGTTTACCAAAGAGATGGTAATCGCACGGTGCCAGTTCAGGACTGTAAGGCGGATGTTTCATTCTTGTCTATCCGAATTTTCTGATCTGGTCTGTGGTCTTGTGACTGACATATGGCTGTGCGTTGTCGTGCAATAGCAGAACATCCTGCTTCTCCCGATGTCGTCGAACACGACTCATTCGAGCTTGAAGTTTCTTGAGAGTTGCCACATACGCGTCAGAATTAATTATGGTTCCGTGTGGCATGATGTCCACAAGCAAGAGTCCTTCTGAATCGAAAAACACAGTAGCCATAACTTTTCCTGCCGAAGGTGCACTTTTGAATTTCTATTTCTGGTGAATTTGCATGATGCCACTCCATTGTCTGCCTCTGTCTCCGGTCCAAAATGGTGGAGCCATGTTTCATCTTCTGTCACAATTCTTGCAAGTAAGTCATCTAGCACTTATCATTGACACTTAGCATGATAACAAATCAAACAGAAGCTACACTGAACCCATTGCGTCCCCCTTTTCTTTTTTGTTATCACATCTTTCTTCAGATTTCTAAAATTCGTATTCTAATACAATTTTTAAAATAGTATAAAATGTAACGCTTAATGCTCAACAAAATTTCGCCTCAAACAACTAAGATTTCTATCAGTAAAGCTAAGCCAATATGGCGACTACAGCTGTATCTAAAATTCCAAAAGCATTTCCTAAAATTTCATTAAGATATAATAAATCATTGTACCAAATATTATATACTTACCTTTAGTAATAAGCCTGTAATGTGATTACAAACATCCACAAAATTTGTACGCCTGAGAAGTCGACGCTAACTTGCTCTCTCCAAACATAAAAGCTCACTGAAGGAGCTACAATAATCACACAAAGCGTAGCTGTATGTTTCTGGAAACCGGACAACATACGCAATCCCTTGCCGGAAATTTGAATCTCGTAACACCATTGGTTAGTTCACGAAAGAGCAAAGAAAAAGTATCACGAAATAACCACTGCCACGAAATTACCAATGTTTACCCTACTACTTTTCTTCCCTCCTATATCTAGTAAAGTGATTTCTTTTCATTTTACGCTAGTGTCATCAAACTCCGATCGTGGAAGGAGTAACAAACGATGTTTTCGATCCTCAACCGTTAATTCAAAGGTATAGCCAGGTTAATATTAGAAATATTAGTAAAAATGAAATGATGTCCCTGTATAAATCTCCCCGGAGGAAAGAGTCAGAATTCAACACTGTAACACAAATGATGAGTAATTATAATTTGTGGAACTGTTTACTTACCGACAGCTGACAGTGCTGCAGGGCTGACACCACTGAGTGTGAGAACATGCGGCTCTTCTGTGAGAACTGGTCTGTGCTGGGCAAGCTCGATTATTCTTGGTGTTGGTTTGTAGTCGAGGGCAGCCTCCGGCACCTGCACCAGAGGATAACAAATATAAGTGAAAAATAATACTATAAAATTCAGAGGTTCATATAAGTAGGGGGACAAGAAACAACTGAAGTTGAAGATCAGATTAAATTAGTTATTACAAGAGCCCGGGTTTCCATGCACTATCAAATCTTAAAACATGCATTCATTCATGTACTATCATATGACGAAACATGCATAATGAAGCAAAAACAATAAAATATTCACTATCAAAATTGAGTTTTACATTATACAGAGAGACATCATTTCATTTTTACTTCAATTTTTATTGTACCTGAGTTTTTGAATGTACTTCACTCCCACCCCTTCTACTAATGAAGTTCAACCGTCCTCCACACAGATCCAAGACTTCATATACAGTCATAGTAGCCTTATGGTCATAGTAAACAGTACGTTCCAAAATATGTTCGCGTTTTCCAGTGACGAAAGAGCTTTCAATATTGAATCATTTTCGCACAGGTACTGTCGTCCATTTGCCTACGTCGCATCCCGGTTTCCCCCACCAGCTTTTATTCGCCAGCTAGTGGCTGGGCTGTCTTAGCTCTTTTCTGAGAACATGAATTTCTGTTAGGAATTGGACGTCAACGTAATATTATACAACTGTTTAAAATAACTTAAACAAAGGGTCTCGTTAAGTAATTAACTGACACGTGATTTCCTCCCTTTCTACGATCCTGCGGCATAACCACTTGGACGGACAGTAGGCCTAGATAGCATGTCTGAGTAATTTTATCTGTGCGGGTCGGGCAGAAGTGAAGATTGAATTTACAGTACGTAAGGTACTCTTTTATAGAGTAGGTACAGAATTATTTCAACACGAGTTACTAGTACGAAGGACGAAACTGCTAATTGGAATTAGATGCAATAGTCTATAGTGCGATAATATGCACAAAAGGACTGAAGTTTGTATCGAAATGAACGGCCACCATTTTCAAATATGTGTTTAAATATCCATATTATGATTATTTTTCAATTTAACTTCATTCTCTAAATTGTACGCTAATGTGCTGTAGACAGTATGATATACATTGCATAATGAATACGTTCGCATGGATAACTCGGTTCGTGAGCAAAAACACTTATTGTTAATGCAGTACTACATTTTGATTAAACAAAAACCTAATGAAAATTATCGAACTCAAAATCGCGATACTTCCTAGTTTACGTAAATGGCTGAAGTACTTTTCTTCCCTCCTATACCTAGTAAAGTGATTTGTGTTTTACACCAGTATCATCGAACTCCAGTCGTGGAAGGGGGTAGCGAACGGTGTTTCCGCTTCTCTAAAGGTATACCCAGGTTAATATTAAAAATGTTATTAAAAATAAAATGATGTCCCTGTAGTTCTAACAGGAGCTATAACAACACTTCACAATTCGACACGAGAGTATACTAAATTGCAGTTTGCAAGCATGATGCTTCTGCCGTCCTTTCTTTCAATATTTTGACCTCCGGCTTGTAACGAGGAAATTGGGGAGTGGGGTTGGAAATTCCCTTCAAATATTAGACAATTTTATGAAAACATATTTGATTACATAAAATATTGAAACATTATTAGCAACATGCATGTAGCTCACAATTTTCTGTAACTTTCGCAGATCTTGAAGCTTTTAAATTTGCCTCGCATCACGATTTTGACAATTTAAGACCAATGAAAACAAACCTCTTGAGGTCACTAAGCACTAAAAACGGGTATTTCCACCCCACAGCCTGTAAGCGTTGAGGCATACTCTGCCACTAACCCGCCCTTCAGATGATGCCATCGGGGTGAGAGGAGAGGAAATGCTGTTTAGTTACATCATCGCGCTTTGGCTTTATACATTCCACGTACCTTGCTAAATAGAAACGTCAGAAGCTGCATCCGCTAGTGAAGTACGGAGAGAGATGTAGAATAGATCAGGTCTAGCAACAACAGCTGTCTATGAGTAAGCCTAACGTCAGCATATCGTAATCTTACAGTGGAAGATGTCCCTTTAGTGATCAAGCAACTTATGTATTAGCCATCAATGCTTGGTTATCATCATGTTGCGCTTTGTATGCCGAATGTAACATGGCAACAACTCTTTATTGTTGTAGGTACATGTGCGATATGTATCTAGGCGACACGATTCGGAAAATCGGGTTTCGGAATATATGTACAGTAGTGGCAAAAATACCGGACTGACGGAATAATCAAAGTCTCCGAAATGAGCCACTGCGCATGCCACGCCCCCATTCACAAGATAGCGAGTAATCTATTGAAATTGTTGTAGTTTCGACTGCTGAATTAGCCCATTTCGAAAGCCATTAGGAAATAAGCTGGTAAAATTCATGTTCTGGGAATAATAAGTTAATTAAATAGTAAAATATCGCTGCAATCGAAAAGTATTGGGAATAAATTTGAATGAGGAACAAAAAAATTTCCTTCCCAGGCAGGATTCGAACCACGAAAGTCTTAGGGCCGTATTCATAAACGAGACTTTAGATTTTAGATGAAGACTTTCCAAAGTCGATTTTCATAGTAAACTTTAACTTTGTTAAAAGTCCTATTCATAGACAATACTTCTGAGACTTTGACTTTGATTTTGTTAAGTCGAGATTTGACGATCTTGCTCTAATGTTGGCAATCAGAATCACTGCTTTCTAAACGAATTAAATTAATAGATAGTTGAAATAGAGTAGGCATTGCCACAATCAGCCATCTTTTGAGACAAATCAATGAAACAATTGAACATCGGTACTTGTTAAGCGATTGTTAGCCGTTCTTGCAGCTTTACATAAGAAGAATATTCGTGGGCTTAGTATGAAACTAGCGTAAGTACAAAAATTGACATTTTTAGATCTTCACACCAACCTATACTAATAATAAATCTGTAGCCAAAATTTTTCTGGAAATTTTCGATTTTCCAAAAATAATTGGTGTTAACATGTATAATTAACCATCCTGAAACCAAAAATCGCTTTTTGAAATTTCTGTTTGTATGTCTGTCTGTCTGTCTGTCTGTCTGTCTGTCTGTATGTATGTATGTTTGTTACCTTTTCACGCGATAATGGCTGAACGGATTTCAATGAAAATTGTAATATAAATTAAGTTCGTTGTAACTTAGATTTTAGGCTATATGACATTCAAAATACGTTATTTAAAAGGGGGTTATAAGGGGCCTGAATTAAATAAGTCGAAATATCTCGCTTATTATTGATTTTTGTGAAAACTGTTACATACCAAAAGGTTCTTTAAACATGATTTCTGATAAGTTTTATTCTTTGAAAAATTTTGATAGGACTGATATTTAATGAGATAAATGAGTTTTAAAATTAAAATAACTGCCATCTAAGGCGGTGTATTGAAATAAAAAAACAAATGACTTCGTCTATAAGGGACCTTGGACACAACAATCGAAAGCTATGAAACATAGCCTACAGACAATGTTTCTGTGTTTCTATGAAGTAATATCGGAAGCTAAATTAACCGATTTGTATAATTAATTATTATTTCACCATTGGAAAGTGTAGTTTCTCTGGATGGACATAATGCTATAATGTTATTACAGTAACTTCTGATATAATATAATATAATGTAATATAATATAATATATTATGTTATATTATATAATTTAAGTTATTTGAAGGGTTCAGAACCATAGTGGCCCAAGCGCCATTTACTGAATACGTAGAAAACAAGGGTTAAAATTAAGTTATTACCATAATTCAATGGAAACCTATAACAAGTAAAATAAAATATACACCTTAAATCTAAATGATGTCAATCTTCATTAAACTATGGTTGCATGTAATAAAAATTAAGAAACATGTCAAAGGAATTGTTGTTGCACCAAATGAGTGTCTCTGGACCAAAATGATCGCATTTTAATTATTTGGATGCAATTTAAATTAAGTAACATATTAAACGATTTATCCTTCTATCAAACACGAATGTTCCCTGGATCAAATGTCTTATTTTAATTATGTAATTACTTTATATTTATTTCTAACGGGTGCAGCGGAGCGCACGGGTACGGCTAGTACTAATAATAAATCTGTAGCCAACATTTTTCTGGTAATTTTCAATTTTCCAAAAATAATTGGTCTTAACATATATATCATTAACCACCCTGAAACCGAAAATCGCCTTTATGAAATGTTTGTATGTCTGTCTGTCTGTCTGTCTGTATGTTTGTTACCTTTTCACGCGATAATGGCTGAACGGATTTCGATGAAAATTGGAATATAAATTAAGTTCGTTGTAACTTAGATTTTAGGCTATATGACATTCAAAATACATTATTTAAAAAATTTATAAGGGGCCTGAATTAAATAAATCGAAATATCTCGCTTATTATTGATTTTTAAAAAAAAAATGTTACATAACAAAAGTTTCTTTAACAATAATTTGCGATACGTTTTATTCCTTGAAAATTTTTGATAGGACTGATATTTAATGAGATAAATGAGTTTCAAAATTAAAATAACTGCCATCTAAGGCCGTGTAATGAATTAAAAACAAATGACTTCGTCTATAAATTTGACAGCAACAATCGAAAGCTATGAAAGATAGCCTACAGAGAATGTTTCTGTGTTTGTATGAAGTAATATCGGAAGCTAAATTAACCGATTTGTATAATTAATTATTATTTCATCATTGGAAAGTGTAGTTTCTCTAGACGGACATAATGCTATAATGTTATTACAGTAACTTCTGATATAATATAATATAATATAATATAATATAATATAATATAATATAATATAATATAATATAATATAATATAATATAATATAATATACTATAATATGTAATACTGAATGCGTAGAAAACAAGGGTTGAAATTAAGTTATTACCATAATTCAATGGAAACCTATAACAAGTAAAATAAAATATAGCCTACACATTAAATCTAAATGATGTCAATCTTCATTACACTATGGTTGCCTGTAATAAAAATTAAGAAACATGTCAAAGTTTTATTGCACCAAATGAGTGTCTCTGGACCAAAATGATCGCATTTTAATTATTTGGATGCAATTTAAATGGAAAGTAACATATTAAACGATTTATCCTTCTATCAAACACGAATGTTCCCTGGATCAAATGTCCTATTTTAATTATGTAATTACTTTATATTTATTTCTAACGGGTGCAGCGGAGCGCACGGATACTGCTAGTTATAAAATAATTTTATTCTGAAAATATGGAAGATAAGAAGATGCCACTAATGGCAGACTACTTAAAATTAATTGAAATCAATATTCAGAAAACATTATTATGACGAACGCAAGATTAAAAATTAACTGCATATCCAACTGTATAACATATTATTATCTACAGAATTAAACAGTCAAATCAATATTAAGCCATCTCGTGTGCTCCGGATTTCTGCGAGGCGACCTCGCACGCGTCGGTTCAGGAAAACCAAGGCTTAACGTATTTTGGTAGTTTCTTCTTTGCTGCTATATTCTACAATTTCAGACAGATCACTCTGTGCAAGGCTTTTGTATTATCAATAAAGGCTACACCACTTAAAAAAATATCTGTAGCGTAAAATCGCGATGAAATGAGAAATTCAATCATTGGTGGAGCAGATAATCCTCTTTGATTACCGCAGACGAACGGCATCCTCCAAGGAGACCCGCTCAGCCCAATACTGTTTAATGTCCTAACACATGATGTCACGAAAGGAATGGAAGGAGTAAGTACGTACATCTACGCCGACGACATGGCCATCGCAGCGACAGACTTAGACAATATACAGGGACATCATTTTATTTTTACTTCAATTTTTATTGTACCTGAGTTTTTGAATGTACTTCACTCCCACCCCTTCTACTAATGAAGTTCCAACTTCACACAGAACCAAGACCGCAGATAGTAAGCAGTACTGAGTTACTGAGTATAGTACGTTCCAGAAATATGTTCGCGTTTTCCAGTGACGAAAGAGCTTTCAATATTGAATCATATTTTCGCACAGGTACTGTCCGCTTGCCTACGTCGCATCCCGATTTCTCCCACCCGCTTCTGTTCGCCCCTCTGTAATAGCTGGGCTGTCTTAGCTCTTTTCTGAAAACATTAATTTCTGTTTGGAATTGGACGTTTACGTAATATTATACAGCTGTTTAATTTAACTTAAATAAAAGGGCCTCGTTAAGTAATTAACTGTCACGTGATTTCCCCCCTTTCAACAATCCTGCGGCATAACCACTTGGACGGACAGTAGATAGCATGTCTGAGTAATTTTATATTTTCGGGTCGGGCAGAAGTGAAGACTGAATTTACAGTACGTAGAGTAGGTACAGAATTATTTCAACATGAGTTACTAGTACGAAGGACGAAACTGGCAATTGGAATTAGATGCAGTAGTCTATAGTGCGATAATATGCACAAAAGAACTGAAGCCTGTATCGAAATGAACGGCCACCATTTTCAAAATTGTGTTTAAATATTCATATTATGATTATTTTTCAATTTAACTTCTTTCTCTATATTGTACGCTAATGTGCTGTAGACAGTATAATATACACTGCATAATGAATACGTTCGCATGGATACCTCAGTTCGTGAGTAAAAACACTTATTCTTAATACAGTACTGTACTTTGATTAAACAAAAACCTAATGAAAATTATGAAACTCAAAATTGCGATATTTCCTAGTTTACGTAAATGGATGAACTATTTTTCTTCCTTCCTATACCTAGTAGAGTGATTTGTTTGTGTTTTACGCCAGTATCATCGAACTACAGTCGTGGAAGGGGATAGCAAACTGTGTTTCTGGTTCTCTAAAGGTATAGACAGGTTAATATTAAAAATGTTAATAAAAATAAAATGATGTCCCTGTACAATCAGCACCAGACACGCTAAGCAAATGGGCGGAACGAAACGACATCAAGATAAACGAAGAGAAGACGGAACTGGTAGTGTTCAGGAAAGGAGGAAGACTCACCGAAGAAGAAATGTAAAATGCAATGGCAAACAACTCAAAAGGACAAGCGATTTTAAATATCTAGGAATCACAATTCAGACGACTGGGAAAAGTTTCAGGCTACACATAAGATCGAGAGTAATGGCGGCCACAAGAGCCATGAATGAAATTAGGAACATCACACAATTATCGATCAGCACAGCTATGGACCTGTTCCGGATAAAGATATTACCCGTCCTGACGTATGGCCTAGAATCAGTGGGAGAATACCTCACATACAAACAGATGGAAGAACTAGAGCGGGTGAGAGCTAGATATTTGAAGAGAGCTCTAGGACTACCACAGAACGCAAGATCGAGACTAGTGTACGAACTAACCAGAGAGACCTTTTTGATAGAAGACCCAAGGTGCGAAATAATGCTCCCGGCGAACGACGCCTACAAACGGTTCCTACAAGATCTGCACGAGAAGAAAACCAGCATACCGGAGGAATTCTACGCAACGTGTGCGATGCAAGATAGGACATGGACGGAAGCTAATCATGAAATGAGACACGTGACGACAAGATTGGCAACCCATGGCTTCCACCACAAGGTGTGCGGCAACAAGACTTACCACGAACCAAATGATAAGTGTGTGTGTGTTTTATGCTCAGAACTATGTGACAGATATCATATTATCAAGTGTAAGAAGAGACAGAAATCCATCGCAGCTTATAGTAAAGACAAGTAATGTTTCTTACCCCATGCACGGTGTGTGCGCATTTCAACTTATTATTATTGATCAATGAATGTTGAACCATGACGAGGATATTTAATACGATCTGTTTATCAAATCTGTACCTTGATATGAATTTATTATTTATATCTAATATACGCTAAGGAACATGAACAGCTTTAATAATCCTCTAGATGTCCTCAATATTCCCGGAAAATTCAACAATTTTCGAAATATCAGCCATTTTCCTTATGTTCACGAAGGAAAGTCGAAGTCAAAGTCTAGATTTTCGGCGGCTTCGAAGTAAAGTCACGATTGAAGTTTACTTTCGTCAAAGTGTCGACTGTGAATAGGAAAATGGCGACTTTGTAGTTTCCGAAGTCAACTTTGGTCCAAAGTCTTGTCTATGAATACGATCCTTAGTTACCAGACTATCGTGCTCTGGTGTGAACAAGGCTCTGAAATCAGTTACAATGGTCGGTCCGGTTTTTTTTTGCCACTACTGTACATTCGGAAAAATCGCTTCTGGAAAACAGAATCGGAAAATTTGTTTTCGGAAAATAGGAACATTCGAAATACATGCTATTCGGAATATTCGATTCGGAAGAAAGGGCCGCAAGGACTAGCATTATTATGGGTTTTTCATTAATTTTTATGTAGCTACATTGTAGCATACAGTAGCAGCTCACCTTGTGTATAGTCCGGATCAGTTTACTTAATAGGTACCCTAATAATAATAATAATAATAATAATAATAATAATAATAATAATAATAATAATAATAATGATTTATTTTAGCTGGCAAGTTAAGGCCGTAAGGCCTTCTCTTCCACTCAACCAGCAAAAAGTGTATATACATATGCATGAACTTACAAAGAATTCAACAATTTGATTTAGATGAGAGTTACATGTATACAAAAGTTATTTACAAATTAAACAACAAAATACTATGAACTATTAATTAAACACTGAAATAAACTGTTTAAACTAAAATACATAGAATGTTAATATTTTCAAATAATATTAGATAATAGAAAGAGATTATTACGAGACAATTAAAATACAGCACAATCAGGATGATGTCTAAAGAAAAAAAAGTAACAATGTAGTAGTGATAGTTTAAATCAGTATGATTGGAGCTAATAAGGTTATCTTTTAAGCTGTTCTTAAAGGTGTTTGTTGTCTTGCAGCTCCTAATACTTTGTGACAAGGAATTCCATTGACGCGAGGTGGATATTGTAAAAGATGATGAATAACAAGATGTTCTATGAAGAGGTATACTTAGCGTGCCACAGATAAGTGATCTGGTATTTACGTCGTGGTTAGAGTATAGAGAAGAGAAACGAGACGAAAGGTAATTTGGTGTTGAAGTGTGCAGAATTCGAAAGAGTAAAGACAAAGAGTGTAAAGTTCTACGTTCTTTAAGTCGGAGCCTAACCATTTTTCCCGTATTACTGCATATGCTAGTGGACTATAGCGATTTTCTAGCTCTCAGGTTGAATTCGTTTCGAATTTCGGGTACTGACGAATACTACAACTGGAAGTTATTTTCTGTTATGTTGGCAGCAAAATTACGGTTTACAGTAAAGGAAATTGATGAAAATGCAAGTACCTAAGCTTGTAAATGAATAATTAATTAATAATACTGGTTTTAATATTAATATCAATACACAATTCAGTTGTATTGTGCTGCGATTCCAATTTCAACTCTATATTCAGGCAAGTGTAATTAAGGGGGGAGGATGGTATTTTTGATGATAAATGACTAAATTTTCAAAAAAAAAATCTTTAAAATACCCTGTGATATGTGTGGATTGCCATTTTTAAACTTCCTGCAATATGGATTTTTAAATCACTCGCCCACTTTTATTGTTGTTTCCGGTAAATTAAATTTAAAAAAATTGTTTTTTCTTTAAAATACCCTTTGTTATGTGTGGAATGCCTTGCATAACATTTTGTGGGTATTTGTGTCCTTATCGGATGTTGAGACGTCATTTCTAAACGTCCTGCGCTATGGATTTTTAAATCACACGCCCGATTTTATCGGTTTCCAGTAACTTCATTTTTTTTTTTTTTACATTGTCAGACAAAATGAATATAATTTCTGAACTATTAAAGATACATGCATGAAATTTAGGACACACATTCTTTAGACTATTAGGAAACTTTTCTCTGTAACAGAATTTTGTTAATTGATTTCATTTAAAAAAATACGTCCGTTTGTTTGCAAGAAAGGAAATCGGAAAATTGTTACTAAATTTTAATTGTTTATTTTACAAACGTAGGGACTAATATCAAAATTCTGGTTACAGACAGTTTGTAGAACATACTTTTGCAAATACATTGCAAAAACTATTTGAATCTATCTTTAAAAACGGTTTAGATATATCGGTTTTAGTACAATCCTGCATTGGGTATATATTTTTTTTTTTCAAATTTTGGCCCCCAAATAATTTTTTTCAAAACGTTTTTATTTGGTTGAGTTGCCACAGATATGAGCTCTCTACATACAAAAAATTGATAATTTACACAAAATAGGAAAAAAGTTAAAAAATACCATCCTCTTCCCTTAAATAAGAAATAGCTTATAGAACTACATAGTAAGAAACATGGACAGAATATATATTTCACATTAATGAATTTCATTCGTGTTTAGATTTTTATTAAAATATTCAAGAGGCGAAATAACATGATAGCAACTTCTCTAAGAAAGAAAGTGATTGTAAGTATTTTAAGTGGGGTAAACATTTCAAACTCTATTTTTTAGTAGGTTACTTTACGACGCTTTATCAACATCTTGGGTTATTTAGCGCCTGAATGAGATGAAGGTGATAATGCCGGTGAAATGAGTTCGGGGTCCAGCATCGAAAGTTACCCAGCATTTGCTCTTATTGGGTTGAGGGAAAACCCCGGAGAAAACCTCAACTAGGTAACTTGCCCCAACCGGGAATCGAACCCGGGCCACCTGGTTTCGCGGCCAGACGCGCTAACCGTTGCTCCACAGGTGTGGACTTCAAAGTGGTATTCTGTTAACGAAATTCGTACTAATCATTTCACGTGATCAAACTACATTTTTAGATTAGGTCTCATGAATCGTAAACTGTTTAGTCAAAGCAATGAATTTCATGTTCCCAGACAAAATAAATGTTAATATTAAATCATACTAATCCTAATTGCCAATATAATATACGAGAAGTCCAGGAGGAAAATATAGGCCTACTATTTCATAAATTGAAGGTGCTTACTTACTTACTGGCTTTTAAGGAACCCGGAGGTTCATTGCCGCCCTCACATAAGCCCGCCATTGCTCCCTATCCTGAGCAAGATTAATCCAGTCTCTATTATCATATCCCACCTCCCTCAAATCCATTTTAATATTATCTTCCCATCTACGTCTCGGCTTCCCCAAAGGTCTTTTTCCCTCCGGCCACCCAACTAACATTCTATATGCATTTCTGGATTCGCCCATACGTGCTACATGTCCTGCCCATCTCAAACGTCTGGATTTTATGTTCCTAATTAAGTCAGGTGAAGTATACAATGCGTCCAGCTCTGCGTTGTGTAACTTTCTCCATTCTCTGTAACTTCATCCCTCTTAGCCCCAAATATTTTCCTAAGAACCTTAATCTCAAACACACTTAACCTATGTTCCTCTCTCAAAGTGAGAGTCCAAGTTTCACAACCATACAGAACAACCGGTAATATAACTGTTTTATAAATTCTAACTTTCAGATTTTTGGACAGCAGACTGGATGATAAGAGCTTCTCAACCGAATAATAACAGGCATTTCCCATATTTATTCTGCGTTTAATTTCCTCCCGAGTGTCATTTATATTTGTTACTGTTGCTCCAAGATATTTGAATTTTTCCACCTCTTCGAAGGATAAATCTCCAATTTTTATAGTTCCATTTCGTAGAATATTCTGATCACGAGACATAGTCATATACTTAGTCTTTTCGGGATTTACTTCTAACCCTATCGCTTTACTTGCTTCAACTAGAATTTCCGCGTTTTCCCTAATCGTTTGTGGATTTTCTCCTAACATATTCACGTTATCCGCATAGACAAGAAGCTGATGTAACCCGTTCAATTCCAAACCCTCTGTGTTATTCTGAACTTTCTTAATGGCATATTCTAGAGCGAAGTTAAAAAGTAAAGGTGATAGTGCATCTCCCTGCTTTAAAATTGAAGGTGTTATCTAACAAAATCTGGATTTGTACCGAGGTGAACTTCCACTTCCGATCCTGCTATAAATGTAATTAATCTGAACAGCAGATTCGCATATTGTCTCGGTTAATTCTTTCTGAAGAATTTTGCACACAAGACCAGAAAATCGAATGAAAATTATAGTTGATAGGGAATAATACTCACCCGAAATAAAATACTGTTAGTTTTAGCCCTGGTCACATATACTATATCGGATTGACCATTCCCATGTTATGAAATGGTAACATGAAATGAGAACAACCACCAGAACCACCGCCGTCGAAAAGGCATTTTTGGTAAAGACCGCTAGATGGAAGTACAGTTGCTTCATGCAATTCCGTAAGGGTTATAATGTGACTTCTTTTTGCAGTCGCTAGATGGCAGCATAATAATAATAATAATAATAATAATAATAATAATAATAATAATAATAATAATAATTCTTTATTTATACTGGCAGAGTTAAGGCCATAGTGCCTTCTCTTACACTCTACCAGGTCACAAAGTATTCAAGCAGTTAAAATTTAACAAAAAAGTTACAGAACAGAATACTAACATATTACAAAGAGAAATAATAATAGCATAATAAAATCGACACTAAAAACATGAAAATAATACCATAATAGAAAAAAGAAAGTAAAATACATTGGAATATAGCAAAAGCAACTCATTTAGCACAAATGGTTAATATGGAAAACGTAAGGAAGAATATAACAAAATAGAATATAATAAAATAATAAAAAAGAAAAAAAAAAAAAATAAATAAAATTCACAATAAAAGGCTATGATAATAAATTCGTCAGCTGATAAAGGGAACAAAAAGGGAAAGGAAGGAAAAGAAATATATAGCCTATATTTTTACATAACTATCGCAGAGAATAGGGCTTATAACTGAAAGGAATCTGAGTTGAAAAAGTGCAATTTTAATTTATTTTTGAAACTAGACAATGTCCGACATTCTCTGACATGTTGTGGTGGAGAGTTCCAGAGATGAGCTGCAGAGACGGTGAAAGATGAAGAGTAGAAGGATGTTCTGTGTTTAGGAATGGAGAGTGTGATATGGTATTGTGAGGAATATCTATTTCGTGATAAGAGGACAAATGTTGAAAACGAGAAGCATAGTGAAACTGATAAAAGTGGTTGCCTTGAAAGTCCATTAGACTGATGAATTTGATTATGTTATCAGGGGTTTTACTTGCCTTGAACATGACGTCGTCTTCAATTGGTGGTTCGTACATGTACTTCGGTCTGCTGAGTGTTTCCAAGCGTGGTTCAAGTGCTACTAGGGGACGAGTAGGCCGCTCCTGAAATTTAAAATGTGTCATTATTTTGTGTTCCAAACGTCAAAATCAAGACAAAACAATCTGAATGGATTTAAGAATGGTTGTTACGAATATTGTGTTCAGTGATGTTCAAAGATATCTGACCTACGATTTTATGACCGTGTAAGCGAACTTTTTAAGACGGGATAAGTCAGAACGAAAGATACAAAAAAAAAAAAATTGACAAATTTTAAAGTAGTTCCGCTAGTTCTCAATAGGTGGCACAATTATTGGGGCGATTAAAAAAGTGCCTGGGAAAATCTGCAGTGTTTGGTACAAGTGACATAAGTCAGTTTTCACGAACCTTTTTTGATAATTTATTGACAACTTACACTGGTTTATGTCGATTTGATTTTTTTCTGTATGAATTATTGTAATGGGAGGAATACTTATGTATTTTTTTTTTCCAAGCGAACAGATGTTCCGTAAGTTGTCAATAAATTTTCAAAAAAGGTTTGTAGAAACTGACTTGTTTCACTTTTCCCGAGCACTACAGAAATGATGATGTAGATTAAGCATAAATTACTGTCATAATTGACAACATCAGCGGTTTCCAGCTAAACCCAGTTAGCAGAGGGAGATGAAATATTGAATTGTATAATGCGGGTATATTAATGTACATTGGCGACATTGATTTTATTATCTTCGCCATCTATTCATAGAAGTAATAACTAAAATGCCACACTTATACCAACAAATTATCGATCAATATCGATTAGTATGATCAGGTATCTTTGAACGTCGGTGTACCAACTGCATCGATGGATTGACCCGATAAATTGACATTGCTCCAAAAATAAATCCATGTGATTAAGTTTGCTACAGCTTAGGAATTTGATGACTTGGTTGAATCCCTTTACATTCCAGCTCGGAATCAAATACAAGAAGATAGTAAGAAGAAGTAGGTTATCAGTGCAGGATGTATTGAGCTTAACGTTTGCTTAGAAAGTAATCTTGAACTGTACTTACGGGAAGAGGTTCAGGTTGGAACACTTTTTTCGGATGTGCTATTTCTGACAACCGTTGCTTATATTTTTCCCAGTACTCTGTTGTCATTCTTTGTTCCACAGGCTTACTTATCCATTTGTCTCGCTTCCTGAAATTGATAACGAGGGATATTATTGGCAGCAATATTTTATCTGAAGGTTAAATTTAAATTTCTTCAGTTACACTAATTTTTAAATGTAGGTATACAGGGTGTAAGTGAAATAGCCTCGCAGATTTTCAGAGGGAATAAATCATGTTGTATGTAACGAAAAAACTATAACACCATATTGTTGGAAAGTTGATAGTCTTTTCAGATAAAAAAGTTTTTTTCTCAAATGTTTAACAACCTCTTATTCTGTAAGTATTGCGAGTAAGATCAAATTTTCGTCCATATCGATAGGAAAATTAATAAAGAATAATTTATCCCTCTGGCGTATTTCAATATTGTGGACGGTTTTCGTGTAAATTTAATTTTGAAAACCTCTAAATTCAAGCCACTGCACGATGCGAGTTGGTTGCAATACAGCGCCGGAGAACAGCTCATCTAGCGAGACACAGCTAGTTACCGAGTTTATTGACCTCTTACGTCTGTATCACGAGAAACATGTGTTCGTGGCGGTGTTGTAGGACTGCTGAGTCTTCAAACTTAATTTTCTAATTAACCGTGAATTTAATCACAAAACATAATATAGGTTTTCTATTCATTTCAGTGTATCCTATCGTCCCTTTCAGTCCGCAAGGTTATTTAATTTTCACTCAGTATAAACCAATTTAGTAAATAAATAAATTAAGTAATTAAATAAATAAATAAATCGGTGATTGAATAAATGCGTGAGTAAATAAATTATATAACCTGTCCCAAATTCAACCGGAAAAATGAGTGATTGTGGAGGGGACTCAAACATTATAAGATAAGGAATTTATGATCTACGCGTCCTAATTACTGAGCTGTGATGCATTTTTGACATAAAATATTTTTACTGCTAAGTCATTATTCTGTAGAAACTTCGAATGAATCTGCACTTGTATCGGTAAAAACGAATCTACTTCTGAAGATAAATCAAATGGAATCATCAATAAAGCAAATAATCAATTAAATTATCAAATGTTAGTGATTCCAAATGGAATCATTCAATAAATTAACACTTTTAAAAGTTTTAATTTTTTTTTTTTTAGTTTTAAATTTTAATAACAAATGCTAAAGTGAACCTAAAGAAGACTGAATAAATAAATACTATTTTTAAAGGATATGGAAAACTCAATAATAATACAGTTATTTATTTTAAATCGACAAACTTTATATTGGTCTTTTGGAAGGCAAATTAAAAAAAAATTAAAAGAAAGAAAGAAAGGAAAAGGGACATAATCTAGAAAACATGACAATTTGTTTAAAATGGATAGTCATTGCCCGTTCACTTTTAAAAGTTTTTATTTTTATATACCGTTATTTTAATTTTAATAAGAAAAGTGAACCTAATCCTCCTTAAATAATGACTCTTGAGCGACTATTATCTGTTTGGACTGGTGAAGATAAGTTTAGGAAGCAAAACATTTGCAATGAATGGTCTAGTGACGAAAGAAGTGAGGAAAAGGTTTCACAACCAAAAAAATATTTTCTTTGAGGAAGGAATAAAAATGAATAAGCTCCCTATTCGCTGGCAGAAATGTATCAATACTTTGTTGGATATTCTAAAAATAAATGGGGTTTGACGTTTTATGCTGTCTAATATTCACAAGTAAATAAATCTGGATGAAATTTGAACACACTGTGTATGTTAAATATTTTAACGTCACATAGGTTTCAACAAGAGAAATGTACTTACACTCTCTTCTCAGCAAGGAGGTGGGACTCACTGTGGAAATTTAAATTTCGTCTTGAAACTGTTCTGGGGTAAACGATATAATTTTTCAGTTCTTCTTCCATTTTATGTACAAATTTCTGTGGTACAATTTCTTGAAACTGATCAATATTGCTCTCGCATACTCTGAAATATAAATTAACACATCATTACCGTTATTATTTGCTTGTTACTTGTACTAAATAATAATAATAATAATAATAATAATAATAATAATAATAATAATAATAATAATAAAAGGGATTCATTTTTAGATTATTCTTATTTCAAAAATGTGTTTAATAATCGTGTGAGCAATATAAATTAAAACGTTTTATTTACTCCGTGAAGAATTTTTTTCAATCACTATGGAATGCATTATTATTTTAATATCTTTATGGCCTATATTATTTTTAAATGTAAATAACAAATTTAATAATGGAGCTAAGATTATAGTTTATATTGGAGCAGCTGGCTACGGACTGGAAGGTCCGGGGTTCGATCCCAGATGGTGACAGGATTTTTTCTCGTTGCCAAACTTTCAGAACGGCCCCGAGGTTCACTCAGCCTCCTATAAAATTGAGTACCGGGTCTTTCCCGGGGGTAAAAGGCGGTCAGAGCGTGGTGCCGACCACACCACCTCATTCTACTGCCGAGGTCATGGAAAGCATGGGGCTTTACCTCCATGCCCCCCAAGTGCCTTCATGGCATGTTACGGGGATACCTTTACCTTTACCTTTTATTTGTTAAAAAATATGAAAGACGCAAAAGCATGAAATGTTTAATTATTAAAATATCTGAAAAAAATTTGGGTTATAATGGAGACCAAAATATGTAAAATTTGAAGTTTCGATAAACAAAAAGCAAGCAGTAAATTTAAATATACAGAAGAAGAATAGTATATATCGGATATCATTAGAGATATCTAAGAGATATTTCACTACAAGAATGAGAGAAGTGTATTATGTAAAGAAAATAATACATTATTGAAAAATGTAATTTTTTCACCCTGACAAAGGAAATAATACGGTACTCACTGTTTCTTTGCAACAGACAGTCTGTTAACTCGAGATGTGGCTTCTGCCGTCAATGCTGGTGGGTTCACATAATGATCTGGACCAGGAATGGGTTGAGGTATCTCTGGCCTCTTCTGCTTTATCATATATATGGTTTCCCTGCATTAAAATAATAGTATTTAATTCTTTACTAGTATCGAGCTGGGCAAACATAATAGACCTATGCATATACATTTTAAAAATGTTACTCCATTAAATTTGTGAAATGAAACAGAATTTGAAAATACCGTAGAGGCGTAGAGAACACGAAATTTCCCTTCAACTGACAATATTTGTCAAAAACTAACTCTAGTATTGCGCTGGTATTAATAATAATAATTAGAGAGTCAGTCAAACTCTTACGGAACCACCTATATGGACTCTAATTGAATCACTAAATTCGAAAAGGGAATAAGTCACCTTCAGTTAGTTCTGAGAAAAACACAAATAAGTTCTGCACACAGCGAAATATAAACAAATTGCATTGAAAATATTTCTATGAACCAATCATGACCACACAAGATATTTATGTAAAAAAAACGTATATTTCTCAATTTAACCTGCCCTATAGAAACAATTTTTGTGTGTGGACTTGTTCCCTTTTCATATCTAACGAAATGTATTGTAAAAAATATTAAGTTATCTCCATTATTCAAATCAAAATTTTATTGTACACCGATTTATGAACAACAGTAGAGTGTAGCACATAGAGGCATTGAAAGCTTTCGGTTATTACATAAACCAAAAAAAACTTTGTGTGGGGACTTGTTCCCCTTTAATATCTAACGAAATATATTGTACAAATATTAAATAAAATGTATCCGACAATATGTTGCATAGGCCTTTTCTACAGGCAGATTGAGAATAACATTTTTCCTTGACAAGAGCCTCAAATGTATGAGAGATCAAACCATCAATGTTCTCATATGCCACAATCCTGCCAGGATATGAGCTCTCATACACACACATGAAATAATGTAAAATATTAAAATTTATCATTTTATGGGTGGGGATGGTTCGTCCAATGGACTCTATTAAAAATGGATTCTTCTTAAAGTATCGTGGCCGCCAAACTTTGTAGTTGGTAGTGAAGTTCGAATCCAAGTAAGTGACTAAAATTTCCCAGAGAACTAGATTCAGCTATGAGCTTGGTGTAATCTATTGGTACGTACACTCTGTCTTCCCTTCGCAGCTTGCGCTTTATGACACCGAAACCCCTATCGCAGGGTAAGAAAGAGTGCCCATGTACTGGATAATACTGAACTATTTTACAGAACCTTCCAGTGGCAGCTAATGTTACTAAGAAACGAGCTACTGTGTGATAGCGATTTTGTTCTGGAGCACTGTCTGTAAATACATACAGATATTTCACATTAATAGGAATATTGCTTTGAATGCAGTCATTCAAGAGAGTGCAAACCTCATTGGACCCTTTTCTGCCGAGACTCTCATGATACGAGTAGAATTGGGACTTTCCTGTTTTAAGATTTTTTATACCAAACACAAAACACCAGAGTTGTCTAAAGTAAAATATCTCTAGGACCGGAATGTGAGGCAACACTTTCTTCGTTTTGCAGGACTTGAAGAAGTACTATTTTCATCGTTTGACGCCATTTTACTCATGATACATATTTTTCCTCTAGATGGCAGGAACAACAAACTTGAATTCCTTATGAGAAGGGAACAAGCCGTGGACTAAGCCCCTTTTCAAAGTAAACATGAAAACTAAAGTGTTGAAATCTAGACTAAGGAGATGCGGGACCTGCTCCCTTTTCATGCAGAATGAAAGAGCATGCCTAAATTAGTATGACTACAGTCTTAACTCATTTTTGCCAAAACTGTGACTTATTCCCTTTTCATATTTAGTGATTCAATTCAGTGTACTGAAAAAACTGACGCACCATTATCATTTTTCTTTCTCTTATTAGCTTTCATTGCTTCTTTACTTGTAACTTTTTTTTTATTCTGTAAACTGCCATTGTTTGTTTGTTTGTGTACTTATTTACTTTAAGAAGATGATGTTTTTATCCCACGTATTGCTATTATAGCCATTCGATTTTAAGCAATTATTATAAGTTATAGTAATATTTGTGATAATATTATAATATTGCAATAATAATACAGAGCCTATTTTACTGTTACTGTTAACCCGTCTCTTATTAATAAGTTATGGTCACTAATGACTTGGCCGTTTATAGAAAAATATGATTTTCTGTTGTGGTAGTGTTCTACATTGCCTTCTCCAGGAGAGTGAATTCTGATGAGTATAGTCTCCGTTACTGCAAAACACCCTGAAATTCATGTATTTGATAGAATCCATCCGTTAGAGACTGTAGTTTGGCCTTGAAGGAAATTAAATATATTGTGGGCAGAAAGGCTTAATAATGCATAATGCCGTGGTACGATAAATATTATCATCAATCACAATGTTAAATATCTTAAATATCCCTGTAGCATAAGGTCTTAATGTTATTAAAACTCTATTCATAGGTGAGATGGAATTATTTCGATTAGTCAGTTTCTTTGGATATTAGTGGCACTTTCTTTAATATTCGTCACTAGGGAGGAGAAAACATAAGTAAATATGGTTCGTTTTGGTTTTATATAGTTCCCTTGCCGAGATCTCCGATAAGTTCTAACAAACAGTTTATTTAGAAATAGACCAAAATTTAAAACCCGGGCAACGCCGGGTAATTTAAGCTAGTAAATAAATAAAAAAATAATAATAACAATAATAAATGCTAATTAGAGTTTAAATTAATAACAAACATATTTGGGACTCTCGATATCGGTAGATCGCATCTACCAATCGATTTAGTATAGACTAAATGAGTCGGCCTGATTGGCGCAGTTGGTATAGCGCTAGCCTTCTATGCCCGAGCTTGCGGGTTCGATCCCGGGCCAGGTCGATGGCATTTAAGTATGCTTAAATGCGTCAGACTCGTGTCAGTAGATTTACTGGTATGTAAAAGAATTCCTGCGGGAGAAAATTCCGGCACACCGGCGACGCTGATATAACCTCGACAGTTAAATAAAACACAAAAACACAACATAGACACAATGACGTTCAGCTAAGTACAATAAATTAATTATTTATATATTTCCACTTTTCGTTGCGAATTTTTTTAAGTTAGCAGTTCATCCAGATTGATTAATATTTGGCATAAAAAGTTGGTATTTAATCAAGAAAAATAAACTAAAGATTAATTTTTTGGTCCTACAGAATATATCTATTATGGTAACAATGGTTATTTGAATTCATTCTATCAAGTCAATTGAGTACACTCCTTGTATAATGGCAGTTGATTTAATATAATATTATGTCAACATATATGCCGAACATGGAGTAAGGCCATAAAGGGAAAAAGCTCTAGAGGAGAGGGATTCGATCCGGTGCTGTGGATTGAACTTCGGCGTAGCTCAGTAGGTTAGAGCGCTTGGTACGTAGAACCAAGGACCCAGGTTCGATCCCCGGTGCCGGAGCGAATTTTTCTCCTCTAATAACCAAAGAAAAATGAACTTACGTAAAAATGGACTTGAAAGTAAAATGAGTACCTATTTATGTAACACATATCTATTAAAACTGAAGGGTTCAGAACCATAGTGGGCCAAGCGCCATTTACTAAAACTGTAGAAAACAAGTGTTAAAATGAAGTTATTAGGCCTACCATAATTCAATGGTTTATTATATTATATATAATAGATCACAGACACATTACATACAACAATTTTACACAAAGATATATTATTATTTAAATACAATTTCTACGTTTTACCTATTAACATATTTGTTTTTTGTCTTGCACTAGCTTTCAGTTATTGTGCAAGACTCAACTCATTCTAGAATATTGGTACCATCAGTATTGGTTTACCTTCCTAAGATGTACTTCCCTTTCACTCTGCAATGTGCAGCTAGCGTATCTAAATCATCTCTAATTCTAGTTTCTTCCATACCTCTTTCCTTACAAGAGTATTTATACAGTTCATACAAGCTCTTCTCGTAGGTAAGCCTTCATTCCTTAATTTTATTTCATAATATTCTTTTGACGTACCTTCAAAACTATTAAATTTAGAAATAAAAAGATAGCCAACATAATTCAATGGAAACATATAGCAAGTAATATAAAGTATACACATTAAAACTAAATGATATGTCAATCTTCATTAAACTATGGTATTCACTTAACTTTAACCCTTGCTTTCTCCGTTTTTGATAAATGGCGCTTGGCCCACTATGGTTCTGAACCCTTCAATTTTCCTCCGCTACATTTATGTAGTAACTTCAAGGAGCCAACTTCAGAACGAAAAGTTACTATATTTCTAATCTGAAATTTGTAAAATTCTTTGATGAAAAAATAATTTTTACAGCTATTTAAATGCCACGCCCCCTTTACAGCCTTAAAAAAAAAAAAAAAATAAATTAACTTAAACACATTTGTAATTATAATTGAACTCAATTCATTTGGGGTATGAAAATATACATTCTAAAGAAGTGGAATAGCCAATAAAATTCCTTCCGAAAATTTTCAAAATTTTCAGTCGAGTCTCCTCTTAATTTGTACATACAGTAGGCAAAAAATAAATTTTGATATCGTATTGTTGTTGTTTAATCAACTGTCCAAAAACAAGTTTGAACCTCACAAGTGTACGAAGAAGACACCACTTATGAGGCAACTAGGCCAGGAGATAATGAAGTAAGGTAATGCTGTCAAAAAGAATAATGTCGATCTTGTACCTTTTAAATGCGATACTGTCTGCAGAAGCTTTGGGAGCAGCGAGACGCTGTATCCTCTTGGAGGGTTTGGCTCTCAGAGCAGGTTCTGACACAGGCCATAAGGGTTCCTGCAGCGAAATAAAAGCCCGTTATCATTAACGAAAGTTAATTTGTTAAGAAAAATGCATATAAAATGACACGCTATATTGTTTATTGTTAGTAAAATAACATGTACAAAAATACAGTCTTAATTCTTCCCTGAAGGGGTAAAAACTCGTGCTCGGAGAGTTATCTAAACACATACTTAACACAAACAAAGATAATTATTTGACACAAAGTGAGTCAAGAAAAAAAATTATAAGAATAAATTAACTTTAAAATACAATTTCAATTTTAACAATTTAAGTCATACAAATGCATACACATATTAAATCAATATATATTCTTTAACAATTAAATTCCTAACGCAATTTTTTTAATTTCTGATACTAAAATTTTCCAAATTTGGGTATTTTTCAATTATTTTATTTTATAACCTTGGACCAAAGTCCAAGCTGTGCTTGTGGAACACTTTGGTTCCTCTAGTCGTATGAAATCGGATCTTTTAGTTCCATATTTATGATGATACAATTTGAATTTATTACGATTTTTATGTATGAAGTTTAATAAGGCAATATAATAAATCTGTTTAATTTTCAAAACATTAAAATCAGTAAACAAAAGCTCGGATGAGTAATCAATTGGTTTATTAAGGCATATTTTAATTATTCTTTTCTGAATAAGTATTAATGGAGTGGAGTATAATAAGTATATACTATGTACTTCATTAGGGAGAGGAGTATGTCAAGGACGCCCTTTGTCACTTATCCTATTCAACATCTACTTAGAGAATTTAGTGAAGAACTGTTTTCAGAACATAGAAGGGGTGATAGTAAGAGGAAGAAGAATAAAGTGCATAAGATTTGCTGATGATATGACGTTGTTAGCAAAAAGGAGACGATACTAAGGGATATGCTACTGGATCTAAATGACGACTGTAAGCAGTATGGGATGAAGATAAATGTAAACAAGACGAAGACCATGGTCATAGGAAGAAAAATACAAAAAATAAACGTGCGAATTCTAAATGAGGCAGTAGAGCAAGTGAACAGCTTCAAATAGTACTTGGGGTGTACTATAAGCAGTAACATCATCTGCTGCCAGGAAGTCAAAAGGAGGATAGCAATGGCTAATAGAAAAAAAAGCATCTTCTGCGGACCTCTGGAAAAAGAACTAAGGAAGAGACTAGTGGAGTGTGGCATTGTATGGGACAGAAACATGGACATTATGACGAAGTAAAGAGAAACGAATAGAAGCACTCGAAATGTCTATATGGAAAAGAATGGAGCTTGTGAAATGAAGATAGAATAAGAAACGAAGCTGTGTTGGAAAGAGTGAATGAAGAAAGAATGATGCTGAAACTGATCAGGAAGAGGAGAAGGAAGAAACTGCCTATCGAAGGATGCAGTAGAAGGAATGGTGAACGGGAGAAGAGTTCGGGGAAGAAGATGATATCAGATGATAGACGACATTGAGATATATGGATCATATCGTTCACAAAGTGCAGTCCTAGAGAGCGGTCGAGTGGTAAACTGTGTCTATAAGTAGGTTAGCGTGTGTGAAGAAGTTATGGGTGACGATCTAGTTTCCTACAGGCGCGGATCGGAGGCTATAATGCAGGGCATTACCACAGGCATACAAAATGTGAAAATGCTGTAGTGATAGATAGATTCAATATATTTTTGACCGCGGCTGTTTTATCAATCCTCTTAATTATTGGAAATGTGGAGTTAAACCCTGGGCCTGGTTCTAGGGAAGGAAGAGATAACAGTGATGAAGTGTTTGAAAGAGAATGGATAAACTACATGAAAGAAACGGGAGAAGACAGACTGAAAGCAAGCGTTCTACTAAATAAAGTTTCAAATGACTTAGATACACTAGTTAATAGGTATATTGAAGTGGAAGATAAGTTAAAAGAGGTCATTCAAGAACAGGTGGTGTTAAAAACAATAGTGAAGAGATGGGAAATTGAGAGCAGAAGAAATAACATTGTTTTCTATGGTGTGGAAGAGGAGAATTATGAAAAAGGAAGTGACACTTGTTTCGTTGTGTTAGACTTATTAACTAAATTTTTCAGACTTAACTTGGACCTAAGCGCAATAAATAATGCTTATCGTAGAGTTGGAGGAGGAAAGAATAGACCAATTGTCGTGAAATTAAACAGTTATTTCATTAAAGAACTCATTATGACTAACACGAATCAACTTAAAGGATCTAAGATTTACATCGAGAATGACTTCTCGAAAGAAATAAGAGAGAAACGAAAGAAATTAGTACCATTATTAAAAGGCTTTAAAGCAATCTTAGTGAATGATAAAATAAAGATAAATTTAATGGGAATATAGTCGACCTAGAATTCCTCAAAGATAAAAATATTGAGGATGTACTGAGCAGCTGCAAAGATAATAGAAATACGAAAATGGTGACAGATAGAAATAGATCATCCTCTCCACATCACGCAAACAGAAGAAGAAGTGGGTCACGAAATAGAAAATCTAGAAGCGTAGAGAGAACTGAGCAGATAAGTAATGCTACTAATAGGCTTCAGCAATCTGAAATAACAAATTGGCTTACAGGAGCGAAGGAGTTAATAAGCTACTTAGATAAAAGTGAGAACGATGTTAACAGAAATCCCGATAGAAGAAACAAGAGTGGAGAAGGAAAACCTAGTTTGGAAGAAGTTAAAGGAGCCAGAGAGGATGCTGTTAGGGGAGCTGTACCACAGGCTACCAGGGAGGGTAGTCCGAGGGGCTCGAGTGGATGTATAGCAAGAAGGAGCGGTTTTGGAGCAACTAATGAGGTCAGCGCAAGTGAAGATCTGGTGACACAGTCTGGTGGAAGTTCGTGGTGCCTGAGAGGAAGTGAAACGTCTATTGTAAGGAGAAGCGTTGCTGGATCAAACGATGAGGTTGATGCAGGTGACGAACATTTGCTCAGAGGTAAAATAACAATAGGAACTTTAATAGAAATATATATATGAACAATCTAATTCGAATAAGGATATAGTTACTGAAAGAATTTACTCGCTAAGAGATAGGCAGCAACAACGAATAAACTTTCCTGCTATTAGAAAAATTAATAATTAATTAAGTAAGAATGGTAGACACATTTAAAAAAATAAGATTTATTAGTGTCGAAGTTTTAATAAATAAAATTGAAAATAATACTTTTATGAATTTATTAAGTAATAACAGCGTAAATTATTATAGCTGATAAAAAGTGATAAAAAGATTAAGACGTTATAAATTGGTAAATATTATTCTTTAAATTTGACAGGATGGTACTAAGTTATAAATGTATTAGAAACATAATAGCAATGAATGTAAATGAGTGCATGCGATTGAATTTATTAAAGTGGAATTTATGTTATCATGTAATTAGATTGACAAACAATGTGTTTAAACAAGTAAGCTGACAGCTGTATTGAGGTTACGTCGAGGATTTTGCTGACAAGCGTAAGCACGAGGTTAGACACTGCCCTACATATACACATAGAATGTACTGATTCAGCTATTATGTTTGTTCTCATATTGTCGGCATCTGCTAACCTCTATAGTCTATGCGATATTTATTACATGAAATAGTTAAGTATTGTGAAAACGAGGAACTGAAATTTAAATATAAATATGACTGTGGTAAAAGATAATTAGATGAATATAGCAGCTGGGACGATTTCACTTGTCTATATATATAATTTGAACTGGTAATGGAAATTACGGGAAAACGGCTGAACGGATTTTAATAAATGGCCCCTCATTTTGAAGCTTGGAACCCAAAGTTTTTCGGAAAAGTAGTAGTTTTCAGTGAAATGTCAATTTTCCTACATAATTTTCCTATTTTCCAAAAACCATCTGTTGTCAGTTTTGAGAACTAATAGCTTCTCATATTCGAACAAAGCAATAAAATAAACATTATCAAGGAGGCCATGCCTCCAAGATTTCCAACAGATTCTTTGACATCACAGTGTCAATAGGTCGATTTTCGATATATAACTACAACGTCTTTGATTTTCATTGATGTCAGAGAATAATTAAGAAGTTTTTTTTTAAATATTGTATAGTTAATATCATGGTTTTTTTCTCGCTGTTATTTATACTCGCTTTAAAATCATACCGCGAGTTATCTTGTGTGAAATCCGAAGGCCTGTGTACTATTATTGAGACTGGTTCTATTGTTGTGAACTAGATAGCGACTGTATACGTATTACTGATTTGTTATGAATATGATTCCGGTGATATTCAGTGATGTTGTGGCCCGAATTTCCTGGCATTTGCATTTGAGGAAAAACTGAAGAAACCTCAACTAGGAAATTCAACGCGACCGGGAATCGGATCCGGACCCTCTGCGTAAGAGACCAGCATGCTGACCTCTTACACCACAGAGGTAGTCTCATGGTTTATTTGTCCCTAAAGATACATATTAATCCTATTATTGGAACGACTCCAGAATACCGCGTAAGTACATATCGTTATTGCTTTGTTGAATGATTTATTTTTGGTTCAGGGAACATATTTTTTATGTACTTATTTATTTTTTCTACCCTTGTGCCATCAATAAAAACATGTGTTTTAATTATTTTTAATTTGCACAGTCTTTGTACATAAATACATACGTGGTATTCTGAAGTATAGCGTTATTATTGATAGAAAAACCTTTTGAGGTTATGTAAGTAGACAGAGAGAGCTGCCGTGTGGCCAGCGAGCTGAGAGGTGAGGGGGGATAACTTCCCCTACTGGTGTTCTGTTCGTTGCGATTTATCCTATTGTTTATATTGTTATTAAAAATGAAATATTTAAGTGGTGTGAGTCTTTTTCAGATATTTAATTGCGGTGTGGTGTAGATATGTAGGCTATTATGTGTGAGTACATAATTTTCCTAGGTAGTAGTGCAGTCATTACGAGCTTATGGACAATAAAATTGTACGTCATTTATTCGATATAATTTATGCTAACGTTTTACGTGGCCAAAACGTGTCCGGCATTCACTGGTATTTAATATACTCCAAACATACCAATCTTTATGCTATTTCATACAAAAATCCAAGTCACTACCAAAGCGTAAAATCAGTAGGTAGGCCTATGAGATTTTATCATCTAATATCACTATAAAGGATTAATCCTAGGATTTTTGGAAAATATAATATAGCATTTTTTAAATAAGTTAATTCATTGTTGAAAATAATTTTAAAATCAAAAGCTAATTCAAAGTTATGCGTCAGAGCCTTCTAGCGATCTTCTCCAGTAACATGAACTTTCGAGATTGGAAATGCTCGGCGCAGTAGCGTTTTCATTTGTTAAAGCAAGTCCTGACCATCGACCAAAAATGAAGCGATCATGTTTTCAAACAGCGCGTGTTTTGATTTAGTTAAACATTATTTGTTTAAGTTGATTCGTGCTTGATTGAAGTAAATTATTTATATAAAAAGTGGTTTCGTATTTTTTAAAGTAATATCGAAATGAGTTGAACATGTGTTTCAGTTTAATTGTAATTTCTTAAATGAAGTGAATTATTTATGTAAAAAGTGATTTCATCTTTTTTTTAAGTAATATCGAAATGAGTTAAACATGTTCCAGTTGAATTGCAATTTCGTAAGTATAGTGGATAAAATGAACTACGTAAAAAGTGATTTCATCCTTTTTTAAGCGATATCAAAATGAGTCTAAGAGGACGCCCAAGAAGGCGAGGCGGTGGACATCGCTGCGGTGCTGCAGCCAGGGCTTGTAATCGCGATGCAGTGAACAATATCCGTAATAGAAATGTAAATCCGTTAGCACGAAATACTATTCATGATGAAAGATTAATTGAAATTTTCAGTGTTGGCTCTTTAAATGAAATTTGTGGACACTGTCAAGCAAGACACTTCCAAAATGAAATGGTGAACGGGCATTTCAATTCTTGCTGTCATAATGGTTTGGTTTATTTCCCACAACCTCATATTAATGATACTCTTAAAGATTTGATGATAAATGATAATCATTTTATGAATAACATAAGAGAGTACAATAGTGCCATGTCATTTGCTTCGTTTTCCGCTAATCGTAGTCATATTCCTGGGATAGGTCCTTATTGTTTTAAAATTCAAGGACAGATTAGTTATTATAGATGAAGCATCGATGATTCCTGCATTGGCAGTAAATTGCATTGATCGCCTGCTAAAGGACATTATGAGGTATGGAAAAGAGATGGGCGGTAAGACTGTGGTGTTTGGTGGAGATTTTCGACAAGTTTTGCCTGTGATACCTAAAGGAGGAAAGGTTAAAGTAACTGAGTCATGTATTCAGGCTGCTCAAGTTTGGTAAAAATTAAAATACTACATTTGAAGACAAATATGAGAGCCAAATCCTCAGAAAAAAAAAATTGCAGTGTGGCTTTTACAATTGGGAAATATTGAGATCAAAAGTGACATAGGAGTTAACCTAATAAGAATTCCTGATGAATTTATAACTAATGATTCACTGATAACTCATGTTTTTGGTAATTCTATTGATAACAATATAACATCTTACTGCAACAGAGCTATTGTCTGTCCATTCAATGATGACTGTACAATCATTAATGAAGAAGCATTGGAACTAATTGATGGATATACAAGAGAATATAACAGTATTGATATGGTACTGCCCGATGACCATGATGACAATTTAATAAATACCATACCAATAGAATATTTGCACTCCATCATACCATCGGGGATGCCTCCGCTTACATTAAAGCTGAAAGTTGGAGCAGTTGTAATTCTTATCCGAATTATGGATATGGGCTTTTGGTTTGGTAAATAGTGTCCGAATGATTGTTAGAGAGATGTATAATAATCTTTTAAAATTAGAAGTGATTACTGGTGCATCCAAAGGACAAGTAACCTATTTACCACGTATTGATTTGTCAGTTTCCATTACGTCTTGCTTTCGCAATGACCATCAACAAAGCACAAGGCCAGACTTAGACAAAATTTGAATTGATTTGTCTCGGTGCGCTCTCACCCATGGGCAGTTATATGTGGCATTCAATAGAGTCAAAGGCGCAAGTGATGTGAAAATTAAGATTATGCCTACTTCACATCAAGGTCAATTTCCAGGTGTTGAAGGATATTTCACCAAGAACATCGTTTTTGATGAAGTATTGAGATGAAGCAGTACTTCATATTGAAGATATGGCTATGGTATAATTATGGTTTCATTTACTTTGCTATAATCAATTAAATGATTATCAGTTCCAACACAGTGATATATTCACCAAAATATGCAGCTAATGCTGCGAAGAGCCACTAGTTTATTACAGAATTAAAAGAAAAAAAGAAAAAAAATGAGAATTTCAATCTTAGCATGTAAACAAGTTTTGAATGTGTAAAATAAATGCGATAGGGTGAAAACTTGCACTAAAACCAGAAGTAAGTGTAAGTTAAACCAACATAAGTTGAATAATTATAGGATAGAAAATTTGTTGTTAAATTGTGTAAATATTGTGTATTATCATTATTTGTTAATGTATCAGTTTTAAGATTAAGTTTATGTACTTTTGAACTATTAATGAATAATATCAATATATGGATCATATGAGGAAACTAAGAGGAAGGCAGAGAATAGGAAAGACTGGAGAATGCTGGATTTGCAGTGAAAAACTTGCCTTTGGGCAGAACACTAAATGAAGACTGAAGGGAAGAAGACCTTTGGGGAGGCCGAGACGTAGATGGGAGAATAATATTGAAATGGATTTGAGGGAGGTGGGATATGATGATAGAGACTGGATTGATCTTGGACAGGATAGGGACCCATGACGGGCTTATGTGAGGGCGGCAATGAACCTGCGGGTTCCTTAAAAGCCATTTGTAAGTAGTAGTAGTAGTAGTAATAATAATAATAATAATAATAATAATAATAATAATAATAATAATATAGCTTCCAGTTCGGTCAACATTTCAAGAAAGAACACAATTTTTCAATTATTAAAACGAGGCACACAATATTCTGAAAGGTTTTGAGCGAAGTATTAGGTAATTACATTAAATAAATATTCTGCAGGGATAATTTTCAATCTCTTGTGTTCTATACAGGGTGGAAGTCAGGGGCGAAGCTGAAGGGTAATCTGTGAGTCTTAGAATACCCATTGGATCTTCAAGAAATAAACGCATTTACATTTTCCTGTTTTCATTGGTACAGGTAAATGAAATCTCTAGTTTTCGGTCTAGTTACGGAAGGATTGACGCCAGCTCCTCGGCGCGGAACCAGCACGTAACTGCATTGTGGCTGCCCGCTGAATGATACTGTTTCAAACCAGGCTCGCTGCAGCAGACAGAGAAAGCATATGCGCATGCGCCAAGCGGAGTGCTTGCGTATGTCACGCTATAGGTTCGTTCCAACAACAGTCAGGAACCGTCCGTAACCATCGTGAGCATGCGCAGTACAGAAAAAGCGTTCCAACACAATCCGAACCAGTCCTGAACCGGAAACATGTACTGCAGTCGGGCGTTCCAACAAGCTTTTGACACGGGTTCGGAACGGTCAGAAGTAGTCCGTGGATTGAGGCATGTACGGAAGAGTACGCGAGACGCGCATGCGCATAAGCTCACCAACTCTCCTGGATACTGAAGAAAGACATGATCGACTGTTCACATCATTGAGGTTAAAGATGAAAAGTGACAGTACAGACGAATAATAAAACTAGAGATTTAATTTAAATTTTCGCCGAAAAGAAAGGAAATGAAAATTATTTGAGTAATGAAACAGTTAATTACAATTTCAACATGCAGCTTTGATTAAAAGTATAATAAATAACGTACATAAATTAATAATTAAAAAAAGAACTATTTTTAGATGAGAGTCCCCCAGTACACGACATTGAATTATCGGAATTCTTGCCTTCCATATTTTTTGTCATCTTTTTATAGAAAATGATCGAAATTCTATTTTCTGCAATTAGAATTAGCTGCGAAACGATAATAATTAAGCATCCCGTTCTTAGCAAAGATGATCACAGTTATAGCATCTCTGGATTTAGTACATAACGATCCGCGAAAGCGTTCCAACAGCATCCAGTCCAGTTTCAATCCCATAGCAGATGCTCAACTAGAGCATGCGCATAATATGGTACAGGAACCTTACATGAACTGATCCATGAACCGCTTGTTGGAACGAACCTTATAAGCGCTTTTAGAATAAGAAGGCATATGGCCTAAGCCAATTGAGTGCTAGCAGCAGTGCGACGTTGTCAGAGTTGTCACATGGTGCACGAGACGTGGAAGACAGAGACAACAGATAAGGACAGAAATATCAGTTGCAGCTCATTGCAGCGAGCGTGTGGTTCGAGATCTTTTCCTTCATTATGTGTAATATTTAAATATAATTACTCTTACTGAAGTAATATTCATCTCAATCTTTATTACTTCTTCGCTTCACAGATCAGTAGATTTTGGAGGCACTAACTTTCGAAATAAAGTGACAGATATGTAGAAATTTACTATGCTAATGTCAGACAAAGAATGTCTTAATTTTAAAAAAAGAATGCTGCATATTGTATCTGACATGTTGAAATATTCTCTTGAAAAAATTGAGGGCGAGAAAATTTATCCAAATGTTCTGACTTCCTTGTACAGCAATGTTGAATTTATTATTGTTTATATCTCCAGAGGAAAGATGAGATAAAGTTTGTTTGTAGGGGCAGCCTACGAATCTAGCGATAATAAAACGTAAACATATATGTAGATACGTAATTTAGTATTGATATTGAAGTTGAAAAGTATTTTATTTTTCCTCTGATAAATGAAGCCTATTTAATTTAATTTAATTCTCAAGCTAATACCTACCTAGGGTCCAGGGTTCTATATTCTCGTTACGAATCTGGTTATAGTGCAACGTAAGCATAATATGTGATCATACATAATTCAGTATTCATACTGAAACTGTAGGTTATTTTATTTTTCTCTGTTAAAATAAGTCTATCTAATTTTATTTTATTCTCTAACTTTTACGTATCTAGAGGTCCAGGGTTCTATAGTCTGGCTAAGAATCCGGCTATAAGAATATAAGCATATCTGTAGGCCTAATTCAGTACTCATATTGAAATTGAAGATTACTTTCTTTTACTTTGTTAAATCAAGCCTATCTAAAATTTCATTTAATCCTCAAGCTTATACCTACCTAGAGGTCCAGAGTTCTATGTTCTATCACTCTGGCGTGGGCAGTATAAGCCTACGAGTGAAGATAGTTATATATAATTGAATATGAAAACCGTAACCCAATAATATCGTTAATATATTGAAGGTAAATTTGTATATTACAGAAAGGTATATAATGTAATATATTATATACAACGCAAGGTTTTTAAAATAGAAACTGAGTTTTGGAATTATAAAATCTCCTCGTTTCTAGCATTCCTGTATTTATTTATATTTTTAGTAGGTTATTTTACGACACTTTATCAACATCTTAGGTTATTTAGCGTTTGAATTAGATGGTGATAATGCCGGTGAAATGAGTCCGGGGTTCAGCACCGAAAGTTACCCAGCATTTGCTCATATTGGGTTGAGGGAAAACCCCGGAAAACCTCAACCAGGTAACTTGCCCCGACCGGAAATCGAACTCGCCTGGTTTCGCCGCCAGACGCGCTGACCGTTACTCCACAGGTGTGGACCGCCTGTATTTATTTTAAAAGTGAAATGTAATTAAATTGCTTCATCTTATAAAGTTTTTAATGCTCTTAAGCAAGAATGTTGTTAATACTCTTCGTATAATTCATCGAAAAAGAAGCAGGAGTGTTTATGTTTACAATATCAACCAAATATCTCATACGTTTAAGCAGTATTTCGTCTTATACCATGTATAATATTCCAATGAAAAGTTAAAATCGTATCCGTGGTTATTCTCAGCTTTCTTCTTGCTTTCCATGTTCTATAATGTCACTGCTAACACATACTACTAATGTATTTCAAATATCGTACGATGAAGTAATACACGATTCTAAAAATCGTCAAATAATTAACATGTTTTGCGTTATTTTCCAGGAGAGGTAAATACAGGTAGCCTACAGTATACCACCTATTTGAATTATCTCTTTGCCCTGTCCGAGAATACGAGATAACGTATGTAGGCCCTACTTCTAAACCACACGTCTCTGCAGTCAGATTCTTTGTTTCTAAAAAACCTGACACGCATTGCATCATAAGCTAGTCCTTCAGAAAAATTATAATACAGAAAATACAATACTCCTCGCCTGCGAGTGTACAGTAGGACAATCCTTTTGCGTATAACGGATGAAATACCAGAGCCACTTGCAATCTCTTCAAGATACATTGTTATGGTAAGTTAGACATCACACAAGAGAAAACAGTCCACGTCTGAATTTGAAAATAAACAGAATCTATCTTCGTTTATAGAAATCGACTTCAGAGCAAAATATGTTGTAGGGTGTAGGTTGGATATCTCTGTTTAGTTTTAAAGCGATAACACGAGAGCCAGTTGACATACAATTGCCATTCTTGTATAGTTGGATTGAGAATTCTGAGCTCTATCGAATGGCACAGCTTAAAATTCATTCCTAGCCATAAGTATTGTGCGCGCAAGAAAGAAACTAATACGCGACGCTTCAGCGAGACTTCGCGACGATATAGCTAGGCAACACCGCTTCACTGTTACTGGCTAGTCGTGCTAGACCGGCCTGAACTAGCTCCGCCTTATATGCCTTCTTATTCTGAAGCTCTGTGAAGAGCCTAGACCTGTAGTGTCAGAGTTGTAAGCTCCGAAACCGGTTGTGGTGCTAGAGACATCCAGTCGGAGCGTGAACTTGCTTATGTCTGTGGAAGCACCGGAGCTCGCAACGAGTTATAGTGGAGCGCTTCGCTCCGTTTAGGCTGTCTGACAACGCTGGCCTAGACTCTGAACCGTTCTCTGAACGCCGACCTGGATGGCTCAAGCTGTAGGGGCACGGCATGTCTCTGTCGCTTGATCCGAAAGGTTGTGGGTTGGAGTCCTGCCTTGAGCATGGGTATTGTGTACGTACTAGTTTAAGAAAACGGGGAAAAAAAAAAGTGTCATTCAGCGTCACCAACCTCAATACTAGCGAGTCTGCTACAAACGTCCCGAAATTCAGCTACAAATACCAAAATGAAGCCACACACATTCAGAGAGTAATAAACAGAGTCCACGACCTATGCTATAGTTACAGTGTTGGAAGGCGGATGTGTTGGATATGTCATTCATTAATTTCGGGCCAGTTCATTTTTGTTGCATAGGCGACTCCCAATAAAGACACTATCAGATGTCGGAGAATTCACGAATCCAGGAATTGACCGTTGAACAATGGGCGCAATTCACATAACAGGAAAATAAAACTGAAAATACCAAAGCTTTCCTTGCCATAAATAATGGTCGCAGTGTCCGGAATTCAGCATTATCTGAAATTTTCTGTTATGTTTTCGTAATTTTTTTAGGAAGCGAGGAACTTCTTATGACTATTAGAGTGTGAGAAAATAAAATTTGATAGAAGAATGTGTTTACACATAAATTTGAGTATTCACAAACAGTTATTCGATCGAATCTCATTGGGCTACATTTTGTCATTCGACTACGTAGCTAAAAGCTACGTTTAGCCGAATTCGGCCACGGTTGGCAACGCTGCTGTCTGTCAGTGTGTGAGAAATTATAGGGTAGTATTCATTTTTCATCGGTCTGTTTCCGTAAAGTACAGATGTGTTCATTATTATCATGTAGCCTATCATCCATTATTCACTTACGTTTTTTATTTTTATAGTCACCTGTGGGTGCGATATTTCGATACTACGAATATACTTATAGTATAGAATTCGAATTAGATTAACTACTAAAACGAATGTGAAATTGAAAATATATTTAACGGTTAGTAAAGAATACTACGTGAAAACAAACTTTTCCTAATGAAACATTTCGACGCAGGAGCATGACTGTATTGGTTAGTAGTAGAAGGTTTATTTTGCCTGGCAGAGTTAAGGCCATGAGGCCTTCTCTTCCACTCAACCAGGTTTCAATAATATACATGAGATACAAAATTTGATTACAAAACAACACAAAAGAAAATACTTTAGAAATTACATAAAATATAGTAGGAAATTACAATAGACAAGATCAGTTACATAATATAAAATTACAGATAGTCAAGATCAGTTACATAATATATAAAATAAAGTAGAAAATTACACATAATCAAAATCAGTTACATAACATAAGGGGAATACACACACACAATTTATAAGACCTAAAATGCCTGAGACAAATTGGACGATTAATTTACTTCAGATATATTATTCAGTTAATATACTAATTGGAGAATACATATGGGTGACAAGACATAAAATGTTGATTAGCAAAGTCCTACTAAATGGCATACAAACACAAATGATTAATTAATATATGAAGATAATAAAAAAGAAAAGAGAAAAAAGAAGAAGAAGAGAGAGGAGAAAAAATAACTTGGTCATTTAAGACTATTTAGATACTTCCGCAAGAGTCTAGTTCTGTTCATTAAAGACATTTCTAAGTAGAGTGTAGTTAAAAGATTTTAGACTCCGACTGCTCCTGATTTCCTGTGACAAGGAATTCCAGGAACGGGCTGTGTGTATTGTGAAGGAAGCAGAGTAGAGAGATGTTTGATGGAATGGAATTGATAGAACATGGTTATGCTGTGAACGTGTATCACGGTTGTGGTGGGATGCTAAAAGTGTGAAGCGAGGAACTAGGTAAATAGGTGTGGAATTATTTAAAATCTGATACAGCAAACAGAGTGAATGAACTGAACGTCTCTCCCGTAAACGAAGCCAAGATAATTGAAAGAAATACTCGAAGACATGATCATAGCGACGGCTGTTAAAAATGAAACGAACACAAGCATTATGAACACGCTGAAGCCTCAATGACATTTCAACACTAAGATCACTATACAAAACGTCGCAATAGTCAAAGTAAGGCATCACCAGGGTCAGTATCAAGATCTGTTTCAGTTTAGAAGGAAAGAAATTTTTCAGTCTTTTCAGAGAATGCAAGATTGAGAAAGTTTTCTTACAGACATATTTGACCTGTGCATTCCAGCTGAGATTCGAGTCGAAATGGAAACCTAAGTTTTTAACCGTAGTCCTGAATGGTATTATAGTATTATTTAAAGTCATTGGCAAAAGTGTATTAATGTTGATGGAAGATAGTAATCTTTGATGTCCTAGTAGAATTACTTGGTTAGCAGCAGCGTCTTTAAATAACGACGCGGTGAAGTGAAGTGAGAGCGGTAAGTTATTCCAGTGCATGTTTGTGAGTTTAAAAACATGGATCACAAACGTTTATTCTGACCAAACAAAGCATTTGCCTGCAGGTTTGTTGCTGAAATATTTTTTGAACAATGGCCTATCTATCAAGAAACAGTGCGGCTCATAAGATTGATTCTCGCCTTCCCTGTATCTACTGCGTCGAGTGAACGAAGTATGAGTGCACTGAAGAGAGTTAAGACATTTTTAAGGAACTCCATGTCAGATTCTAGACTGACCAATTTGAGTACTCTGGCTATTGAGAAGGGCTTGTTAAACAGTCTTTTCAGGGATGATATCTTCAAAGAACGCATCATCGACATCTTTGCAGAGCGAAAAACACGCTGAGTGGAATTTATCTACAAAAAATACAGGGACATCATTTTATTTTTACTAACATTTCTGATATTAACCTGGCTATACCTTTGGATTAACGGTTGCTACCTCCTTCCACGACTGGAGTTCGATGGCGTAATATACAAACAAATCACTTTACTAGGTATAGGAGGGAAGAAAATTAGTTCATCCATTTACTTAAACTAGGAAATATCACGCTTTTGAGTTTGATAATTTTCATTAGGTTTTTGTTTAATCAGAATACAGTACAGTATTAACAATAAGTGTTTTTACTCACGAACTGAGCTATCCATACGGATGTATTCATTATGCAGTGTATATTATACTGTCTACAGCACATTAGCGTACACTATAGAGAATGAAGTTAAATTGAAAAATAATCATAATATGAATATTTAAACACAAGTTTGGAAATGGTGGCGGTTCATTTCGATACAGGCTTCACTTCTAATGTGTATAATTCCAATTACCAGTTTCGTCCTTCATACTAGTAACTCATGTTGAAATAATTCTGTACCTACTCTGTAAAAGAGTACCTTACTTACTGTAAATTCAATCTTCACTTCTGCTCGATCCGAAAAGATAAAACTACTCAAACATGCTATCTACTGCCCGTCCAAGTGGTTATGTCGCAGGATCGTAGAAAGGGGGAAAATCACGTGACAGTTAATTACTTAACGAGACCCTTTTATTTAAGTTATTTTAAACAGTTGTATAATATTACGTAGGTGTCCAATTCCTAACAGAAATTAATGTTCTCAGAAAAGAGCTAAGACAGCCTTTACAGAGAGGCGAATAGAAGCTAGTGGTGAAAACCGGAATGCGACGTAGGCAAATGGACGACAGTACCTGTGCGAAAATGATGCAATATTGAAAGCTCTTTCGTCATTGGAAAACGCGAACATATTTTTGGAACGTACTGTGACGGTAAGGCTACTATGACTGTATATCCGGTCTTAGATCTGTGTGGAGAACGGTTGAACTTCATTAGTAGAAGGGGTGGGAGCGAAGTACATTCAAAAACTCAGGTACAATAAAAATTGAAGTAAAAATAAAATGATGTCCCTGTATAAGGAATGAACTTTAGAATACCCAGTTGCATGAATGTAGCTTCGCCACTGGTGGAAGTGCAGATTGAAAGGAACGATAGGGTACACTAAAATGAATAGAAAACGTGTATTACGTTTTGCGATTAAATGCACGGTTAATTAGAAAGTTAAGTTTGAAGTTTCAGCAGACAGGAAACATCGCCACTAACACACCCTTCTCGTGATACAGATGTAAAGGTCAACGAACTCGGTGTGTCTCGCTAGATGAGCTGTTCTCTGGCGCTGTGTTGCAACCAACTCGCATCGTGCAGTTCCTTCAAATTAGAGGTTTTTTAAATTAAATTTACGCGAAAACCGTCCGCACTATTGAAACACGCCAAAGGGATAAATTATATTTTATTGGTTTTCCTATCGGTTGAACAAAAATCACGATTCTACTCGCAATAATTACCGAACTCTCTACCACAACATGTCAGAGACTGTCGGACATTGTCTAGTTTCAAAAATAAATTAAAATTGCACTTTTTGAATTAGATTCCTTTCAGTTATAAGCCCTTCTCTCTGCCATAGTTTTGTAAAAATATAGGCTATATATTTCTTTTTCCTTCCTTTCCCCTTTTTGTTCTCTTTATCAGCCGATGAATTTATTATCATAACCTTTTTATCGTGAATTTTATTTAATTTTCGTATTTCTTTTATTTTTTTATTATTTTATTACATTCCATTTTGATATATTCTTCCTTACGTTTTTCCATATTAACCATTTGTGCTAAATGGGTTGCTTTCACTATATTCCAATGTATTTTACTTTCTTTTTTTTTTCTATTATGGTATTATTTTCATGTTGTTTAGTGTTGATTTTATTATGCTATTATTATTATTATTAGTATTATTAGTATTATTATTATTATTATTATTATTATTAGTTTGTAATATGTTAGTATTCTGTTCTTTAACTTTTTGTTAAATTTTAACTGCTTGTATACTTTGTGACCTGGTAGAGTGTAAGAGAAGGCCCTATGGCCTTAACTCTGCCAGTATAAATAAAGAATTATTATTATTATTATTATTATTATTATTATTATTATTATTATTAGTTTGTAATATGTTAGTATTCTGTTCTTTAACTTTTGTTAAATTTTAACTGCTTGTATACTTTGTGACCTGGTAGAGTGTAAGAGAAGGCCCTATGGCCTTAACTCTGCCAGTATAAATAAAGAATTAATTATTATTATTATTATTATTATTATTATTATTATTATTATTATTATTATTATTATTATTATTATTATTATTAAGAGATTGTTAAACATTTGAGAAAAACATTTTTCTGGAAAAATTATTAACTTTCCACCAATATGATGATATAGTTTTTTGTTACATACAACAAGAGCTATTCGCTCTGAAAATCTGCAGGGTTACTTCACTTCCACTCTATATATAATATTTTATTTTATTTTTTATGATTCTGCATTTTTTAAATACCTACTTACCCCATCAAGTTCAAAGTTAGGAATATATTTTTTCTTCATATTGTTATCCCGAAGTACTCTGAAATTTGGAACAGAGAGGAGCTTCATGTGTTGCTTCTGGGTTAAATGCCCGCGGGATAGATTTCTATGACGCTTTGCTCTCGGCATTTTGTAGATTTCTTGTCTAGAAAGAAAAAAGAACAATAGCATAATATATTAATTAGTTCAAGATTCACCGCTGATAAGATAATGCGGTTAAAATCTAACCAGGAAAAGACAGGATAGATTATTTATCACTTTCAGCGTATTTTGATATCAGATTATAAATTTGAAGCTGTAGACAGTTTTACCTACTTAGGTTCGCTAGTAAACATAGCCTAATAATGATTGCTCAGAATAAACTAAGAAACGTATATTTCACACCAACCAATATTATTATATTTATTTATTTATTTATTTATTTATTTATTTATTTATTTATTTATTTATTTATTTATTTATTTATTTATTTATTTATTTATTTATTTATTTATTTATTTATTTATTTAATCTGACCAGATAAGGCCTTCTCTTTTATTCTACCAGATACCACATATAAATACAAAAAAGAAATACAGACGCTGATGAAAATAATACAAATTAAATTAAAGCCCTATAGAGGGACAACAGGGTCAAAAGAATAATATAGAGCTCTCATCGAGCTAATACAAGATAAAAAAGAAGGAAAAACAGAGATAGCAATGATGATAGTGATAACTGATAACTGATGACGATGATAATAATAGTAATAATAATAATAATAATAATAATAATAATAATAATAATAATAATAATAACTTGACTTGCAAAATAATTAAAAGCATATTTGCTAACAATTAACCTGTTAGTGCTGAGAACTATTTTCGTATTAGTGTTCTACATTTTTTCATATATACCTGATCTATGCATCGCTCAAGTAATGGGAAAAATATTTAAACAATTGAAGAGTCCACTGCAAGAATGATGGATGTCACTTTCTTGTCGAAAATGAACCAAAACTATCAATGCATAGCTTAAGACATATAGAATGTACGTAGAGAGTTATATGGCATTAACACTGATAGTCATTGTCCAGTAATGATCGGAAAATCACAGTTAAGCTTTGAGCGCTAAGCATTTCAAACTTTCAATTGCTTCTCCTGCAAAATGTATTCAAAATAACATCTATCATTCTTGCAGTGGACTCTTCAATTCTGTAAGCATCAGAAGATGTTAAAATTTCATGCCAACTTTAATTACCACTGAGCACTAGAGAGATTTTTTATAGCGTTTAAAATCTGGCTCATAGTGAATAAATTATCATCTGACATATGAAACGAAATCCGCACAATTTTGCATACTGTAGTGCTCACAACACTGTAGGACAGTGGTCGTCAGCACTCGCTGAAATGGGTAACGTGTAAGGAGTGTATCAAAATATGCACCTCGCGCACAAGGGAGAGGAAGAAAGCATACCAACCAGCAGCCACGGATGCACGCTAGTGCATCTCTTATCCGTGGGTAAGAGACGCTACCCCGGGGATGCACTGTGCTGATGACCGCTGCTGTAGGATATAGGCCTACTCGCAATAAAACCATTATCATAAACTAGCTTTGAAATATTAGGGATCAGAGAACGGTGGCTAGGGGCGGGTTAGGGACGAACCTTCAGCATGTCGGCCAGAGCGAGGCCTATTTTTTTTATCTCGCTGTTATTTATACTCGCTTTAACATCTTTGGTCATATCGTGAATTAATTTCTTGGGTGAAATCCGAAGGCCTGTGTACTATTGTTGAGACTGGTCCTATTGTTGTGAACTAGATGGCGACTGTAGACTATATGTATTACTGATTTGTTATGAATGTGATTTCGGTGATGAATGACATCCGAATTTCCTGGCATTTGCCTTACGGTTGAGGAAAAACCCTGAAAAACCCCAACCAGGAAATTCAACCCAACTGGGAATCGAACCCGGGCTCTCTGCGTAAGAGACCAGCATGCTGACCCCTACACCACAGAGGTGGTCAGTGAGGCCTATTGTGCACCCCGCATTATAGGAGGAAATTGCAAACATTTGTTAATAGATGTTTACGAAGAATCTTAAAAATTAGATGGCCAGATATAATCACAAACTATGGAAGATAACAAATCAGAAAGAAATCACAATAGAAATCAAAAGACGAAAGTGGAATTGGCTAGGACACACAATCAGGAAAGAAGATGGAGCAGTAGAAAGAATTGCTTTGGATTGGAACCCCCAGGGTAGTAGAACAAAGAGAAAGGCCAAAAAATAAATGGAAGAGAACAGTTTTGGAGAAAATTGCTAGGGAGGGGAAAACATGGAACGAAGTGAAGAAGTTGGCTACAAATAGGGTCCGATGGAGGCACTTTGTGATTGCCCTATGCTCCTCATGAGGAGATACAGGAGTTTGATTGATTATAGGAGGAATGAGGATGAGGTGTACCAGCCCACCGGTCGCAGAGACCCCTCACTCGCTCACCCAATGGGCCCCCTACACCTCCCCGCCCTAAGTTCATACCGTCCAGCACAGGATCCATCGCAACGGCCCTTCCAGGGTGTCGAAGCGTCCTTGGAAGTGCTCTTAAGGAATGAATCCTGGCAGAGATATTGCGGAAAACTTGGAATCCAGAGACGGTTTCGGAGAGGACGCCCCCTCCTGCAAGTGGGCGAAGACATGTGTCATGACCTGAATATACCTATGGAATGAGATTATGAAGATGAATGATATGAAATCTAAATATTTTTCTACAGGGAAGAGGAAAGGAAATGGACCGTTGCAATGAAAATTCCAACCCGGCATTTGCGTAAGTAACTCCGTAAAACTATGGAAAAACCCCAACCAGATAGTCAGCCCAAGCGGGAATCGAACCCGCGCCTGAGTGCAACTCCGAATCGGCAGGCAAACGCCTCAGCCGATTGAGTTACGCCGGTGGCTAGATAGCTAGATGGATGGACGGACGGACGGACGGACAGACAGACAGACAGACAGATAGATCGGATCGGCAGACAGACAGAGATAAAATAGGTGTACAGTAGTGGCAAAAAAAACCGGACCGATGTAATAATGAAAAGTCCCCAAAATGAGCCACTGCGCATGCCACGCCCGCATTCACAAGATGGCGAGTAATCTATTGAAACTGTTGTAGTTTCGACTGCTGACGTAGCCCATTTCGAAAGCCATTAGAAAATAAGCTGGTAAAATTCATGTTCTGGGAATAAGTTAATTAAGTAGTAAAATATCGCTGGAATAGAAAAGTATTGGGAATAAATTTGAATAAGGAATAAAAAAAAGTTTCCTTCCCAGGCAGGATTCGAACCAACGAAAGTCTTAGTTACCAGTCTATCGTGCTGTCACTGTGAACACGGCTCTGAAATCAGCTACAAGGGTCGGTCCGGTTTTTTTGCCACTACTGTACATAAATTTAGCTCTTATTTCCGCATAATATGGCATCCAAAATAAAGAAAAATGTATCGTATATATATCTCTTTTCTTCATTCAGTCGGAGTCCCACAATTCACTTTTTTAATCCTCGACTTTAAGAAACGAGTTGTTTTCAATGTCTTAGGATAGAGCTTAGGTGATTTCAATCGTATACTTATACCAGGTGGACCATTTAAGTTGACACTAATGCGAAAGATCTTTAAAAAAAAGTGAGTTTTTAGAAATAAATGTTTTAAATAAAAAGAGGGAAAGCAAATTGCATTAGCTATCTTGTATTTGAAGAACGTTTTCAAGACCACTGAAAGGTCAATCTTATTTTTAATGGAAATTCATTGTTTTTATTGATGTAAACTTTCTCTTTGAGGTTATCCCTTAATATGTACGAACGACTCCAGAAAACATGCAGATGTTCATACTGAATGCTTGTGCAAATATTGAGGGAGAAGTAAATTATTTTACGTACACATCAATCTTTTGTGGAAATGCAACGAGGTCTAGAAGACTAGAAGGGCATCACTTTAAACATTTTAAAACTAATCTAGTTGAATGTTGAATTTTTCTTGTTTTATTTTTACTTTGAAATTTTTATATTGTAAATTTTTACAAATTGTGAAACTAATACTTAATATCAAAGACGGAAATCAATCGAAATTTGAATATATTTTATTAAACCATTTTTAACTTTTATCAAATAAATTGTGAAACTATTACAAAGAACACTGTTAAAAAATTGAAAAAATGGTTCATAAAAACACTATTTATTTTTGTACCAGGAATGAAAATAAAAAATAAAAACTTTAGCATTTCCTTTACAAAATAAGATTGACCTTCAAATAGTCTTGAAAACATCCTTAAAATAAAATATAAATAATGCAATTTGCTTTCCTCCTTAAAATCAATTAGGATTAACTTTTATTTAGAAAACGCTTCGCATTTGAGATTTATTTCTAAAAAGCTTAACATTCGAGATCTTCCACATGGTCAACTTAAAGCAAATGCTGGGTAACTTTCGGTGCTGGACCCCGGACTCATTTCACCGGCATTATCACCTTCATTTCATTCAGACGCTAAATAACCTGAGATGTTGATACAGCGTCGTAAAATAACCCAATAAAAAATTGTCAACTTAAATAGCCCACCCCATACTATATATAAACTCATATACATTCCTAGAAGGCGGATTTTCGCTATTATGAACTCGTGGTTTCAATTTTTCGTATGGGTATGTAATTAAAAATATTCTAGTGCATTAACATTTATAGCCTTACTTGGTATCAGAGCAGCAAATGTGACTTACCAAAAATTTATACAAATAAAAATCGGAATAAAATGACCACTGTTATTTACTGAATTTTATATTTCAAGGTCTGTAGTCTGAACACACAGAAGTTTGTAACAGAAACCAGCCCCGTAACCATGGAACGTACAAGAATTTAATACAATATATCAAAGCCTAACAAGAGAATGCAATTCATTGTTCTTATTTAGCATTTCATTCGATTAGCAGTACTCAATACTCACTATTGTTATCAGCGGAACATTTTTTTCCAAAATATGCTTATTTTATTGAGATTTAATATTCATTTTTACACGATTGAAATATAATTCATGCTCATTAATTATACGACTTTTGCAGCTGGTTAAATTAAATCTTTCCGTGTAAATTTATATATGGGGTTATTAAAAAGTAACAGGAGAGTTGAGGAAATCTCCATGGTTGAGTGTAATGTTTATACAGCAATTGGTATAATGGGATTGGGTTAAATAAATACACTTTTCTGTAAGATATACCTTAAGTGCGTTTAATGAACTGATATATTAAAAACATTAAATAAGCTACGATATGAATAGACTAACGGTCAATCCTCTAGTTTATTTATTTATTTATTTATTTATTTATTTATTTATTTATTTATTTATTTATTTACCTATTTATTAATATTTTTTTACTGGACAACAATAAATAATAATAATAATAATTATTATTTTATTTATTTAATTAATATTTAATATGCTGTATAACAACTAATAACAGCTCATCACAAGCCAATTCATTACAAAACATTAATAATGATATAAATTACAATAAAAGTACATTGGAATAATTATTTAAAATAATGACAGAAAAAAATATTAACTGAAAATTAAAGGATGGAATCATAATTATGTAGAATTATAAATCTGTAGCTCATTTAAATTTTTCTGGTAATTTTAATTTTCCAAAAATATTTCTTACAGAATAAAATAATCCTAAAAAAATATTTTTTTATAAACTTATTGATTTTCCATCTCAAAATTTGTTTTTACCTTTAATGTACATAAAGCTGAACACATTTATTATATTGTAAATAAAATTAAGTTCAAAAAATTAGCTAATAATTTTGATATTTATTTAAAGGGAGGTTATAAGTGAAAAAAAATCATGAATTCTTTATTATTAATTTTTGAACCAAAAATGTTGCATAACAAACTGTTACAATGATTTAATTTCATTCAAAGTAAAATTTAGATGGGACCAAGGATATGCATAAAAATTTATGTTTAAATATCCTATTTTAATTATTTGGTTCTAATAAAATTAAAAATTATGTTAAAGGATTTTATAAAAATTGAAAATTGTAAAAATTAAATTTTTATACTATGATTTAAATAGACATAAGACAAATTGATTGTATTAAACGAATCCTTCTATCAAACACGAATGTTGCCTGGACCAGATGTCCTATTTTATATTTTATGCTCAATTATTTCTAAAAATAATAAATAAATAAATAAATATAAATGAATATAATGCAAATGATATAGAAGATGACGAGAATAAATAATAATAATAATAATATAATGATAATAATAATAATAGTAGTAGTAATAATGGCATTATTTATTTTATTTTATTTTATTGATATTTATGTACTGGTCAACAAGCGGTTGACCAATAAAAGTACAGCACAGTGAATGCAAATAAAAACAGTAAAAAATTATACAATAGTATTTACAGTTTAACTATACAGGGTGAACCGTAATGTCATTAATTTCCGAGAATTATTCTTTGAGGCATTTCAAACAAAAAAGTTTAATACAATTTTGCTCGTTTTTGCTTCCTTTTGGATAAAAAAATTGTTTTATATCAAACATTTCATAGCATATTTTGGGAAAGCCATGGGTTTAATTTCCAATATGCTATGTTAATTTAAGAGAACAGTGTATTTTAATAATAAATTATTGAAATAATTTTATTGTTGTTCTTTAAATGTGCAGAAATTTTACCCGAACAATTGTAACTTTCGTTCTGAAAAGGAATTTTAAAATGGATTAGTTACGTGAAACCCGGGGATCCGCGGGGACCACTGGTTTATATAATGCATTCATTTTATCTTTCCACGCTTGTGGAGATAGAGGGGAAACGGCATTGCACAGCGCAGCCGTCCACATTCGAGCGTGGAATGATAAAATGTATGCACTGTACAATTGTATTTGGCAAATTTTATCATGGCAGGAAATCCATAAGGTCACTAGCGTAGCGCGTTTTCCTGCTGATCCGAGGCAGCCTTCGGCTTGGGTTCGATTCCCGCTTGAACTGATTACCTAGTTGGGCTTTTTTTCCAAGATTTTCCCCTACCGGAAGGCGCATGTTAGATAATTCATGGCGAGCTCTCGGCCTCATACCGCTAAAATAACCAATGCCAGGAACGACTCTAGAATACAGGTAAGTGGCTAAAAAAACCGCGATATCAAGGCCAACTTTATTGTACAGAGAAGTTCATGAAGTAGGTTTCGAAGGGAAATACTTACCTTTTGTTCGCTGATATCTATTTGTTTGTGCAAGGATTTTTTTTTTTTTTTTTTTTTTGGTCCAGGGAAAATACTCTCTTTATTCGCTGATCAAACACATTACTCATTTTAACTTGATATTTTGTAACAATATCTACTAAGCTAGTGGAAGTCTTTGGTCCAGTGATAATTACCATCACTTTATTCGTGCTTTTTTGTTATTTAACGACGCTGTATCAACTACGAGGTTATTTAACGTCAATGAGATTGGTGATAGCGAGATGGTATTTGGCGAGATGAGGCCGAGGATTCGCCATAGATTACCTGACATTCAACTTACGGTTAGGGAAAACCTCGGAAAAAACCCACCCAGGTAATCAGCACAAGGGGGGATCGAACCCGCGCCCGAGCGTAACTTCAGACCGGCAGGCAAGCGCCTTAACCGACTGAACCACGCCGGTGGCTCCATATTCATCCTACATATTCGAAAATTGAATAATGAAATAAAGGATTCAATCCAGTGAACATAATTAATTGCTGAAACAAAATGTTACTGATACAAAACTCCAATTTGTTTCGAGAAGAGTTTTTTTAGAACCAGTTATAGCCTATAAACAATTAATCTGAAATCAAGCGATGAAATTAACCTTGAATCAAACTGAATTTAGATTTTTTGTTGTATAAATACTAATGGTTCGTAAATAATTTCATCTTGATATTAGATAAACATCTAAATGGCGATTTTTTTCATTTAGGCCTAAAACTAGTTGGGCTTATTTTAGAAGAAGTTAAATAATCCATCAAAATAAAGAATAATAAGCGCTATTCTTGCAAGTAAAACGAAGAATTTTATTTTAGTTGTACAGTAGTGGCAAAAACCAGACCGACGGAATAATCAAAGTCCCCGAAATGAGCCACTGCGCATGCCACGCCCGCATTCACAAGATAGCGAGTAATCTATTGAAATTGTTGTAGTTTCTACTGCTGACGTAGCCCATTTCGAAAGACATTAGAAAATAAGCTGGTAAAATTCATGTTCTGGGAATAATAAGTTAATTAAGTAGTAAAATATCGCTGCAATCGAAAAGTATTGAGAATAAATTTGAATAAGGAACAAAAAAAAGTTTCCTTCCCGGGAAGGAATCGAACAACGAAAGTCTTAGTTACCAGTTTATCGTGCTGTCACTGTGAACAAGGCTCTGAAATCAGCTACAAGGGTCGGTCCGGTTTTTTTGCCACTACTGTACTAAAATAATGTCTGTATTAACATTTTGTGTGAAAATAAATCCGTGGAAAGTCTAAAATTCCACATTCAGTATTCCCAACCTAACACACATAACATTTTACTTACCGCTATGACATATTGATTTTACTGTTTATAACATATTATTTTTAGAGACGTTCAGTAATAATAATTATACATTGTTACCACTGCATTTCATAAATTGCACTGTTAATTATTGTTTTTAAATATTTTCAAAAATTAAGTAAACTCTACAACTCCACTAAAGTTACTGCATTCGTGATATACAGAAAAAATCTCCTTGACCGGCAAAATTAAACTTGCATGTTATTACTGCAATATGTTATAAAATAATATTGTTAAAATATTAAAATGAAAATAAGTCATTACTAACACCGTTTGTTTTAAGTTCGCATTTATAGACTGGGGAAAAAAAGACAGACGTATATCACGGCCTCATTACAGAAAACATTTTAAAGCAACACAAAATATTTTTGTTTTGCAAATTTGCCATTGAACAGAAACAAAGATGGAGATATCAATGCAACTAATTGAAATTCTCAACTACGTTTCGCTTTTTCAAACTTTTCCTCAAATGAAAACTCAACATACCGCTCTTGTAACGTGATTACTATTACATACAATTATGTTTATAAAGTAGTACTGTGTTGTTATATAATATGTTGGCTTGTAAGTTATGTTATTTCCAGCTTTCACATATTTTCTCTGTGTTTTAGTCACACAACTTCAGACATTTTCAATATCTTAGAATTAAATTCGTGAAATTATAGTCTGCAGTTACAAACTCAGAATTTGTTTAGTTGTAACAAAATCTGTTTTTTCTTACTTCTCTACAATTTATTTGTGAGTGGCAACAATTTTAATCAACATCTGTCTGTTTATTGTTTAAATTTTAAAAGTGCATTTTCGTCTTCTTATATTTCTTCATAATTATCTGTTTGGTTATGGGTGTTATCAAGAAGACATATGAATATAGAATAATACATTACTAACCACCTAACGATTTCCCCTCGAATTTCGCGCTGCTGTCTTGTGTATTTTTGTGATCTTAAGGGGAGAGGATGGTATTATTTAAAACTTTTTTCCTATTTGGTGTAAAATAGTAATTTTTGTATGTAGAGAGCTCATAGCTGTGGCAACTCAACCAAAAATAAATATTTTGAAAAAAAAAATTATTTGGGGCCCAGATTTGAAAAAAATATACCCAATGCAGGATTTTACTAAAACCGATATATCTAAACCATTTTTAAAGGTATATTCATCCAGTTTTTTGCAATGTACTTGCAAAAGCATTTTCTACAAACTGTCTGTAACAGAATTTTGATATTGGTCCCTACGTTTGTAAAATAAACAATTAAAATTTAATAACACTTTTCTGAATTCCTTTATTGCAAACAAACAAACATAGTTTTAAAATGAAATCAATTAACAAAATTCTGTTACAGAGAAACGTTTCCTAATAGTCTAAAGAATGTGTGTTCTAAATTTCATGCATGTATCTTTAATAGTTCAGAAATTATATCCATTTTTGTCTGGCAATGTAGCAAAAAAAAAATGAAGTTACCGGAAACCGATAAAAGGGGGCCAGTGATTTAAAAAACCATAGCGCAGGAAGTTTAAAAATGGCGTCTCAACATCCGATAAGGGCACAAATACCCACAAAATGTTATGAAATGTATTCCACACATACCAAAGAGTATTTTAAAGATTTTTTTTAATTCAATTTACCGAAAACAACAATAAAAGAGGGCGAGTGATTTAAAAATCCATAACGCAGGAAGTTTAACAATAGCGTCTCAACATCTGATAAGGGCACAAATACCCACAAAATATTATGCTATGCATTCCACACACTTATCACAGAGTATTTTAAAGATTTTTTTTTAATTTACTCATTTTTCACCAAAAATACCCTCCTCTCCACTTAATCAACACTAAATCAAATTCACATAATTTTAGACGAATGTAATATAGTAGAGAGAGAATTCAGTTTATTTTCTTTCCTTCGATCAAAAGTGAACTCCAGTTAGCGATGTTTATGCAACCGGATATAAATTTGTACAAAAAGAAATCCTTCGGGGTACAAATATACCGAGGGAAAAATTGTATTTCTATCCCGTGATGTATATAGTCTATTTTTTTCCCACGACCGGGAGTAAATTGTAGCATTTTATTTATGAAATTCTTATTATTGAAATTCGCTGAGCTATTTCATTGAGTGCAAATCGTCGTCGTTCCTGCAATACAGTAACTTCTATGTGACATATTGATCGATTTTCAGATTTTTGCTCTATTAAATAACTTAAATAGTGATACAGCAAATAATATCTCCTATATATAATTATATTTCTTCGTTTCGGAAATATAAGAATTCACAGTCACCTATGTACGGCTGCCAAAGGATGAAGAAATGTGTTTGTTCTTCCTACTGAAAAATTTATATTTTGCACATAGGAGCTATTGCAGGAACAACGACGATATACAAAGATGCAAAGGAAATGTCATAGCAAGAACGATTCATATCGTCGTTCATCTTATGAAACTTATCATGTGACTTTACAGAAAATAATTTTTCAGCAGAAAGAAAAAATTAATTAAATATCAATAGGCCTACACTGATTCTCGATGATCTCATTTATGTTTATCATATTTACCAACATTTGCTACAGAATTACTTCATTTTCTTATGTAGGCCCATTGATTTTTAATCAATTTTTTCTTTCTCCTAAAAATTATTTCCTGTAAAGTCTCGTAGGAGCGTTCATAAAATCAACTACGATATATTATGCAATAATAATATGTTTCGACCACTTCTGTGGTGTAGAGGTCAGCATGCTGGTCTCTTACGCAGAGGGTCCGGGTTCGATTCCTGGTCGGGTTGAATTTCCTGGTTGAGGTTTTTCAGGGTTTTCCCTCAACCGTAAGGCAAATGCCAGGAAATTCGGGCCACAACATCCCTGAATATCACTGGCCTCATTCATCACCGAAATCATATTCGTAACAAATCAGTAATACGTATACAGTCGCCATCTAGTTCACAACAATAGAACCAGTCTCAACAGTAGTGCACAGGCCTTCGGATTTTGTACAGAAGATTAACTCGCGATATGACCAGAGATGTTAAAGCAAGTATAAATAACAGCGAGAAAAAAAAATGTTTCATTGTTACGTTACATTTATCTCCCTTACATTCTCTCCTTACGGAGGAAATGTTATATCAAAATAATCTTACTATAATACCAGACAGCTAGCAGTTCTGCGCGCGAAAGACGCTGGTGCTGCTACCTAGGCGGCCGGTGTGGAGATACTCGCGAAACAAGCTATAATCAACTGCAACGTGTATTGTTGCTGGGCTAGTTAATACTTTGTGTTAAATTGTCAGGGTGTATATGGTGCTACAATTACAGCATTAAAATTGCACCAAATCGTCTTTTGATTTTTATTTATTTTATTGGGTTATTTTACGACGCTGTATATCTAGGTTATTTAGCTCTGAATGATTGATAATGCCGGTGAAATGAGTCCGGGGTCAGCAATTACAGCATTTGCAAATTGGATTGAGGAAAACAAAAAACCTCAACCAGGCAACTTGATTTCGAACCCGGGCCACCTGGTTTCATAAAACCAGACGCGCTGACCGTTAAACCCAGAGCTCATGAAACGTGAGTCAAAAAATTCTTCAGTAGGCCTAATGCCTTTGTCTCTGTGTTGATAGAACAATAAAAATTAGCTTTTTATTTGGACCTAATAAATGGATAGAAGTTAAAATATATTGGAAATTTTGAAGGTTTTAGTAAATTAAGTTTTATTGTTATCCACATGCCTTTACTAATTATTACAAGCATCAGATTACTACAATTTTTATCTTTGCAGTTGTCAGCAATGGGTATATAAAGCGTTATTTTAAATTCATTCTTAATATTAGAATTAATTTTGTCTCACTAAAGCAAAGAAAAAATACGCAAGAATTAATTACGGAAAGTAATATGAAGTATGCAATATTTCTCATTATGCAGTTTTGATATAAGACAATAATTTTACATTAAATACTATTCAACATTTCTTAAGTGTTTCATTTATTATTCCACATTAGTAACTCACGTTTTAAACAATAGTCCGATTTCCGCTATGTTAATATCTGTATTTGTGGACGTAATTCCACGCCTCTCCGCTAGATGTCAAGTCCTCGATATTTCGCACTCACGTCAATGTTATTAGTATACAGCTGTCCAGTATTATTATAGTAAGGTATTTGTTATATTTCTCTCCCTGTTTCGATATTCTAGATCTAGGTCGTGGAAAAATGGTATTTTTATGATAGCGTTGCCTTTAAGATACAGAACGAAGTACTGCTCTCTTCCGTATCTCAAATCATACTGATGCTTCTGCGCAGTAAGCGTTTCAAATTCTGCACTTTTTGGGAATCCGAAACTCCATATTTATGTACCCAGTCACATACACTCGGGGAAAGACGTAGTTCTACGTCAAAATTATTTCCAATGACGTTAGTTCCTTGTTTAAAAAAATATATTACATAATTACAAGTTCTTCATTGTGGGTAAGTACCTTTAGATATACAAATTATTATTTGAGTTCTACGTAAACACTGACTCCATAGAAGTCTTTATTTCCATCCTTAACCAACAAAGCTACTTTATAATGTTCAAGTGTAGCATTAATTGAGATTTCATTGAGTGTCAAGTCCACGCCATCCATCTTGTACACACCCTGGAACAGACATGAGGGGTATTATAAAATAAATACTGTAGGCCTATAGATTATTTTAATGTGTTACTGAGACAGAATGCTGCAGCACCTTGTTAATAGGGCACTTTGCTGGTAAAGTGCTTTTCTTCACGACCTGTGGCCAGAATTGTTTGTCATTCTCAATCCACTCGCACAGATTTCTCCTCGGGAGGTCCACCTTCAAGTCTATCAGGTCTCTAGTTGTGTCAGACCGGCACATGTAGATCTTTACTTCAGCCTATGTAACATAAATATTTTACATTATGAAATGTTCCCATTTTTTATCACTACATTCTTTACATATTTTGAAACAAATTATATGAAGTATAAGATAATATAAGTCTGCTCTCAAAAAAACTGAAAGTTAGAATTTATAAAACAGTTATATTACCGGTTGTTCTGTATGGTTGTGAAACTTGGACTCTCACTTTGAGGGAGGAACAGAGGTTAAGGATGTTTGAGAATAAGATGCTTAGGGAAATATTTGGGGCTAAGTGGGATGAAGTTATAGAAGAATGGAGAAAGCTACGCAACGCAGAACTGCACGCATTGTATTCTTCACCTGATATCTCCTGAGTCCTGAGACATTTGTTGTTTTATTTTTAAAGTTCAATAGAATTCTTCACTTTAAAAAAGTCACTAATATGAGAAAAAAGGCTGAACAAAATCTGCAGGTTATAATTACGACACAAATGCAAGTATATTAGACTATACTTCGGGTCTCTGCACATACAAATTATATCACAATCATGTATGAAGTATAGTATAGTATACTATACTCTCAGAACTCAGGGGTTAATTAGGAACATTAAATTCAGACGTTTGAGGTGAACGGGGCATGTAGCACGTATGGGCGAATCCAGAAATGCATATTAGAGTGTTAGTTGGGAGGCCGGAGAGAAAACGACCTTTGGTGAGGTCGAGACGTAGATTTTATTTTATTTTATTTTATTTTATTTGGTTATTTAACGACGCTGTATCAATTACTAGGTCATTTAGCGTCGATGAGATTGGTGATAGCGAGATGATATTTGGCGAGATGAGGCCGAGGATTCGCCATAGATTACCTTGCATTTACATTACGGTAGGGGAAAACCTCGGAAAAAACCCAACCAGATAATCAGCCCAAGCGGGGATCGAACCCGCGCCCGAGTGTAACTTCAGACGGGCAGGCAAGCTCCTTAACCGACTGAGCCACGCCGGTGGCTCGAGACGTAGATGGGAGGATAATATTAAAATGGATTTGAGTGAGGTGGGATATGATGCTTGGGACTGGATTAATGTTGCCCAAATATTTTCGTAAGCACCTTTGTAACCTGCCTTGCTCATGGGCTTTATAGAGTGACTGACGTTATAGTTCATATAGCCTAATGACGTTGACAGTTTCATATCAAATAAAAAAAAGTATTTCGAAAAACCCATTCCAGAATAATGAAGTTCAGACAAATAGAACCTGACATTCCCATGCCTCCAAGTCTAGTACTCACGAAATGGTGTTCCTGGGTAGGCTAAATGCTATCTCATATTACACAGAATATAATAAAATAACAAATATTCTTCATTATTCAAATAGTGAAGAGGCTTCTTTGATTGAAACTAAAACACTATTTTCAAAACAATTATTGGAAAGTCTGCATTTTATAAACAACTATTATGGGGTGTTCTCAACAGCCATTACGCAGCTTGAAGAATACGTAAGTTAGAGCTGTCTAAAAGTATAAACATAATCGAGGACGTATCCGAAAAAAATGAGTAAGTTACATTCTGAACCATCTGCTTAACGAGCGAAAAAGAAACTGTATAGTATTCTCCCAAAAATAGAGGTTTTCAGTGATACTTGACGTAAGAAATAAACTTATTAAACAAGAACAAATAACTGAAAATGAATCCTATTACTAATATGCACCATTAACGTCCTGTGATATCGAAATAACTTTCTCCCAGTATAAAAACTCTTTAAGTGACAATCGCAGAAAATTCACATTCGAAAATTTACGAATCTACACGATTGTTGGCTGTAATTCCTGCATCGAAAGCAACGAGGAGGATGGATGTACAGTAGTGGCAAAAAAAGCCGGGCCGATCCTTCTAGCTGATTTCAGAGCCTTGTTCACTCCAGAGCACGATAGACTGGTAACTAAGACTTTCGTGGTTCGAATCCTGCCTGGGAAGGAAACTTTTTTGTTCCTTATTCAAATTTATTCCCAATACTTTTCAATTGCTGGTAAAATTTATGTTCTGGGAATAATAAGTTAATTAAGTAGTAAAATATCGCTGCAATCGAAAAGTATTGGGAATAAATTTGAATAAGGAACTGTGGGCTAAAGCAAGAAGATGCACAATTACCTTTACTTTTTAACTTTGCTCTAGAGTATGCCATTGCGAAAGTCCAGGATAATAGAGAGGGTTTGGAATTGAACGGATTACATCAGCTGCTTGTACGATTGTATGCGTATGACGTAAATATGTTAGGAGAAAATCCACAAACGTTTAGGGAAAACACGGGAATTTTACTGATCAAGTAAACAGATAGGTTTGGAAGTAAATCCCGAAAAGACAAAGTATATGATTATGTCTCGTGACCAGAATATTGTACGAAATGAAAATATCCAAAAATTGAAATTTATCTTTTGAACAGGTGGAGAAGTTCAAATATCTTGGAGCAACAGTAAAAAATATAAATGATATTTAGGAGGAAATTAAACACAGAATAAATATGGGAAATGCCTATTATTATTCGGTTGAGAAGCTTTTATTATCCAGTCTGCTGTCAAAAAATCTGAAAGTTAGAATTTATAAAACAGTTATATTACCAGTTGTTCTTTTTGATTGTAAAACTTGGACTCTCACTTTGAGAGAGGAACATAGGTTAAGGGTGTTTGAGAATAAGGTGCTCAGGAAAATATTTGGGGCTAAGAGGGATGAAGTTACAGGAGAATGGAGAAAGTTGTATAACACAGAACTGCACGCATTGTATTCTTCACCTGACATAATTAGGAACATTAAATCCAGACGTTTGAGATGGGCAGGGCATGTAGCACGTATGGGCGAATCCAGAAATGCATTTAGAGTGTTAGTTGGGAGGCCGGAGAGAAAAAGACCTTTGGGGAAGCCAAGACGTAGATGGGAGAATAATATCAAAATGGATTTGAGGGAGGTGGGATATGATGATAGAGAATGGATTAATCTTGCTCAGGATAGGGACCAATGGCGGGCTTATGTGAGGATGGCAATGAACGTCCGGGTTCCTTAAAAGCCAGTAAGTAAGTAAGTAAGAACAAAAAAGTTTCCTTCCCAGGCAGGATTCGAACCACGAAAGTTACTAGTCTATCGTGCTTTGGAGTCACAAGGCTCTGAAATCAGCTAGAGGTTTTTTGCCACTATACAAACACAGCGCTTCGACATCGTTATTTACATTCGAAGTTTGTTGGTATGACTCGTTTAAGGATAAAAGGAATTGCATAGTGCATGCGTGAGTGCATTGGTTGCCAAAGTGTATGGGATCCTATGCCTGGTCATTACAGTGAATATTCTGTAAGAAATAGAACTCCTTGCGTAACTATTATCAGTGCGATTTAAGCACCATGAGAAAAAACAAATTGAAATCACAGGCATCGGCTGGAAAACTCATGACATGACGAATGTCATGCAGTATGCTGCAGTCTCGTAAGAAAGCGTTTAACCACCTTCAGATCAAACGGTCCGAGACAAAACCGTCCTGTTCGAGGCAGGATGTTGGATGCAGTATGCTGCCGGCCAGGTAACTCACCGTTGCATCCGGAGGCAGATCTCTTTTGAACTGGGCATTCCCGCTGATCTTGAAGCTTGTCCTGCCGAGTTTCTTTATCTTCAGCTTTTTAAGGACGATCATGTTGTCTATCGCCTTATCAGGCACAAATCCATGCACCATGATTCCATGTTCCTGTATGAATGAGATCAAGATAGGTGTGATTGTTACTGCAGCAATACAAGAATTCCAAACTTTATTTTTACTCGTATTTGAGGAAGCTAGCAGAATATTTACAACTTATTAATAAAGCTAGATCTACAAAAATTAAAATCTTTAACGTTAATGTGAAATCAGTCTTATTACATGGCTGTGAGACATGGAAAACAAGTAAAATTATACAAAATAAACTGCAAACATTTGTTAATAGATGTTTACGTAGAATCTTAAAAATTAGATGGCCAGATATAATCACAAACTCAGAACTATGGAAGATAACAAATCAGAAAGAAATCACAATAGAAATCAAAAGACGAAAATGGAATTGGCTAGGCACACAATCAGGGAAGAAGGTGGAGCAGTAGGAAGAATGGCTTTGGATTTGAACCCCAGGGTAGTAGAACAAGAGGAAGGCAAAAAATACATGGAAGAGAACAGTTTTGGAGGAAATTGCTAGGGAAGGGAAAACATGGAGCGAAGTGAAGAAGTTGGCTAGAAATAGGGTCCGATGGAGGCACTTTGTGAATGCCCTATGCTCCTGAGGAGATACAGGATTTTGATTGATTGATTGATTGATTGATTGATTGATTGATTGATTGATTGATTGATTGATTGATTGATTGATTGATTGATTGATTGATTGATTGATTGATTGATTGATTGATAAAGCGTTAAGCCTTAGATGATCAAAATAAGACCTATAAGTTACAGGGATTTTAGTGAACCATTAATGTTATTATTGGCAGTTATGGGAAACGTGAAGACCCCTCAAAGTACCAGGGAGTATATCCTCAGTTTTGGCCACACTTAAAGATAAACGATTTTTTTGCACATCGATTTAATTCCTTATCAATTGACTATAAGCAGTCGTCTGTCACATTAACTGCCAAATCATCCGCATATAAATACGAATTAATATTACTGGAACGTAGAGCAAGAGGTACGTCCAGTGGTTGAATTGGAAGTAAATTACTGCTGGTATGCACAGACTTGTCTTGCGTTACTATTGTGGGGATTTCTTAAATAAGACATTGCTCCTGCACTCAAACTAAATAACGTACTATAGAAGACATCACACACTACTGAAGAATGTCTAAGAAAAGGTACAGAGTATGAGAACACTATTGGTTAGCATAATTTATTGTGTGGGCAGCTTCACTAAATAACAGTCAATTTTAAATGTTTACTGCCGGTATGCTTTTTGGCATCTTATTTTACTTCCCGTATGCCATACCGGCCCAATTCGGCCTCTGAGTAACTAATGTACAGTACTTATACAGGGACATCATTTTATTTTTACTTCAATTTTTATTGTACCTGAGTTTCTGAATGTACTTCACTCCCACCCCTTCAACCGTCTTCCACACAGATCCAAGACCGCATATACACCCATAATAGCCACAGTACGTTCCAAAAATATGTTCGCATTTTCCAGTGACGAAAGAGCTTTCAATATTGAATCATTTTCGCACAGGTACTGTCGTCCATTTGTCTACGTCGTATCCCGGTTTCCCCAACCAGCTTTTATTCGCCAGCTAGTGGCTGGGCTGTCTTAGCTCTTTTTGAGAACATTAATTTCTGTTAGGAATTGGACGTCTACGTAATATTCCGTACTTAACAACTGTTTAAAATAACTTAAACAAAAGGGCCTGTTAAGTAATTAACTGTCACGTGATTTCCCTCCTTTCTACGACCCTACGACATAACCACTTGGACGGACAGTAGATAGTATGTCTGAGTAATTTTATATTTTCTGGCAGAAGTGAAGATTGAATTTACAGTACGTAAGGTACTCTTTTTAGAGTAGGTACTGAATTATTTCAACATGAGTTACTAGTACGAAGAACTGTTTTTTTTATTTTTATTTGATTATTTAACGACGCTGTATAACTACGAGGTTATTTAGCTTCGATGGAATTGGTGATAGCGAGATGATATTTGGCGAGATGAGGCCGAGGATTACGAAGAACTGGTAATTGGAATTAAGTACAATATGCTATAGTGCGATAATATGCACATTAGAACTGAAACCTGTATCGAAATGTGTTTAAATATCCATATTGTGATTATTTTTCAATTTAACTTCATTCTCTATATTGTACGCTAATGTGTTGTAGACAGTGTAATATATACTGCATTATGAATACGTCCACATGGACAGCTCAGTTCGTGAGTAAAAACACTCATTGTTAATACTGTACTGTATTTTGATTAAACAAAAACCTAATGAAAATGATTAAACTCAAAAGCGCAATATTTCCTAGTTTACGTAAATGGATGAACTACTTTCCTTCCCTCCTATACCTAGTAAAGTGATTTGTTTGTATATTACGTCAGTATCATCGAACTCCAGTCGTGGAAAGGGGTAGCAAACGGCGTTGATCCAGAGGTATAGACAAGTTAATATTAAAAATGTTAGTAAAAATAAAATGATGTCCCTGTATATTGAATAACAGAGTTCCCAAGACAGAGCCTTGGGACACACCGGAGACTACAGTTAAGTACTGGGAAAATTTAAATCTATCACTTAAATTTGATTTAATATAACTTAATACCATATTACTGAAGCCATAAAATTTTAATTTGTCCAGTAATTACAGTAGAGTGAGATGCACTATCAAAAGCGTTAGTCATATCATAAAACCCTTTAATTCTTTTCTCTTTGCCTCGGAACTCCACTTTATAAGGAGTTTTATTAAACTTTAGTGCAGTGGCGGCTCGTGATAAAATATTATGTGTGTTCACAATTTTGTGTTCCAAAATCGAAGAGAATTTGAAATCGTACGTTTTTAGCCTAATATGAAATGTCATGATTCCAATGTTTCACTGTCGAAAAAACCGTATATAAATTCAAAACAATATAATAATAATAATAATAATAATAATAATAATAATAATAATAATAATAATAATAATAATGAAACCTAGTCTTTTTCCAATTTTTCCTGGTAAGCCAGTTTACCCAGTTCTTCACTCTTCAAAATTACTTAAACAGAGTTCATTGTTTACGTTTGTTAAAAAATAATACGTAACACAATTTACAAAAGCGTGTGTTCAGTAATATATTTTGATTCACAACACACTGATACACTACAGCCTATACCAGTACTGTAATCCCATTCACATAGATTGATTACTATAAATACATGCCAGTAAATATTATTCTTAAATAATATAAACCACCATCCAGATATTTAAATTCATACCACCATCGCATTCAGCCAGCACGTCTTTGAAAGCCAAACTATGCTATATGCCGACACTGAAGTATAGTAATTCACAAACTACACTCTCGTAGCAGCACTGTACACACGTTCCGACAGTGAGATGCTGACACCTGCAGGCTAAAATACAGACTAATTACATTTCCTCCTCGAGTTATAGCACGTAAACGATATGCATCGATGCACCTGACATCTATAGGATAGATTCACTGATCACTTAATGCTTTGTGCTGTTGACGAGTCATAAGCGGCCAGCGAAAGATAATTTTCTCCCACGCATGCGTAAATTTCTGTAACCTTCTTGAAAAGAGCACGGCTTGTACGTGAACAGATGTTGCCAAGTTTACATAAGAAGTTTATACAAGATACGGGAAGTTTAAAATACTCGATCCTGATATTATACATCCCCACTACGTCAATACGGTATCAAATAATAAAACTAGTCGTGCATTAATGGAAACAAGGTTTTCACGTGCTCTTGTGCTCTTATTGACGCACCGCCACTGCTTTAGTGCCTTACTCACCTCTTTATCTTCTTCAGTCGAAACCTTCAAAGAAAGCAAGAGTGCCAACACAAATAACGCCTCTTTCACTCGCTTATTCATGCTGTCTGGCTTGTTGCTGGAAGTTAATGAAAATTATGAAGTCTCTGTCAACTCGTTATAACCGGAGAGGTTCACTGTTTCCGTTTCATTCTTTCGGACAAAACTTGCATCCGGTTTTAGTACAATCAGATGTACTCAGAGATACCTTACTAATGACTCTCGAGAGAGAACATATTATTATGAGCTCTGGGTATAACTACATACGAGTTCAAATTCATAGTAGCATTGCTTGTAGAAAATTTCACCTCAGTATTATAGCAGTTTTATAGCTAGCTCTAGAGTGGCGTTAACTAAAGACTTGTGATGAATCTTGTCCACTGTGAAAAGAGAGAGAAAGGAGATATGTCTTACCGCCACTGTTTGTTATTGCTATGGGGAAAGTCACAGTCTTGCCAGTGGCGGATATTATGTGAATACATTTGTATACCAAATAAAATACGTAACAAAATGATCTTCTTAGGAAAATATTTGGGGCTAAAGTGACGTTACAGGAGAATGGAGAAAGTTGTCTTTCAAGAAACTGAGTTCATTGTATCCTTCACCTGACAAGGTTTTGAAATTAATCCAGACGTTTGATAACCCTCCTATAATCTCAAAAATGCATTTGAAGGGACTTGGTTTTATTGGAGGCTGAGGGAAAAGACCTTTGGGAAGATAAAAGATAATATTAAAGTGGACTTGCAGGCCACTGTGGGATATGAAGATGGCCCCCACCACTTTTTAATCTTGTATAAAGTCACCAATCTTACATGCTTATGTTATCTGAATAACCTTTTAAACCACAGTAAGTAAAATAAGTAACTCTTTTATTCATAAGTATATAGGCCAAAGTAGATATTCGGAATTCATTTCTAGTTAAATTTTGTAAATGTGTGTATAACGTTTTTTATACCTAAACTGTATCCCAATCCACCGCTGTGGAGTAACTGTTAGCCTTTCTACTGTGAAACGAGCAGACCGGGGTTCAAATCCTGGTTGGGACAAGTTACCTGGTTGAGGTTTTTTCGGGGTTTTCCCTAAACCCATTAAGAGCAAATGATGGATAACTTTCGGCGCTGGACTTTAAATTCATTTCGCCGGCATTATCACCGTCCTTCATATCTTTTTTTTAGTAGGTTATTTTACGACGCTGTATCAACATCTCAGTTTATTTAGCGTTTGAATGAAGTGAAGGTGATAATGCCGGTGAAAAGAGTCCGGGGTCCAGCACCGATAGTTACCCAGCATTTGCTCATATTGGGTTGAGGGAAAACCCCGGAAAAACCTCAACCAGGTAACTTGCCCCGACCAGGAATCGAATCCGGGCCTCCTGGTTCCTTCATATCACTCAGACGCTAGATAACCACAGCAGTAGATAAAGCATCATAAAATAACCCACCAAAAACTGTTTCTTTCTTGCTTTGACCGCGATAAAGTTATCTATTACTTTTTAGAAGTCCATCTTCCTAGCCACGAAGTGCTCGATAAACTTGTCAATCTTTCCTGACTTACGGTACTTCTCAGATAGCTTTTTAATATTTTGTCTGGAAAGTAAGATCCTGCACTTGTTATTGTAAAAGGAGTGTCAAAAACAACATCAGAGCTGTACAAACGTCCAGATAACTGAATTAAAGGAAGTGATTTTTTACTATATGAGAGAGACTGCTAGTTCACGGATTGTTGTCACTTTTGGGTTCTCTGTGAAAGTTCAGAACACATAGCCTACTTAGGCTATGTCTCACGGAGATGCTGCACAAATCTATTTGTTGTACATAATGTATCTGCGTAGTACTTGACATTATGCATGAGAAAGGCCTCAGTGTCATTCAAATTTTGTATCATATTATTATTTCAAGTCAACAATTTTAGTCATTCTGTTACTTAACAAGTATGCATCGTACATACGGAAATGAATGTCATATACGGTATTTCATATTTTATTGTTCAGACTGTTCTTACTACAAATACTGACATTGATATTTGTCATAATTATTATAGTATATTGGTCATGGTGTACCTTCAAATTTCCGTTTACTTATTGGGTATTCTAGACAGATTGTAAATGATTGAAAATGTTAAATAAATAAATAAATAAATAAATAAATAAATAAATAAATAAATAAATAAATAAATAAATAAATAAATAAATAAACGAAAAAATAAATAAGCGAGCAACATAAATAAATAAATAAGCGAGCAACATAAATAAATAAATAAGCGAGCAACATAAATAAATAAATAAATAAATTAAAAAATAAAATAAATAAATAAATAAATAAACGAATAAAATAAATAAATAAATAAATAAATAAGCTAGAAAAAATAAATAAATAAATAAATAAACGAAAAATAAATAAATAAATAAGCGAGCAAAATAAATAAATAAATAAATAAGCGAAAAATAAATAAATAAATAAATAAATAAATAAATAAATAAGCGAGCAAAATAAATAAATAAATAAATAAGCGAGCAAAATAAATAAATAAATAAATAAGCGAGCAAAATAAATAAATAAATAAATAAGCGAGCAAAATAAATAAATAAATAAGAATGTACTGAAAGGAATGGTAAATGAATAAAGTTCACTAGAAGAAGATATCAGATGATAGACGACATTAAAATATATTATGGATCATAAATGAAGAGACAAAGAGGAAGGCAGAAAATAGGAAAGACTGAAGAATGCTGGGTTTACAGTGAAAGACCTGCCCTTGGGAAGAACATTATGAATGAATGAATAAATAAATAAGTAAACGAATAAACGAATGAATGATATGCATGAATGAATAAATAAATTAAATAATGAATAAATAAATAAAAATATAAAGGAATAAATAGGTAAATCAAATATTTTTCAATCTATAATATTATAATACAAGAAACAAACAAACGCCTCCTAGTCAATCTTTTGTTTTTACGTAGCGGATGTGACGTACCGGTATCGTTTGATTTTGTTTGGATACAAGATAACGCTGCCATTTATTATTTGTTTTGATGACGAAACATAGATAATATCTAATCTGGAACAAAAGTGTTTGGCTGAATACTCTTAAGTAATATCGATGTGCAAACAGAACGAAGAGTGGAGGAGAACGGAGCGCGTTCAAGGGGACCAAAATGAATAACAAACGCTTCTCAGGTAATCGCATTTCTGGACAACACGTAGCTATGGTCCTCACGTGTATCGATGATCAAGAAACCCGTTTTTCTGAAAAACGTAAGTACCTACTTATTAAAACAGACTCGAAATACTATTTAATATTTCCGCTCAATGAGCCTACAGTATTTTGGCCAAGTGATGACTTGTCGTTAACGATATCAAGGTAAATCTTGTAGAATTTTGAGAGAAAAATAACCTGTAACTCAAAAGCGTCGTCATACAAATTATATAAATTACTAACACGTTGCCTATATTAAACTTAAGAACGCCTGATTAGTGTAATATGTTATTAGTTAGCGACGTATGCAATGGAGGGGGGAAAGGAACTGGCAACCCTACCCCAGTATCACCCCATTATCTCCTGGCTTAGTCGTCTTATAAAAATGATGCCTTATTGGTGTGTCTTATGAGGTTCCAACCTGTCTTCGGACAGTTGACTAAACAAATAACTGGTTCTCATCAAAGGAGACCGGAGTTGTAGTAGTGCATGATATACGACACCACTTTTTTCTGCCTTTAAAAAGAACTAAAATTAAGATAAATGAATTGTCAATACATTTATGTCTAAAATTTGTCGTATCTTTAAACTAGAACTACATTACTAGTTTTGTAGGAACTATTTGAAAGCGGAGACTGTATGGGATATGTGTGCGGACAACAAAAAGATAATATATTATGTGGAGTGATTTTTTTCTTGCTTAAGGATAAGACATTTTAAGTTGGCAAACCTGGCAATTCATTATTGCGATGTAGAACGATACACCACAGTCTAGTGTATACAGTCACGAAGCTTGAGTTGATGAGGGTGCTAGGAACAATAGACTGTGCAGGTACTATTTCGCATTGTCTGTGATGAGGCGATAGTAGCGATCCTAGTGGTTAGCAACTATGTATGGATGCATATTTATTATATATTGAGCTTCGTGACTATATACTAGACTGTGGATACAGACTGTACTTCCATTTCACGTACTGTTATGGGGATATTCTTCGTAATATTATTATTTAATACATAATTCATGCTAGGCAAGTTATTTTATTTCACAAAAAGTACTGCTTAGCAAAAATATTTCTTGAGTTGCTGTTTTAATCTGGCCAAATAGGCCTATAACATATTTTTGTACTATGAGGGGTGGTCCTCCAGCTTGGGGGTTGGGCGAAGGGCTAACAACCCATCACCGTAAAAAAAGCTTGTTACGAATCCTTCAAATAAGCCTCGGAATGTTATATTACCGGTTGTTCTTTATGGTTGTGAAACTTGGACTCTCACTTTGAGAGAAGAACATAGGTTAAGGGTGTTTGAGAATAAGGTACTTAGGAAAATATTTGGGGCTAAGAGGGATGAAGTTACAGGAGAATGGAGAAAGTTGCACAACACAGAACTGCATGCATTGTATTCTTCACCTGACATAATTAGGAACATTAAATCCAGACGTTTGAGATGGGCAGGGCATGTAACACGTATGGGCGAATCCAGAAATGCATATAGAGTGTTAGTTGGGAGGCCGGAGGGAAAAAGACCTTTAGGGAGGCCGAGACGTAGATGGGAAGATAATATTAAAATGGATTTGAGGGAGGTGAGATATGATGATAGAGACTGGATTAATCTTGCTCAGGATAGGGACCAATGGCGGGCTTATGTGAGGGCGGCAATGAACCTCCGGGTTCCTTAAAAGCCAGTAAGTAAGTAAGAATAATATTGTTGAAATGGCAATATAGAAATAGTAGCAAAGCAATATTATTGGTAATAGTATAATTTGCATGCAAGACATGCGAAAAGACGAGAACCAATAAGGTAAAATACCAAAAATACTTTCAAAAAAATACCAAAAAAAAACGAACGGGGTGCAGTCCTTAAAAAACAATTTATAAGCCAATCGAAGACGAAAAATTTTGAGGAGCTATGTCTTATCCACCGGCGATAGGAGCGCTTGTCTGCTGATCGGGAGCTGCGCTCGGGCGTGGATTCGATTTCTGTTTGTGTTGATTTCCTCGTTGGTTTTTTCCGAGGTTTTCCCCAACAATAAGGCGAATGTCAGGTAAACATACTGCGAATCCTCAGCCTCATTTCGCCAAATAACGACCTCGCTATCACTAATTACTTAGACGCTAAATAGCCTCGTAGTTGATAAAGGGTCGTTAAATAAGAAACTTGTTACTATTATTATTAAATATCCGTGGAAAAGAACCCTAATTCCCCAAGCGGTATGCTAGGGTTTTAGTTTTGTTATGGGTAAACTACTTATCTATACTACTTACTTTTACACAGATAATGGTGAAATATATATCTACAGTCTTTTAAAGATAACGTTTAGCAAGTCTATAAATTGTCTGTAGCAACAAGGTTTTTTGATCACTTCACATAGTGGAGTCCTGTATTCAAAACCAGTCCAGAAGATGTGTCTTTATTTGAAATCTCTTTGCTTCAATAATAGGACAGTCAAATAGAAGGTGTTTCACACTGTGAAGGTCTTCGCGGCAGGAGCATGTAGAGTCGATGTCTGCTGGAATGTTGAATCTATCGAAGTAAGTTCCAAATTTCCCATGTCCAGAAAGAAACTGCGTTGTTACGAAAGTAGGTTTGAAGTGATGGCTTTTGAGTCGGTCGTGGATTGTTGGGAAGTAGGTGTCTCTTGTTAGTGATCCGGTTGTGCATGTCGTCCATCTAATAAGAAACTTAATGGAAAACCCTATCTTTCAACTTAAAAACTTCTTTTCTTTTCACACACTTGACAATATACCATTTCATTACTAAAGAAACATTTTTCCTCGTCCTTTCTCCATTTCGGTAGCAGGGCGTAAATTCTTCCTACTTCATTTTTCTTTTGGTACCTAAAACTTCCTTCACGAAGACTTGTCGGGGTTCTCTCGCTTCCCTATGTTAGGCATCTACGTCACTACGTCAAAATCTCCATATCATTACCATTTCGTAGCGAAGGAGACTGGTTCGGATACCAGTGGGGTTGTCTGCTCGCAACACGAATGCACAGCGAACCTTAGCATAGTCAGTTGGTGTGGGTTGGAAAAGCGTCTAGCCGGGGGAATAGTAGACCTACACTAGACCAAAGATGATCTTTATATTATCCTCATTTCTGCTACATACTGAAATTCAATGGCGTTTAGTACTTTCTGCAGTGAGGAACGTGAAATTTTAAGTTGTAGTGTTTCGTATTTCGCGAGCTTCCGGCAAAATATCATCTATAAAGCCTTCTTTATATAAAGCAAGTACTGTCCGTTTTAAAGCTTCCTGATTGTGTCCAATGTTGTCATAGGAGAATCGCGAATACGTTTTCTTGGAAGGGCTTTTACGCTTTTCTGCCAATTCATTTTACTTTATGTAATAACTAGGCTATATACCGCAATTTTAGACATACCCGCCCCTTTGTAAAATGTTAAATTATTCCAGGAAAAAAATCGTATTACTTCTAATCAACTATTATGACACTGTAAGTCATCAATTTCGCATACTATAATATTGTACTAGTGGTTTTAATTTTTATTTTAATTAGGTACTTGATTTCTAATTTTGAGCCATTTCTTGTAATACCTCCTTTTGCCAATTGTTGTTACTAAATAATGTATTTAATTCGTAAATTTTAAGCCATCTCTTAGTATAGCTATTTATTGCTTTTAAAATAATTCGTTTAATAGCTATTTTATATATATATATTTCTTCCTATAACCATTACAGGTTGCCATTGACAAAGAGTACCATGATACAATAAATATGGAGAAATGCCTTGATGCTTTATGAAACATATTTTTGTTGTTACAGTGAAAAATAACAAATTGAAATAGATTGAAACACAAAACAATATACGAAGTAACGTCAAGAAGATGTGAATTAAAGACATGGTCCATGTATATAATGCCTGAAAATAGTTATTGATCCTTTGCGTGTTTGTTTTTAAAATAATGTGTTTAATCAGTAACTACAGTCAGTGTGTTGATATTATATCTCTTTGTTGTTACCTATTGCTTCAAAAAGAATATGTTTAACTTGTAATTTTAAGCCAATTTTTCTACTATTCCTTTACAATTTACATTTGTTTTTAAATCTTTTGTATTCCCCCTACTATTAGGCCTATATATTGCCCTTCAAGAATTTCGTTATTCGTTAGTTATAAGTCATTACTTGTCTTATTATTTTAATCATTGTAGGCTACTTATTCCTGAATCACGTATTTAACTTGTAACCGTAAATCGTTGCTTGTAATATCCTTTTATTGCTCTTAACTGTTCCATTGTTCATGAATTAAGCATTAATTTGAAAGTGAAAATCAAACTTTGTTATATTAATGTACTATTGTTTATCTTTTTGAGGTCGTGTATTTACTCTGAAACGGTTAGACATTCTTGTATATGTTTTGCATTGACTATTCCTCAAACATCTCATTAATCTTTAACACGATCCATTCTTCCATTTAGGTGCATTCTTCTACATAATTCATGTGAATTGTAACTGTGACCACAATTTTATATTATAATTTTAGTATAGTTTTTTTGGTTATAAAATATGTATTTTGATGCCAACTATAACCCTAATATACCTCAGGGTGAAATAGGGTTTATTAAATTGGATAATAAAAAAAAATGTTCTCTCCAAAATGCCTAACGAAAATTGTGTTCCATTCCTTCTATTGTCATATTCGCTCTGGAAATACATATAAACACGACACACGACTTCCTTGGAATGTCCTCTACCACCTATTAAACATAAAATAATGACTAAGTACATCAATACCAGCATATGAATCACAATATCCATCATCTTGAATGAAAAGTAATCGTAAATGACGTGTTTAAAAGCTGAACTTAACTAGAGGTAACAATAGTTATTAGAGGAGAAAAATTCGCTCCGGTGCCGGGGATCGAATCCGGATCCTTGGTTCTACGTACCAAACGCTCTAACTACTGAGTTATGCCAAAGTTCAATCCACAGCATCGGATCGAATCCCTCTCCTCTAGTGTTTTTCCCTTTGTGGCCTTACTCCATGTTCGACATATATGTTGACATATTATAGAAGGAGCGCACTCAATTGAATGACTTGATGGCCGGGATTCCACAGTATATTTTTTATTTATTTTATTGGGTTATTTTACGACGCTGTATCAACATCTAGGTTATTTAATGAAATGAAGGTGATAATGCCGGTGAAATGAGTCCGTGGTCCAGCAGCGAAAGTTACCCAGCATTTGCTCGTATTGGGTTGAAGGAAAACCCTGGAAAAAACCTCAACCAGGTAACTTGCCCCGACCGGGATTCGAACCCGGGCCACCTGGTTTCGCGGCCAGACGTGCTGACCGTTACGTGCTGACTGTGGACTCCACAGTATTATGTACTGTTGGACGAAGAATCTAAGTAAAGATTAATTTTTGGTCCGGTGCTGTGGTTTGAACTTCGACGTAGTGGTTAGAGCGCTTGGTACGTAGAACCAAAGACCCCGATTCGATCCCCGGAGCCGGAGCGAATTTTTCTCCTTTAATAACTATTGTTACCATAACAGATATATTATGTAGGACCAAACATTAATCCTTACTTAAGCTTTACTTAACTAGAGGTTATAAGCAGTCCTAGACTGAGATAGGATAACAAAGAACGTTAACGTGTTGTAGGAACATCCTATCAAGCAGTATATGGTACTAAGTAGCACATTCCCAGCGACGGAGAGTTTCGTTCTGCATAAAAGACAGAGTATAATACACGTTATAAGAGTAAATCATATCTTCACTTTCAACGAAAAATAATGCTCATACATATTCCCTATTAAAATGAATGTACTTGCTTCTCTTATACTTTGCATTACAATGACCATTGTAATTACTCACATGTTGGTACATTTCTCCCGATAGATAACCTCAAAGAAGACACATGGCCGCTACTTGAGGGGAACTACCGCCAATGGCCCAGGATCAAAATAAAGTTGGCGGAACTATGTGTGTTGCTGACATGTGTCATAATTGTTACTGGCTTCATAGGTTTCCTCGCTTACATTGATATTCACGGTGAGTACACAGAATTTCACAACATGTGTTCATTATGTTAAAGATAAAAGTTTTACTCCACACAATATCATCATTGTCATATTCCTCTTTTTTTCTGCTAGAGTTAAATAGTGTCTTTAACTTTTTATCCTGGAAGAATTTCTAAAGTACCGGTAACTTTAATGTCTTGGGAAACCTTTACATAAACTTATCGAGAGTTCGTGATATATTGGCCTTATCATTTAGTTACAGATAAAATATTCCAATAGTAAATAACATTGCTGTTTTGTGTAGAAATTATATGCTCTATGGATTTATTTCAGCCACTTTTATTCTCGTGTTGTCCTATACCTCGCAAAAACTATCCGTTTCTGATGTAGACTAAGTAAATGCACTGCTCTGTCGATATGCAAGGACAAAGTCAATGTTCATCGACAAGCGGTAAAACATGAAAGTCGAGGAATGTTATGGATGGGAATACATCGATCATACAGGAGTGGGTATTTAAGAGTTGCTAATTCATTGTACTATACTGTATATTCAGTTCCACACAATAGGAGACGGATATATGGACTCAAAAGTATATAAAGAGAAAAATAGAAGTACAAACATGACGGAAGTTGTCTTATTTGCAAAAGCTCCTGAAATGTTGCTTCTCATTATGTTTAGAGTATATTTTTCGTTACAAAGAGAGCCAGTTCATGACCACCCCATTGTAAATTGCGCATGACTAAAGAATACTTTGCATCAAAAGTGTGCATGTATTTTCACTGCCTACTCACTTCACTTGCGTGATTCGGGTTCTGCATATTGCGGATACATAGCAGGACTGTGACCCATTTTCAAGTTGCATACCACTTCGGCGGACCACGTTATGCATGATGTGTATCTATGGAGAGTTATGCCGTGTACTATGGTGAGTGTATGTGTAAGCGTTCGTGTAAGTGCAATGTAGGGAATGGGTGAGGATGATGATGAAAATGAGGAAGGGAGAATGGGAAACCCGGTGCCGGCACTTTGCCTACTCCGACGGACGAATCACTATCAACAGTGACATATGCCTTCTCTTCATATGCACTGAGGCGAGATTTGTGATTTAATCCAGGTATACCTTATTTTATTTCATGGAGTGCAGTTTCATAGAAAGGACATTGCCGACAGACCTTCTACTGCCCCCTACTAATTGGTTGTCATAAATAAATGTCTTCCTTACTGTGACGGAAATCTTGTCTTCTCCTATTAGTAGTAACCAATCACAACCTTCGTTCAGAAGAATTGACAGGTTCCCGTCAAATCCACGCGGAGGCAGAGTTGTCGCATCTTTTCCGAATTCCAAGAATCCCGTCAGTCTCATTTCGAGGGTCACCAGGATTGTGGCAACTGTGCAATGTTGGGACGAGGGGATAGGATGGAATTGTCAGAGGTGTTAGTGTAGGAAGTCATAAATCTGTAAGTGGGTGTTCAAAGGAGCCACCGAACTGCACTCCTTGAAATAAAATAAGGTATATAAGCCTATTGGTGCACAGTCTAGTGATTATAAAAAGTGAAACACGATATTTGAATCATAGTCCCTTGTGCTTACAGCCTCTCTGTCCAGGAGAGAGGTGGTGCTACACACACCATACCGCTACGTGCAGCGTTCATTGTGGCTGGCCAGAGACCCTAGGGGCATGGTGGCACTCCCACACCCACCGCCCTCCCATGTGATCATCTTCCAGACCGGCACCAAGACCTGCAACAACACCACTGAGTGCTGCCAGATTCTTCACGACTTGCAGGCGGTGCACATGGACCAGTACAACTTCACGGACATCGCCTTCAACTTCATGGTCGGAGGCGACGGGAAGGTGTACGAGGGGCGCGGCTGGGGCGTGCAGGGTGAATTCGCTGAACACTTCGACGACAAGTCCCTGGGCATAGCGTTAATAGGTAAAGGCAGACAAAACAGTGCTTTCAATGACGCACTTCTCCCTCCTCACTGTCGTCAATGGTCATGTGACTGCTGAAAAGAGTCTAACAGCTATTCCGAACCTCAGCAGACGCTGCAGCGAAATATGAACAAAACTGCTGTATGTACAGAGTTAGTTAAAAGTCTCGCACCACCTAAATAACTTTTGAAGCATGTGGTTCAGTGACATGAAACTTGGTACTGTCCAAATTTCACGAGAGGATCCCTGGGAGGGGAGTATGGTCCTTGCGGGGTAAGAGGAAAGAGTTAGCCAGTAACTCGGCGTTCTTGAAGAAGCAGGTGGATGGGGGTGATGTCATTGGCCGGCTGGGACAAACAAGACTCAGTCAATGGCCAGCCGGTTCCGTGTTGGGGGTAGGTTATAAGAGTGGGGGGAAAAACTCGCGTTCCTTGCTCGGATCTTCTCGTGAAATGCGGACAGTATGTTGGGATAACCATATACTAAGAACTCAATAATAGTATTACCGAGTTTTTTCTACTTCCGGTTTAACCGGAAGTAACTCCAACTCTCTTATTTTAAATGGAACACCCAATATATACTTTTTTTATTTTTGAATAAAGCTCATTAAGAGCTTTTCAAAAATTACCACACTTGATACTGCTGTACAAATTCAATGTTGCTAAGTCAAGAAAACAGAAAAGTGTATCGAATATTAAAATAATAAATGCACTACCTAAATAACTTTTGAAGCATACGGTTCATTGACATGAAACTTGGTATGTGAGGAAAACCATATGCTAAGAACTCAATAACGGTATTGCCGAGTTTTTTCTGCTTCCGGTAACCGGAAGTAACTCCAACTCTCTTATTTTAAATGGAACACCCAATATATATTTTTATGCTCGACCATGCCGAAATGTAGTAATTATACACCTGATAGCAGACCTTTAATGCATGTCATTAAAGTACACCTACTCATTAAAGGTCAGGTCTTTCAGCCAATGACGACTCAGGTTACAATTGTTCAGCCAATGACAGGTCAGCTTTCTACCGTTATAAAACCGCAAGTATCGATTATTCTCGAATATGCAATCCAAAGAGAATTAGCGAAAAGTCACGGAGGCTGGAAATCCAATACTGTCGCAGAAGGTTATGTTCTGTTACTATAATAATTAGCTTTAATTGTAAATAATATTCAAATAAATTTAATTTGTCATCTCGTTTTTCAATGTCTAATTTTATTTCAATGTTATCTCTGTAGGTTCTTATGGCCTAGCAAGGTCAATGTGAACATCTGTTCCTCGGAAAAAATCAATACTTTCGCGTCTGCCAATATCTCACAACATACGGGACATTGGTCAAGGTCAGATACAAAGAAAATTAATAATATCAAGTTAGAAATATGGTCGAGCATAAAAAGTCGTATGAAACTCGCCTATAATGGTAATTAAGAAGCTCGTATGAAAATTATGAAACTCGCTTGCGCTCGTTTCATAAATATCCATACTCGCTTCTTAATTACCTTCATTATAGGCTCGTTGCATAATGCACTATTATTTTTTAATAAAGCTCATTAAGAGCTTTTTGAATAAAGCTCATTAAGAGCTTTTCAAAAATTACCACACTTGATACTTCTGTACAAATTCAGTGTTGCTAAATAAAAATGGAAGTGGTGCACGATATTCCTAAAGCCTGGTTAAATCATTCCTTAAATGGTTTCTATGATCGAGTGACACATTGTAAAGCAGCTGAAGGCTACCAGTTTGAACACAGAATTTAGAAGGTGAGCTAGCTTTGTTTTGTTTTTGTTAAGGAAGGAGTATTTTATTATTTTAATATTCGATACACTTTTCTGTTTTCTTGACTTAGCAACATTGAATTTGTACAGCAGTATCAAGTGTGGTAATTTTTGAAAAGCTCTTAATGAGCTTTATTCAAAAAGCTCTTAATGAGCTTTATTAAAAAATAATAGTGCATTATGCAACGAGCCTATAATGAAGGTAATTAAGAAGCGAGTATGGATATTTATGAAACGAGCGCAAGCGAGTTTCATAATTTTCATACGAGCTTCTTAATTACCATTATAGGCGAGTTTCATACGACTTTTTATGCTCGACCATATTTCTAACTTGATATTATTAATTTTCTTTGTATCTGACCTTGACCAATGTCCCGTATGTTGTGAGATATTGGCAGACGCGAAAGTATTGATTTTTTCCGAGGAACAGATGTTCACATTGACCTTGCTAGGCCATAAGAACCTACAGAGATAACATTGAAATAAAATTAGACATTGAAAAACGAGATGACAAATTAAATTTATTTGAATATTATTTACAATTAACGCTAATTATTATAGTAACAGAACATAACCTTCTGCGACAGTATTGGATTTCCAGCCTCCGTGACTTTTCGCTAATTCTCTTTGGATTGCATATTCGAGAATAATCGATACTTGCGGTTTTATAACGGTAGAAAGCTGACCTGTCATTGGCTGAACAATTGTAACCTGAGTCGTCATTGGCTGAAAGACCTGACCTTTAATGAGTAGGTGTACTTTAATGACATGCATTAAAGGTCTGCTACCAGGTGTATAATTACTACATTTCGGCATGGTCGAGCATAAAAATATATATTGGGTGTTCCATTTAAAATAAGAGAGTTGGAGTTACTTCCGGTTAAACCGGAAGTATAAAAAACTCAGTAATACCATTATTGAGTTCTTAGTATATGGTTATCCTCACATACCAAGTTTCGTATCACTGAACCATATGCTTCAAAAGTTATTTAGGTGATGCTGGACTTTTAACTAACCCTGTATATTTATTGTAGTAATTGTACTGCAACACGTTAACTATTTATATAATTCTCGATTTCCAGGCACTTTTGACGAGACTGCACCTCCAGACATCCAACTGAATGAAGCGAAGGAATTGATTATAAAATCCTTCAAAAGCGGGAAGCTCTCATCGCACTACACATTGTTAGGAAATCGTCAGGTGTCTGAAACAGACAAGTCTAGCCAGGAGCTGTACGATATCATCAGATCGTGGGCCCACTGGAAGCACTGCTACATGACGTCTTGCTAGCTACATGACTTTTATAATATTGTGCAACCTGCTCGAAAATGTTAAATTTCGTAATAAAATAAGTAAAACTGATGTGAATAAAAATGCCGATAAATATTTGAAGTTTATTTCGAGAATTATAATTCAAAAACTGCAATATTCGTCATAATAACTCGACGTGATTTTTCTTTTATCTTTTAGGCAACGAGAAGTAATCAGGATCCAGTCTTGTGAAAAGCCTAGAAAGGAATTTTCTTCCTTTTCAAAGTTTGCTTCTACTGAGTGAGTATCAGTCCACCATTATCGTCTTAAGGCTATGGATCTGTGAAATTTCTAACTTATACATTTTTACAACAATTAAGGGAAGACTCCACCGAAAATCATGAAAATTTTTCCAATTTTTTTTTTAGCTATTTCACTTATTCAGAATTTATATTTTCATACCCCAATGATTACAAACACTCGTATGTTTACACTTTTTAAATTAAGGCTGGAAAGGGGCGTGGAATTTAAAGAGCTGTCAAAATTGTTTTTCATCGAAGAATTCTTTTTTAAAATTTCTGATTACAAATCTAGTAACTTTTTGTTGGCTCCCTGAAGTTACTGGATGAATGTAGCGGAGGAGAATATTAATTTACATAAATATTCACTTTATTTTCAAATCTATTTTTCTGTGTTCATTTTTGTTGATTCAACACCAACTTTCTTATGCCAAATATTAATCAATCTGGATTAAATTTTTACTGTAAGTATTTATGAGGTAGCTGCATGTTTCTATGCATTTATTTTGTGAAAGTTGGTGTTGAATCAACAAAAATGAACACAGAAAATAGATTTGAAAATAAAATGAATATTTATGTAAATTAATATTCTCCTCCGCTACATTCATCTAGTAACTTCAGGGAGCCAACAAAAAGTTACTAGATTTGTAATCAGAAATTTTAAAAAGAATTCTTCGATGAAAAACAATTTTGACAGCTCTTTAAATTGCACGCCCCCTTCCAGCCTTAATTTAAAAAGTGTAAACATACGAGTATTTGTAATCAGAATTGAGCTGAATCCATTTGGGGCATGAAAATATAAATTCTGAATAAGTGAAATAGCTAAAAAATTTTGGAAAAATTTTCATGATTTTCAGTGGAGTCTTCCCTTAAACTGAAATTTTTATCACATATTTCTCATAATGTGAACATTCAATACACAGTTTTTCAAATTGATATTCCAATTAGTTTACTTATAATTAATTTTATTGTTGTTTTTTAATACTGAATTTTAATAATTGTCCCAATTTTCAAAGTTTACATATTTAATGTATTCCTGATAGATGTATATAAAATATGACACATGCTTTTCACATTTTTTCAATTACTTTTTTGAGAAAAAAATTACTCTTTCAGTCGTTAATTTTTCAATATTTTAAAACTTATCACACCCTCAACACATGGTGATTTCAATACTTTCGATAGTCGAAGGAAACACATGTGTCAGTTTACTTCACATGGTTATGTGGACTTATGTGAAGAATTTGGATTGGAGAAAAACTGCATTTATCAGAGCATTTTGATTGTTACAAAATGTTGAACACTGTAAAATCGAGAAAACGAGTATCGAAGTACATTGGACTGCGAAAGAAATGCCGATACGAAATTATAACGTTTTCCGAGGACTACAGCAAACACGGCGTGTGCCTCCCAGTATTTACATCTTAGCTTCGCCACTGATGAAAGCTTGATTAAAAACAGTACATAACTTTCCCTGTAAAAACAATACCTAGTCCCGTCGCTCTTATTTCCGGCAGCCAATCACGTTGAAAGTCGGCTACATTTAAACATGTGCGTCTTGTCATTCGCTGTTGATTTCGTCATGGACTTCCTAAGGCTCTATACATACTTGGTATAATCGTCCGCCATTTTCGTTCTTTCCTTGCCCTTTGCAGCAAGCAGATGAGAATTTACAACAGTAAAAATTTTAATTCCGCGCTCTTTTAGGTGTATTTGTTTAAAATAATAATAATAATAATAATAATAATAATAATAATAATAATAATAATAATAATAATAATACTAGAATCAAGGGTAACAATCGACTTAGAGCCATGCAGTTGGATACTCTGGTAATTAAACCTTCAGCAAACAGTGTAACATTTGATCCACATACATTAACATTAGTCAGCAATTGATTTCCTTAGGTATACAAAAGCTATCTCAACATTCACTTAGCCTAGCTATTTATTTTTAAGTTTCTCACATTAAACATTATAACAAGAACGTAATCGACAGATTGAATTTTTTTTCCAGCAGCGAGTCCCACAAAGCTCGGGGCTTGGGGTGACCGCCCCACTTGCCCCCCGAAGGGCCGGCCTTTCTATGAGAATCCACAGTTCTAATAGACCTAAGTTGTTACTCTGCAAACTGAGGTCCGCGCATATGTTACTCCCAGTAACTGGGAAATTAGTACGGTACAGATTTCGAATAGGAATCACTTTTAAAAGTAATTCTTTCTAAACATTTCTCTCGCTTTGACTCCCATCTAAAATTAAAAATAGAAGAACTTTTGAAGGTGTCAATGTCTATTTTGAACATGGCACTTCGAAGTTAGTAATTTTTTCTCCCTTCCCAAAAAAAATTTGATTTCGAATTTTTTCTATGCTTTCCTTAAATATTTATATATGAAACCTAAAATTTACAATGCGATTATCATAGGTGCTATGACGTGATAATGTTTAACGGTGCGGAAAATAGCGTCGTCTGCTAACCGCAACTGGCAATGAAAGAACTAAAATGGCGAACGATTATATGTACCTACTCTTTATAGAACCTACTCTTACTAGGACGTAAGCAAAGAGGCGGAGCCACGCCGGAAATAACAGCGACGCGACTTATAGTTCTTCCAATTTGTTATTCACGTCATTTTGTAAAAATCTGTTAGTAACGATAATGATACCACGTCTTACCTAGCCACCTAGGTGTTGTAAACCATTCATAAATTTATTTTTGAAGTATTGTTAACAATTAGCCTAAGGCTTCTTATGTCACAATACAAATACCCGATTTTTAATTATTTTTATTTCTGCTCTGAAGTATTGTTAATAGTATAGACCTAACAACATTGTAAGTAGAATTTTAAATAGTTTATAGAAACAATGAAAACCTAACAAGAGTCGAAGTTAGTGTATTTTTACATTGAAATCTCGCTTGTCACAAATTTGTTCCTTACAGCGTTGTTACGTCCCTGCTTCAATTCATCTGACGTCATAAAATAAAACCCATATTTAGTTTAAGTATTAATTTTTAATTCATTTCTATAAAATATTAATAATAATTAAGTCTTCTGATATCATAATTGATGTTAACTTCCACTTTTTCATGTTTGAACAGAATTTAGTTTAATTTCAAGAGTTGGTAATGAAACTAAAAATGGACAACATTTGTAAATAAAACAACCGATGTATTTTAATCTCCCTTGTTAAAATGCACAATACAGTTAGGTTATTGGTACTCTAATACAGGCATTATGTTAATAATTAATAGAATCCTGTATTCGGTAACATCAGTTTCAAGATAATTTGTACATTTTTTCAAAGACATTCTTCGTATCTTTACTATTTATCTTTTACTTTACTTTTCAACATTTCTTTCTATGTGACGAAGATTCTCACTTCTGCTTCAACATAGAGCCAAACATATTCCATTCTTTGAAACAGGCTTTGTCGTAATGCAGTTCCAAAGTGAAACGAGTATTTTGTAAAAGCAAGTATTTCGTATTAGCTCTGAACAGCACTTATTTTGGAACGTAGTATTCCAAGGTGTTGTTACTTTTTGGAACAGTTTCAAGCAAGAATATTGAAAGACATTCCATATATCAGTTGAGTCCTAAAATTAATATAAGTAGGCAAGACTAACGCAAGTGGTTAAAAGTGGGTTCAATCGCTAAATCCTCACGCTACTTCTGCACTGCAAATAATCTTCGCAATTGAGATAGCGGCTTATCTTATCATTGTAACTTAAAGCTTATCCCGTTTAAGACTTCTAAAACGTATATTATCATTAGAAAGCAGCCTGGATTATTTTACCAATATTGTGTATTGTGATAAATCCCTTCTTTAACGACCTGTCTTAAATTTGAAAAGTTATTTAGAGTGGGCTGACCACTTTGATTTTCCCAAACGCTTCTACACAAGATAGTATTGATAAGACATTTGTATTAACATTCAAGTTTAACCGCATGAGGTGGACAGTGAAAAGAAACGGATCTATGAACCAACAATCCCGTTCTGTAAAGATAAATATAGCCTGTCCCACATTGATGTAATAGGTCTGATGGTGGGAGCACGAGGTACCATACGCTCCTTCTTTGCCAACAAATGCATTGTGAAGGAAATAGCCATTAGTGCCCTCAAAGGATCGGTTCAGATATTGAGAAATCATTTGTATGGGAGTGATAATGGAAATGTCAAGTTATCTTAACCGATGGCTGTTGATTGGTTTAGATATCAATGCCAATAAATCCGTACTATTATTTTTCTCGCGGTATATGGCATTCAAATCATTCTAACCTATCTGATGATATTTTTTCCCCCTTTCTTAACTGTAAATGAGCACAAACGCTACTTAGGTGTAAATTTTTCTGACATTCTGTATAGCCTATTCGATTCCCTAACCGTTTCAAATGTATATCATTTTACCTTTTAGGTGTGTTTCCAAATTATATGTAATACGCTTTGTCAAATCTGGCAACCTTTTCATAAGGGAAGCTGAATTTATACATATATATATTGACATCAAATAATCATTGTACATTAAGCACGGTTTTTTTCAAGTAAAGCGAAAAAACAGTTTCATTGTTGTAACTCAAAAAATAATAGTAATTTATGTAAGTAGTGTATATCTGGTAATTATAGCACGAATTTGTAATGAAGATTATACACGTGTTACATACTACGTAAAAAAAACTATTATTAATTTGCAAAATGTAATGTTATGACATTGTAGAGACATGAGTTCTGGATATGACGTAATATTTTCTCTTCTCCTTGGAATGAATGGGAGAGTGCCAACTTTCTACAGGGTTACTAGAATTAATGGAACTCATGATACAAAAACGAATACTATGGGCCTACAATACAAGAAAAATACCGTGCGCCCCATCGCTTCACAACTATAACAACTAAGCTTAATATTATTGCAATATCGTCAGTCACTACTTACTTACTTACTTACTTACTTACTTACGTACTTACTTACTTACTTACTTACTTACTTACTTACTTACTTACTTACTTAACTTACTTACTTACTGGCTTTTAAGGAACCCGGAGGTTCATTGCCGCCCTCACATAAGCCCGCCATTGGTCCCTATCCTGAGCAAGATTAATCCAGTCTCTACCATCATATCCCACCTCCCTCAAATCCATTTTAATATTATCTTCCCATCTACGTCTCGGCCTCCCCAAAGATCTTTTTCCCGCCGGCCTTCCAACTAACACTCTATATGCATTTCTGGATTCGCCCATACGTGCTACATGCCCTGCCCATCTCAAACGTCTGGATTTAATGTTCCTAATTATGTCAGGTGAAGAATACAATGCGTGCAGCTCTGCGTTGTGTAACTTTCTCCATTCTCCTGTAACTTCATCCCTTGTTAGGTTTCGTAACAAGCTGTTTTTTACGGTGATGCTACTGCTACAAGTATTAGTACTACTACTGCTACTACCACTACCATTGATAATACAGTCCAAGATATACGAAGATATATGAATGTGTACCAAAAAAGAATTATATAATTATCCATTAAATATATTTGTGCTCGACCATGCCGAAATGTACTAATTATACATCTGGTAGCAGTCCTTTAATGCATGTCGTTAAAGTACACCTACTCATTAAAGTACAGGCCTTCAGCCAACGATAACTCAGCTTACATGTGTTCAGCCAATGACAAGTCAGCTTTGTACCAAACTATCGATTATTCTCGGATATGCAATCGAAAGAGAATTAGCGAAAAGTCACGGAGGCTGGAAATCCAATACTGTCGCAGAAGGTTATGTTCTGTTACTGTAATAATTAGCGTTAATTGTAAATAATATTCAAATAAATTCAATTTGCCATCTCGTTTTTCAATGTCGAATTCAATAATCAAGGTTATAATATTATAATATTATCAAGTTTAACGGGACTACGTCAAGGTCAATGACATTATTGTTCCTCGGAAAAAATCAATACTTTCGCGTCTGCGCACATCTCACAATTCACGACCTAGAACAAGGTCACTCCCGATATTGTCAGATACAACAAAAATGTATACATCTGAATACCGGTAATTTCAAGTTAGAAACATGGTCGAGCATAAAAAGTCGTATGAAACTCGCCTATAACGGGACTACGTCAAGGTCAATGACATTATTGTTCCTCGGAAAAAAATCAATACTTTCGCGTCTGCGCACATCTCACAATTCACGACCTAGAACAAGGTCACTCCCGATATTGTCAGATACAACAAAAATGTATACATCTGAATACCGGTAATTTCAAGTTAGAAACATGGTCGAGCATAAAAAGTCGTATGAAACTCGCCTATAATGCGCTCGTTTCATAAATATCCATACTCGATTCTTAATTACTATCATTATAGGCTCGTTGCATAATGTACTATTACTGAATTTACTTACCTGATCTTCATTACTCCCTCCCATCATCTTAAAAATGATAAAATATGAAAATGTCACTTGGGTTATACAGCATCCGGTCCCCCAGCTTCAAGCTATAACACACTCTGTGGACCGCATTATTTTATGTTATTCATACTGAAATATATTAATTGTAATTGAATATATTATATGCCTACACAGTTTCTCATAATTAATGTTTATTTAAAAAATAATTCCATTATTATTTTAATGTTACAAAAATTATGTTTGGGACGATCAGCGTATTCTGGATCAATTTTCCCGAGTATTTCTACTTCCCCACCCTATCTCAGCTACGTTCAGTATTATCGGCAGTTACAAAGCGAATTTACAGTAATATAAATACAAGAATAGTATTGATATATTATAGGAGTAGCATTCAGATTTAGTTAAGAAAATTATTTTTATTTGCATTTCCACTCCAGAGATTCGGTTCAAATGTCAGTGAGACCAAATATTAAGTGTACTGATCTAATACGGTGCATTGACATTTTACTGGGTACTTTCATCTTCCATGAAATTTGCTATATTATTTTTGTAATATTTCGTAGCTTTTAAGTAGAAGACGTAATTGAAGAGAATTCAGTAATTAAATACGCATATAAAGTCTCCTTTAGCCTCCATCTATAAAATTAAATATTCGCAAAGTTCGAACTTGTACTGCCTCGGTAATGTAGACAAAATATATTGACGCTACAATTGCTCATATGTAAAAGACTTAGTGAAGTTTATATGTAGAATATAACAACACTGATATTTTTAAATATAAATTACTTAAATTAAACCCAAAACATCATTATGATCTTAAAACATTTTCTGTTCGAAACACGATTGTCCACAAGCCAATGCAAATTTACATTTGCATGTAACTATTTCACATCATGTACAAAATATATGAAAATAACATATAGATTAGTTGTTAGCGTAACACAACATATTCATTAATGAATCTCAACACGGACACTGCCGGATGTTCTTGAAATGTTCAATTAGTATTCTAGTTCCTGGCCGATGTTTTGTAACATTGCTTCTGCCAACACTGTTCACTGCATTAGCTATAACTTTCTTCAGTACTCCTAAATTTAGAAATCCTTTACATAGTTCCAAAGGAAAAAGTGTTGGTCCTTCAAGTCCAATCCAACCCACGGGGAGAAAAGTCTCGACATCAGTGCTTCACTGTGGCGGCATCTCATTTTGTTGACAATGTTGGATTGCAAACTCTTCACCTGATGTACGAGATAAAGTGCAATGCACGCAGCTACGTTCAATCTCGTATCGTATAGGCGATAAATAAAACCGACCATAATAAAGTCTTGTAATTAACACGTATATCCGGCAGTGGAAATGCTGATAGGACTCATCCCATTACACATCTTAGTTGAGGCTGAGGCACTCATGGCATTGCACAGAATCTGTCGCCAGACAACGGTGTTCAATATCGAACACTTGGATCACCTCAAACTTTCTTGGAACAAAGATATTTATCTGATTCTCAATATAAGGACCGACATCTTGGAATCAAGGATTTCGTTTGACAATAAATTCACTGTCACTTACCCAGAGCGCAGTGAATGGGAAAGTCAGTTAAACCTGAGAACATAAGGGTCCAGTCTGGTACACTGATGGTTCCAAAACCTAGTCAGGAACTGGTCCTGGATTATTTGGAAATGGCACCAAGCTTTGTTTTAGCTGTCATAGCTCTCCCCATTTAAATTCAGTTCAATTCAAACAAGCATACTGCACACATTTCGAAACCTCCGTTGCACTGTCATTACGGATCCATTGTTTGTATAGCAAATGAAGCATTGTCAATTTTCTTGATCACTGATTACTTTCACATCACAACATAAAACACATCATATAAATACAATACATGAAACGCTTATATCTTCAGCTGGGCGAGGATTATTATGTCGATTTCTTCTACAATATAATATTATCAAGTAGATGCATGACAAATTACGTATTTAACATATTAGACTACATAATTAAATATTTCCATTGGCTTATGGATACTGTACTTTTATAACATGTGATAATATTTTAATTTCCCCTGTTAAAATGTTAAATATCAGTAATTAAATTCAATTATTAAGAGCGGCATATATTAACTTCGGATTATTATAAGAAAAATAAAGTCTCAACGAAAATAAATACGCCTATTGCTAACAAGGAGAGAATACAGTAGCGAGAAGCTGCATTAAGTCCATAGCAGCTTACGTATGAAGTGAGCTGTCATGGAACGGGTGTCATCAGCTGCCGCTGATTCTTTGTGGCCGGTTAATACAGCCCAAATGACTATTTAACAATTCTGAAACAAAATAAATAACAAAGTAGAAAAAAAAATTTAAAAATGGATGAAATCCTCTTCGGACTTCAGAAGAAGTCAAAGTTTCTTCCAGGTTCCAATGATGGTCAGCGAAACTAGTAGCGTCAGTCCTGTCACTCCTCTGGGAAGCAGAGTGCCTTGATGAAAGTTCGCCAGCGAATTCCCTTTCTTGCCTACGTCTTGACCTCATTATTTAACAATTCTGAAGCAAAATAAACAAAACACTAGAAAAAAATAATTTAAAAATGGATGAATTCCTCTTTAAAGAAAGTAATAGACACTGAAGCTTCGGACTTCAAAAGAAGTCAAAGTTGCTTCCAGGTCCCAGTGATGGCCAACGAAACTAGTAGCGTCAGTCCTCTCACTCCTTTGGGAAGCAGAGTGCCTTGATGAAAGTTCGCCAGCGAATTCTGTTTCTTGCCTACACCTTGATCTCATTATTTAACAATTCTGAACAAAATAAATAAAACAATAGAAGAAATAATTTTAAAATGGATGAATTCCTCTTTAAAGAAAGTAACCCTAAAGCTTCGGACTTCAGAAGAAGTCAAAGTTTCTTCCAGGTTCCAATGATGGTCAGCGAAACTAGTAGCGTCAGTCCTGTCACTCCTCTGGGAAGCAGAGTGCCTTCATGAAAGTTCGGCAGCGAATTCTGTTTCTTGCCTATGCCTTGATCTCATTATTTGATAATTCTGAAACAAAGTAAATAAAACAGTAGAAAAAATAATTTAAAAATGGATGAATTCCTCTTTCAAGAAATTAATAGACCCTGAAGCTTCGGACTTCAGAAGAAGTCAAAGCTGTTTCCAGGTCCCAATGATGGCCAGCGAAACTAGTAGCGTCAATCCTGTCACCCCTCTGGGAAGCAGAATGCCTTCATGAAAGTTCGGCAGCGAATTCTGTTTCTTGCCTACGCCTTGATCTCATTATTTGATAATTCTGAAACAAAGTAAATAAAACAGTAGAAAAAATAATTTAAAAATGGATGAATTCCTCTTTAAAGAAAGTAATAGACTCTGAAACTTCGGACTTCAGAAGAAGTCAAAGTTTCTTCTAGGTCCCAGTGATGGCCAGCGAAACTAGTAGCGTCAGTCCTGTCACCCCTCTGGGAAGCAGAGTGCCTTGATGAAAGTTCGCCAGCGAATTCTGTTTCTTGCCTACGCCTTGATCTCATTGTTTAACAATTCTGAAACAAAATAAAGAAAACAGTAGAAAAAAAAAACAATTTAAAAATGGATGAATTCCTCTTTAAAGAAAGTAATAGACCCTGAAGCTTCGGACTTCAGAAGAATTCAAAGTTGTTTCCAGGTCCGAATGAGGGCCAGCGAAATTAGTAGCGTCGGTCCTGTCACTCCTGTGGGAAGCAGAGTGCCTTGATGAAAGTTCGCCAGCGAATTCTGTTTCTTGCCTACGCCTTGATCTCATTATTTAACAATTCTAAAACAAAATAAATAAAACAGTAGAAAAAATAATTTTAAAATGGATGAATTCCTCTGTAAAGAAAGTAATAGACCCTAAAGCTTCGGATTCAGAAGAAGTCAAAGTTGTTTCCAGTTCCCAATGATGGCCAACGAAACTAGTAGCGTCAGTCCTGTCACTCCTGTAGGAAACAGAGTGCCTTGATGAAAGTTCGCCAGCGAATTCTGTTTCTTGCCTACGCCTTGACCTCATCATTTAACAATTCTGAAACAAAATAAAACAGTAGAAAAAAATAGTAGTTATGCTGTAGCATGTTGGTCATTCCGTAGACTTAGCTGTAAACAATGTTGCGTTTTCTTACTGACAGGCGCATGAAAACAATATTCTGACTCAATGAAGAATGGTAATATTGGCTTTTAGGAAAAAGGCAAAATATTATGTCACTATACGCCTTTCAGCGTACATAATTCCCCTTGCTGTTGGTAAATAAAGATCAAACAAATGACGATCGTTCACGCGCTTAGCGTATTGAGATCGATTTGAATACGATACCCGTTTTCATGGAACTGAACCCGTATTGAATACGATCCGATCCCACTTTTTAGGTGTATCGACCTTGAGACTCGGATCGTTTTGAATTCCCGTTTTCATGGAAGTTTCAATACCTACGATAATCGTATTCAGATCGATTTGAATACTTCATGAAAACGTAGTAGCATCTCTCAGTACTTCAGATTTTTTCAGACCTAATATTTGCTACAATAATATCATAAAATCCATTTGTTTAAGTAATACTCACCTTGTTTTACATGTGTATCCTGAGATTTTTTTACAGCGACTTTTAATAAATTATGTTCGTTTACTGTATTACATTTCATCTCTTCCAATTTATTTTGTAACAACGTTAGTCATAGGCCCTATAAAAATAATATAACGTACTCAGAGAGGAAATGAACAAGAAAGTTAAGCATTGAATGAAAATTTAAAATCTCTTCCTGAATATTGTCGGCTTATGTACAGTGATGACAGAAGCAAAATTTGTGTAATTATCTTATTATCTCTAAGATCATCGCAGGAACAAGACGATAAATTCAGCACTATTTGTCGCCTAATTTTTCACAAATGGTAACAATAAGAAGCCACAGATAAGATACATGATTATTAAAAGAAAAACATGCAACTGCCCAAGGGCTCTCGCAGGGGTAGCCAGTGGTAGCAATTGCTACCACTGAGATTTTTATTTTTTACGAGTTTTGTTTTTTTATTTTTCTTATGAGTTCGATACATGTTTTCTCAAACCCTTAGTAAACAATTCAATAAAAGCGAGTGCTTCAAACTATGAATGCGTGCGCAGGGTAATTTAGATTTCAAAACTGGCTATTTTTCATGTTCAATTTTCTCTCTCCTCGTCCATCCGTTTCCTCTAATTTTCTAACCATCTTGCTACCACTGAGATTAGATCCTGCGGGCGCCCTTGCAACTTTATAGGAGATGTTGTACGTCCATTTTTTTATTACTTCATTACGCTGCCTATTGAAAATAATGTGACATGATTATAAGACGACAATTTTAGCGAGTTTCTAAAACAGTTTCAGCTTATCGATTAATCTAATTTTCACTTCATGTCACTAAATTATAGTTAAATCAATACTTTCATAATATTACCACTGCATGAAATGTAGGGCCTTTATTTGTTATGGGAATTGTAATTACAGCTTATAAATTATCATCTGATAACCGGTGTTAAACCCCAGATCACACTGATCAATGTGACCAGCAATGTGATCAGGGATTAAACCTACAGTAAAAGCACTAACTACAGGTGCTTCAACTTCATATTTTACACCTTTATCTGAAACTGAAGAAACAGATGTGGAATCGCTAATTTTATAGCTTCGGTATTAAGTGTGTAATAACTATTTATACTATTATATCTTATCTGCCCATTACTTAACAATTAAGTGTATAGGAACGAAAATCTGCTGGGTTTTATGACATATTTGGTATGTTCTTGTGTGTAGTGGCTTTTCGCAAATTAGGTTGGTAACACTGATGACGATGTAAATCAGCTGATCGTAAAATAATAATAGTAAGGTGTGTACAGCATTTTCTGAGCGATTTTTTATGTTCTTTTGTGTGGAAAGTAAATGCAGCTTTGTTAGCTGTTTGATGTTTCAGGACTTTCAGCGCAATTAGTATGGAATAATATTAGATACAATTTTTTTAAAGGTTGAATAAACTAAAGGTTATTGATATATTATGTTTTTTTTTATTGTTATGCTGTCTCTTTAAGTTCTAGATCTTGGTCTTGAAGTAAGTCTGATCCATGTACCGGTAATTATTGTGTCATAAAGATTGAGGTACTATTCTTTACCAAGAGCAACACGTTTGCACATTCTAATAAATCGTATGCCGTAGGTCATAATTCCTTGCAATTATAGGTTATGTTACTTTCAGTTATTTATTCAGAGGATAGGGCTATAGCAGGGAATTTGGAGAAATTTCATCATGATGAATTGGGTAGTGGAAATGTAGCCTACAATTATATCTTTTATTGACTTTTCCAGATTATGCGGTGGAAATATTTTCAGAGCCAGTTAAAAGGCTACTTATTAACATGAAAGTAGCAAGAGGTGAGGTCTTGATTTTTAAAGCTCCAACAGAAGACAGCATTAGTGAAAAGGATCCATACAAAAGAGAATAGAAGAAGCTGGTTATAAGACCTCATATATTCCTGTGCTGGATTTTGAATATTTTAATTTAAATGAACTTCATCAACACCTTCAAAATCCTGAAAAGTTCTCAGGTAAATCTGCATTCGTTACATATTTGCATTGATGTACATGGAAAGAAAATTCTCTTAACATCGAACGATCAATAGAGAACTAGTGTCATCAAATTTATGGTATCTTTATTACGTCTATGATGAAAAAGAAACTTTAAATAAAAGTTAATCCCGGCTTAATGTTACATATTATGCTAACCTGAGCCAGCTAGTACTTATTTTTCGGCTCACTTAGGGCTGAATGGCAAATATTTTTTCAGGTCTCATTTTCACGAGTCCAAGAGCAGTGAAAGCAGTCGCATGTCTTACAGATGCCAGTGCCTTGCTTGAAGTATGGCGGAATTACCCGACATTTGTTGTGGGAGAAGGAACGGCAAATGTTTTGAAAAATGAGTTAAATCTCTGTGGTCAAGGAAGTGGTGCAGGAAATGCAAGTGCCTTGTCTGACGTCATTCTTCAAAGTAAGAAGCTAGCCTGTACTATTTTGTGCTGCTTTTTATTTTGTAAAGGTAATTCTGGAGGTCTACTCCACGATTTTCGAACTTTTTTTTTTTCGCAAACTACGATTTTATGCTCGATTTTTCGAAAGGTTATAGAAAAAAATTCGGAGAAACTTAATTTCGATTGTAACCTAACATAACTTGTCACAATTTAAACTAACCTAACCTTAACTAACCCAAGCAAAACAGCCAAATTAAGCTAACCTGGTAATGTTATGTAGCTTAGGTTAGGATTGGTTAGATTAGGTTAGTTTTGATTGGGTTAGTTAGGGTTAATTAAGGGGACCGGGACCCTGCTCAAAATTTTATTTTTTGTTTTTTTGTTTTTATTTTTATTTTTATCAAGGCCGGGAAACAGCTACTCTCAGAGAGCTTAGCTTCTCCCGCTACAGTTGCTGTTGTACGTAGATACTCATGCTGACTGTTCTGTTTACAATACGAGTTACCCACCCCTGATTTATATTCTCTGAAAAATTCTCTTTTCAATGGTATATCATTTATGCACATTATTATTATGGAAATATATTTTTAAAAAATTATCTATGATGAGGAATATGTAGCTGGGTTGTTCTGATAACTTTGGTAGCCATTTTCCTTAAGTTTGTACATTTCTCTATAAAGTGTACCATATCTCAGCCTTTAGCGGTTAGATTTATTTCAAATTTTTTTGTGTGTATTTAGTGGTATTGTAGCATAAATTGGCACGGATTTTTAAAAATAAAAATATAGCAATAAAAGTTTACGTCTTCAGAAAAAAATTAATAAATGTATATAGGCCTAATATTGTTATTTTTGAAAACCTTTCCATCAGATTACTTATAAAAGTATTAGAAATAAGCTGTAAAAGTTTCATTGTTCTACTCCCAACAGTTTTAGAGAATTAATTTATTCATAGTGTTATGTCCAATGGCAGGTCTTTCACTGCAAACCCAACATTGTCCAGTCTTTCCTATTTTCTGCCCTGAGCACTACTCCCGTTCATCATTCCTTCCACTGTATCCTTCAGAAGGCAGTTTCTTCTCAACCAATGACCGAGCCAATTTCTTTTTCCCTTCCTGATCAGTTTCAGCATCATTCTTTCTTCATCCACTCTTTCCAACACAGCTTCATTTTTTATTCTGTCTGTCCACTTCCACCCTTCTCCATATTCACATTTCAAATGCTTCTAGTCGCTTTTCTTCACTTCGTCGTAATGTCCATGTTTCTGCCCCATACAATGCTATGCTCCACACACACAGTACTTCACTAGTATCTTCCTTAGTTCTTTTTCCAGAGTTCTACAGAAGGTGCTTCTATTCCTATTAAAAACTTCCTTGGCCATTGCTATCCTCCTTTTGACTTCCTGGCAGCAGCTCATGTTACTGCTTATAGTACACCCCAAGTATTTGAAGCTGCCCACTTGCTCTACTGCTTCATTTGGAATTCGCAAGCTTACCTTCTCTATTTATCTTCCTATGACCATGGTCTTCATCTTGTTGGTATTTATCTTCATTCCATACTGCTCACAGCTGTTGTTTAGCTCCAGTAGCATATTCCTTAGTACCATCTCTTCTGCTAAAAACGCCATCTCATCAGAAAATCTTATACACTTTATTCTTTTTCCTTTTATTATCACGCCTCCCATGTTATTTTAGAGAAAAGGTACAGTAAACATCACTAATTTAACATGTGTTAAGGTAGGAGATTCCCGGTCCCCTTGTAAATTTTTGTAAATTTATAAATCTTCTCACCATTCGTGAGCTGCCACAAGGGACAAAGAGTACTTAACCATAGAAATTTTTACAAGTTCATGAAAAACCATTGATTTTGTTTTAAAAATGAAATTCCTACAAGTATATAACTGCAAATATATTTTTTTTTTTTTTGAGATTAGTGAAAATATACCTATTTTTAGAAAGGTAAATGTTACAAAAAAAGTTGTTGTTGTTGTTGTTTTCTAATGCCAGGCATTTGACAATAAAGTCATTTGACCTCTTGCACTCCAATATTTTTCAAAGATATTATCATGGTCAGCTACTGAAGCACAGATTTTGAGATGTTCCGAATCCATTTCTTGGTTTGAGTTGCACAATGGACAGTTAGGGGACTGATATATTCCAATTCTATGCAGGTGTTTGGCCAAACAATCATGGCCTGTTGCCAATCTAAATGCAGCTACAGACGATTTTCGTGGTAAATCGGGAATTAACTGTGGATTTTGATGCAGAGAGTTCCATTTTTTTCCCTTGGGATTGTGTTATTAAATTTTGTTTGTTGAAGTCTAAGTATGTAGATTTAATAAGTCTTTTCACAGAGTAATACATAGATTTAGTAACAGGTCTGTAAGTAGCAGTGCTGCCCTTCTTTGCTAAAGCATCCGCATTCTCATTTCCCAGGATTCCACAATGGGATGGTATCCATTGGAATACAATTCTTTTATTGAGTGATATTAATTGAGAGAGCATTTTAGTTATTTCTGCTGTTTGAGATGAAGGTGTGTGTTTAGAGAAGATTGATAGAATAGCTGGTTTGGAGTCTCACAATATAACTGCATTCCTAAATTTATTGATGTGGCATAGAAGATTCCTGAGACTTTCACTTATTGCAATGATTTCACCATCAAAACTTGTTGTTCCATATCCAAGAGATCTATAAAGTGAGAAGAGACAGCACGTAACATCTGCACCAGCACCTTGTTCTCTGGAGATCAAGGATCCGTCGGTGTATAAATGAAGCCAGTTTTGTGGAGGGTACCTAATATTAATTGTCTCTAAAGACAATTGTTTCAGTATTTCATTGTTTACTTCTGATTTCAGTATTTCTTCTGTTAAATTTAGATTATATTCTATATTTAATAGAGTTAAAGGGTTTGGTTTAATTTGTAAGTTTTCTTTTAAATTTGGGATATTTTACAAAAAAAGTAAAGAATGCTACTGAACTTAGTTTGATTTCGAATATAGGTGATTCTTCAGGAGAGCAATTGGTCCTTTCAATGCAGCTAAGGTAACAATCGGAATAATAGATGTAGGTATTCCAACCCTCTTAAACACATCTTTCATGAAGAGAGTAGCGGTACCTCTTGCTCCAACCAGAAGTCTGATTACTTCAAGCTCTTTTAGCTGGTATTTTTTGAGGTAATAGGGAATGGTTAAGTTAGGTTAGGTTAGTTTAGGTTGTGATAAGCTATGTTGGGTTTCAGTCGAAATTATGTGTCTCCTAATTTTTTTTTCTGTTACTTTTCGAAAATCGAGCATATAATCATCGTTTGTAAAAAAAAAAAAAAAAAAAAAAAAAAAAAAAAAAAGGAAAGTTCGAAAATCGTGGTCCTTCAGAATTAGCTTTTTAAATTATGAATGCAATATATGCATGCTACACTAGACTGTATGGATAGTCTATATATGCAATAATTGTCCAAGTCCGACAGGTGACAGGGCCACCTTGCTTCAGCTCTGAGAAAACCAGGTCCTATTCCCAGATGAGTACGTGACAACATCAGAAACCTGTAGCGCCACAATACTTAACCATAATCTATTTTTAACTATACTAGATGATAGACGAAATGAGGGAAATGTGGAGTATGTTGATGGAATGATAGAAGGAAATGAGAATACTCTGACAATCTTTCTCCAAATATCTGCTTTATTCCCCACAAATTCCATCATGACCTGACGGAGATCGAACCTGGGCCACCTGGATGGAAGACCAATGTCCTAGTGCTTGAGTCACAAACTCGGCATGATGTAAATTAAAATTTACTAGAAATTTATTGAAAAATCACAATGAAAGGTTTAGATTCTTGTTATCAATGTAGAGAGAAATTGAATACCTCTACGGAATAAGGACTTAACCAACAAAACTGTAATTCATGTTTCAGAAGGAAGGAAAATAATTTCGGGGTCATATTTCATCAGGCCTATATTTACTATCACAACAATTTGAATAAGCAAAGGTAGAAGTTTATTCAGCTATTGAACGCAATAATTTATTGTTATAAATAAATGCTTTGAAATTACTTTTGTAGATAGTTGTTTCATAATGACGACTTTTCGATTTTCATTTTAGTATCGAAAAGTCATTCATTTCTGCATCCATAAATTAGCGTGCTTAAAAATAAATTTTCGTGGTTAGAAGTACTTTTAAGAATGCTAATTGGAAATACTGATAACATAAATTCCACAATCTAGTATATACAGTCACGAAGCGTGAGGTGATGAGGGTACTAGGAACAATAGACTGTGCTGGTACTATTTCACATTGTCTGTGATGAGGCGATTAGTAGTGATCCTAGTGGTTAGCAACTATCTATGGATGCATATTCCCTACACATTGAGCTTCGTGACTGTATATACTAGACGGTGATAAATTGCAACTATTTATTTATTATAAATATTCACAACAGCAAAACAATCACCATAGCCTACTTCATATCCAAAGGCCGTGAAATCTCTCTCTTTCCATACGAATGTAATACTCTTTCGTCTTTAATATCAGAAGTGAGTATTGCGAGAGAATTAATAACAATTGTCCACACCTGTGTAGTAATGGTTAGCGCGTCTGGCCGTGAAACCAGGTGGCCCGGGTTCGATTCCTGGTCGGGGCAAGTTACCTGGTTGAGGTTTTTTCCGGGGTTTTCTCTCAACCTAATATATGCTGGGTAACTATCGGTGCTGGACTCCGGACTCATTTCAACAGCATTATCACCTTCATTTCATTCAGACGCTAAATAACCAAAGATGTGAATAAAGCATCGTAAAATAAACTGCTACTAATAACAATTTTATTCTCTTTAAAATATAAATACATTAGGGTATTGTGGGTCCCTATCACCACAGCATGGCGCGTCCTCAGGTTGCGGATCGAGGAGACGGCCTCCAGATATGGAGGGTAGCTGCGAATATATTGAATAAGCAGTCGCGGACAGCCGATGAGGGGTAGTCCTCCAGCTTGGGGGTTGGGCGAAGGGCTAACAACCCATCACCGTAAAAAACAGCTTGTCACGAATCCTTCAAATAAGCCTGATTCTCTGGCACGACCACAGCAAAGGAATAAGGTTTTGAGATTTGGTACCTGGAATGTTACAAGTCTATATAGAACAGGAGGGGTTACCGGTTGTTCTTTATGGTTGTGAAACTTGGACTGTCACTTTGAGAGAGGAACATAGGTTAAGAGTGTTTGAGAATAAGGTGCTTAGGAAAATATTTGGGGCTAAGAGGGATGAAGTTACAGGAGAATGGAGGAAATTACACAACACAGAACTGCACGCATTGTATTCTTCATCTAACATAATTAGGAACATTAAATCCAGACGTTTTAGATGGGCAGGGCATGTAGCACGTATGGACGAATCCAGAAATGCATATAGAGTGTTAGTTGGGAGGCCGGAGGGAAAAAGACCTTTAGGGAGACCGAGACGTAGATGGGAAGATAATATTAAAATGGATTTGAGGGAGGTGGGATATGATGATAGAGAATGGATTAATCTTGCTCAGGATAGAGACCAATGGCGGGCTTATGTGAGGGCGGCAATGAACCTCCGGTTCCTTAAAAGCCAGTAAGTAAGTAAGGGGTTCTCGAGCGACTGTCTAAAAATCTTGTATGAAACACATGCGAAACTAGGATTTTAAGCACTTGCCATGTTGTCCATCTTCCCTTTGGGTTAGTGGACAATTTGTACATCTCGTGCTTAAAACGCTATCATTTCGTAACTTGTTGCATAAATAGTTATTTTTACATACATCACATATTTCAAGAATCTGAGTTTAACGCGTGTGAAGCTTATTTTCCTTTGCTAGATAACAAAGTTGTTCATTACAGACAGATACGAGCACCCTCTCTTGTTTCCATGTGGAAATCTCAAACGAGACGAACTTCCCACTCGACTTGCCGAAGGAGGTGTGAATCTAGTCAAGTTACAGTTTATCGCACACAAGTTCATCAGCAACTTGAACAAAGGTTACAAGAAGTTGTTCATCAAAGTGATGGCTTTCCAGAAGTGGTGGTGTATTTCAGTCCTTCTGGATTGAAGTTCACAGTTCCCATCCTCAACAAACTGGAAGTTCCTCTAGAAGAGCTGAAGGTAAAGAGGTTTTCAAGTAAATATTATAAACATAGCTACTAGACTAGTTAATAGAGATGGTTTGCTTAAATTTGTGTTTCAGTTTCTGCCGTTTTTGTCAGGTATTCTTGAATTGTCATAATTAAATATTTCTGACTTAAAATCTTGATAAACTTTTACTCACACAGATGAGAAATGTTTGACAACTAGTGTAGGATAAACTACAGTTACTTATTGGTGTTACATTTAAATAGAACTGCAGAAAAGAAATGCATAGGACCACTGCCGTCGTGATCTAATACAGGCCGTAAGGCAGACCACGTGACTCGCTTAACAGCTGATCGCAAAGGGCGGTCTTTCAACCATATTAATTAGTTGCAGTACATGAAAAATAACATATATTTCTCTGAAATGCAGTGTAATCGCGTCAGTAAAATTTTAAACAGTGACTGTGAGACACTTGAGACAATTCACTTGCAACGTAAGGTATAACATTATTTTTGGTGTGAAAATTACTTTGTTGCAGGCAAAGTTCCTATGTGTAATACCTGCCTTTATTTCGATTAAATATTGCGCCCTTATGTGGTTAGGTGAATTTTTGGTGTTATAAACAGTAAATATTTGTAATAATATACACGTGAAAGTGAAACATTGACTGGGATGTAAAGTAAATTATGATTAGGCCTAAGTGCAGCGTTACTGATGTTACTCTTGTCTAATCCATTTTTGTTAGTTTACCGTATTTGTTTTATTAAATTTAAATTATTGCGCCCTTCTTATGTGTGAATAATCTACATTATAAATAATACGTTTGATAATATACACAATTTGAACTAAAAGCGAGATACATATAGTATATTATGAAAAATTATACCTTATAGTTTTCATTACTTTTACAGTATCTAGTATTGTAATTAATTGAAATAAAGCACGCTCGCTTCATTACGAAATTCTTACACATTCATTTAAGCACGTTTCAACAATTTTCAGTTGCATCGCACGCATATTTTGATGTGTTGACATTATAGGTTATATTTACTCTATCAGTACTTGCCTTATTTCTATATTCGCAATTATGCATAATAATTAAGCATAACGCTACGTATAGCTTGTAAATGCAATTTGTCTACACTTCAATTGTATTTATTCGTTTCATACGGTACTCCAGTCTGATTAGTTTAATATGTTACCAGGGCTAAACTAGCGCTTAGGTAGTTCCCTTCGTATTCATACACCTTGCATATACTAATTAGTTCGGTTAGTTCAGGCTTTTATTATGCCTTGCTTAGAGGATGAAATGCATCTCCACAAAAAAATAAATTCAACTGTTTTCAGTTCAGAAGTTACCGGAATTATACCTCAGCGCTCGTTTAACCCTAGTTAAGTAATATAACCGTATGTACATTTCATAGGAGGGACTGTGGTGAATTTTCTACCTATAAGTAAGGAAGATAACCGTGTTCTGAAGTTTATCCTAAATATATTTTTCTTTATTAAATCTCACAATAGCTTTCGTTCTCAACTTAAAATGTTGGCGCAAATAGGTTATGTTACATGGCGAATTATCTTCACATAAAAATAACACAGTTTTATAATTATTCCTGCCACATTATGCAACAAATAAATGGAACTAGGCGGAACTTATGCACACATTACATTGAATAACAATTTAATTGTATTATTTATTTGTTCCCTACTATACTGGGTCGTATTGAATTCTATTTATCTAACCTACCAGATGAAGTAACACACAACCGTACATACTTACACTAATTTCATAGGAGGGACTGTGGTAAATTTTCTACCTACATGTAAGGAAGATAGATGTGCTAAATTAAAATCACAATATAAATAACTCTTCTTTATTAAATCTCAAAATAGCTTCCATTCCAAACTTAAAATGTTGATGCAAACAGGTTATGTTAACATGTAAAACTCCGTTCACATTAAAATAACACAGTTTTGTAATTATTTCTGCAACATATTATGCAGTAAGAAGTGAACGTATCTTATACACACATTACACTAAATAAAATTGAGCACCGACATGCATTAAAGTAATATATTTCACTCAGTTCCGTATACTCAAATAGAAAAGCCCGACCCATCGAGTGACGTCACACATCCTGCATTACGGCCTGGTTTAGATCACGATGGCAGTGATAGGACATGAGCATGTTAAAAGATCACTAGTTATAAATTCTACGCCCTGTAACTTACGAAATTTAATAACTGAATTATTAATAAGGAACCAGATTCAAATTGAAATTGCTAACGGGAAAACTAAGCCCATTGAGGTAAAAAAAGGTGTTGCTCAGGGCAGTCCACTTTCTCCTAATCTATTCAATTTAGCAATCGACGGTATCATTAAGGACCTTACTGATGATGAAGTATCGCACGCCCATGATTTTTCATTAGATCCTACTCTAGACAATCTCTCTGCCGTTGCTTTTGCTGATGACATTGCTTTGATTTCAAGTAGCGAAAATGGAATTACATCTCTGATTAGTTTAGCAGAAAGTAACTTTTCTACTCTTGGTTTGGCTATTAACCCTAGCAATTTAATAGCGATTAAAAGTGGTGTCTTATCCCAGTTTAATGTCACGTCTGCTAATGGTTCGCTCATTCAATCCATTTCTAATCCTAATGACCGCATTAAATACCTTGGTATTAATTTTAATGATGAAATCGTTTTTGATGAATGTGCAGTTTTTACCACATTCAGTAAAAATATTTCTAAACTCTGTCTCTCCCCTTTATTAAAACCTGATCAGAAGGTCACGATTATGAATCAATATCTCTGGCCCACTCTTACTTATCCCTTACAGTGTGCTCCACTCTACCAAATCAAAACCAAATTTCTTAATGATTTAGATAAAGTTACCAGAGGAGCATGCAAAGAACTTATTGGTCTTCCTCTTGACTGCCCTGACGGAATGCTCTACTCCCCTAAAAAATATCGTGGTCTTTCGTTAATGAAAGCATCTTGGGAAGCTTATGTACAACATATAAATATCTGAAATACCCTTCTTCGTGTTGATGACTGCCATCTCCACAATGTTAGGGACCTTGTAAGTGAAAAAGTTTCTGCTCTGTCAAAATTGAATATCACAACTATTGATGCTATCAACTGGTCAGGTCGTAAAATTCGTAAACACTTAAGAAATGACGCATTCCAAACTTGGACAAACCATACCTTGCGTGGTAAAGGAGTTATTGTTTATAGTGATCTCCCCAAGGCTAACTCATGGGTAAGCAATCGAAAGGGCCTATCTTCCACAGAATGGACCAATGCTTTAAAAATGCCAAGCAATATTTCGGCGGTTCGCGCAATACCGGGCAGAACTCTAAGCACAACCCGCTGCCGTCATCCAGACTGTAGCAAGCTTGAAACACTTGGACACGTGCTTGGACAATGCCCCAAAGACGAGCTGCTGATCAATGCTAGACATCATTGTGTACGACATGCTTTGGCAACATCGTTAAAAACTTTAAATTGGAAGATTCATGAGGAAGTACATTGTGTATCATCAGATGGTTCTTTCAGACGGGCAGACATTATTGCTATTAACGGACACTTAAAACGGGCTCTTGATCTTGACCCTACTATCCGTTTCGAAAAAAACCTAAATCAGGCCACCGAAGTTGATATTGAGAAGAAGTCCATATATGAACCTTGTTTGCCGTATCTTTCTCAAAAGTACAACGTCCCTCTTAAACAATGGTCTGTCATTGGTTTGCTGTTTGGCAGTAGAGGTTCAATTACAAAATTCACATGGAATTATCTTAAGGAACTTCACATTCCTTTTGATTATGTAATGTCTGTCCTTATAAATATTATCAAGGATTCTCTTCAAATATTACATCTTCATCTGTATTTCAATTAATCCACTTATATTTGCCTTAAACAATTAATTTTCTTTTTTCTTTAATGTATCACATCACATTATATTGTATATGTTTATTGTATTCAGGACCCTTGTGGTCACTCAAATTCTTTGAGCTGATATCTATAATGTAGAATTTATATATCATATACAAAAAATATATATATATATATATATTATTTTTGGGGAGGGGTTTGGAATCGTCATAGTGCATTCATTCATTAGTTTTCTGCTCAAGTGCAGGTCCTTCACTGCAAACCCAGCATTGTCTAATCTTCACTCTTTTCTGCCTTCCTGTTAGTCTCTGCATATGATTCATTTATCTTAATGTTGTCTATCATCTGATATCTTCTTCTACCCCGAACTTTTCTCTTGTTCACCATTCCTTCCATTGTATTCTTCAGTAGGCAGTATCTTCTTAGCCAAGTGATCCAGTCAATTCCTTTTTTTTTCTTCCTGGTCATTTTCAGCATAATTCTTTCTTTATCCACTCTTTCCAACACAGCTTCATTTCTTATTTTGTCTGTGCACTTTACACTCTCTATTCTTCTCCATATCCATATTTCAAATGCTTCTAGTCGTTCACTTCATCATAATGACCGTGTTTCTGGCCCATACAATGCCACACTTCACACAAAGCACTTTACTATCCTTAGTTCTTTTTCAGAGGTCCACAGAAAATACTCCTTTTTCTATTAAAAGCTTCCTTGGCCATTGCTATCCTCCTTTTGACTTCCTGGCAGCAGCTCATGTTACTACTTATAGTACACCCCACATATTTGAAGCTGTCCACTTGCTCTACTGTCTCATTTCGAATTTTCACGTTTACCTTCTTTATTTTTCATTCGTCATGTTTGCATTTATTTTCATCCCATACTGCTCACAGCTGTCACTTAGCTCCAGTAGTATATCTTTTAGTATCTTCTCCTCTTCTGCTAACTCCATATCATCAGTAAATTTTATAGTAGAGTATAAATAGAACAATAAGTGAGCAGTTATTATCTAACAAAGATACTGTTACCGAGTTCATGTCGAAACTCCCCTCAAACTGTGCACACAGATCTTCACAGCAGGTTAAAAAAAAAGCTGCTGCCTATAGTAAGTACAGAAAGAATCAAACCTGAGGGACTGTCACTCCTACGGAATTACGCTTGCAAGCAGAACACCAGCTGTTGTGAATAATGTTCCAGCACTACATTCTGGGAAGTGATCTTTTGTGTAACTAGTCACTTTACAGAAATGAGAATCTTACCTCAATTTCGTGTAGCAGTTTCTCAAAATGTATGTTTTTTTACAAACATATAGATACCTCCCTCCATGTTGTTTTGATACTCTTAAAAATTTAATTTCAAGAACAAAACCAGTTTGTTTATTAATTCAAGGAAATCTGACTTAGCCAGTGCTCAGGAAAATAAAATATAGTCACATCTTTTAAGTCTTGTTTTACTACAATATTATTTTATATCAGCCGTCAATTGAATCATGACCACAAGACAATTGTGGCTCGTCAGTGATAGCTGTGACAAGTTATGTAACCTCCGAAAACCCCACCCTCTCACTCACTGGGTAGTCAAACTCCTGTTCCATTTGTATTTTCTCTGACCTGCGAGGGCATATGTCTCTCTGAAACCAAGTACTCAGAAAGTTCCAGTAGGATAGGAGGATGCATTTTTTATTGTTCAATATGTTGAGAATATTAAATGTCTTTGTTCACATGTATTACTTGGAAAACAGTTGTATAACAAAAATGGCATTATACTCTGTTACGGATGAAACATTAAAAATATCACCATAGGTTAAGTGTTATTGTTATCATTAAATATCACCATAAACATCATTCACATTTTATTTTTTTTATCATTTGTAAATGACCCTTTTTCAATGAGATGTACAAATAATTATTGAAGCTCTTCAATTTGAACTCCTGATTCACTTTGATGTCAAATTTAAAGCTAGATGTAAGGATGGACAAATGTTGAAATTTCAAATCTTTGCCAAAAAACAAATATCCTTGGAACATTCGTTCTTTAAGTTTGCTCTTTTGAAATATACATAGGTGGGAATATAGCTGTAAAACTAACAATTTGTGAAAAATTATTTTCAATCATTAAAATATCACGACTGACAGACAAATACCTTCGTGATTGAGATTTCGACTGGCAGGACCATAATTCCTTTTTGAAACTTTGTCGCAGAGACATTCTGAAGACAGTTAATTTTCCTTTTTGTGATATTGTCCATTTATTGTTTTTCTTTCTTCGTTACATTTACTAAACATTAGTTTGTAGCCTTGTCTGTATAAAATTATATTTAAGTGGTCATAAAATAAAAATCCGTTAATAAGTATGTACTCGTTTGTGTGGTTACAGACAGTTGCTTCTTTACTTCCCCTTACTTTGTCTGACCTCCCTCCAAATGCTATGCAAAACAGAAACACAGTAGCTTGTGTAATTTGGAACTTTTCGCCACAAGATGTTTTATGATCAAAGGAATCATGCTGTTTGAACAAATTGGCTCAAAACTTTCAAGACAAATTCTGGAAAAGAGTAAAATATGTTATTACTCACCAGATGATAGGAACAGTGATTATCTGTCAAATGCCAATTGGTTTTCTGTTAGACCAAAGATTGTCAATGAACGAAATGTTTCTTTTGGTTCTTAAAAATGGGGTTTTACTGTCCATGGAACTTATTGTTTCCAATAAGTTGAAACTAGGAATTTAGAGAGTTTTATTTGCTAGCTCTTCGCTCTCTTGGTAGTACAAAAATACCCATTTTCGTCTGTATTGCATAATTGTAACAATTAGCAGAAATATCACCATAGGACACTTACAATTCATACGAAGTGTGCTGATATTTTGTGTATAATCTGTAAAGAACTTTTTCATTTGTATTTAAAAAGAGAAAAAACAGCTCTGTTTTTGTTTTAACAAAGAACTCAAACCACAGCTAACTTATAAGGTTTGTTCCAGCACGGTTCAGAATCGGTTCTGAATTGCCTGCTCATGCGCAGTAATTTAATGTATGTTCCAACAAGATTTCCGAACCGATTCTGAACTCCCAGTTATCTGTTCCAATGTGATTTGGAACTTATTCTCGATTAAGAGCAGAAGTGGGAATTCCGAATTGTTGACACATGCGCAAATGGTTTAATCTGATGTTATGATTAAAATGCTTCGAGATTAGACAGATTAAAATAAAAAAAATAGTCGATCATGAATGATGTGGAAGGTGATAGGGATATATTTTTATGACGAATTAAGTTCAGAAGATGAATATAATTTTAATATGAGAAGAATCTCCGAAGGCCGTGAAAGAGGAGTTCAAGAAACGTTCCAACAACGTAAAATCCTGAAATAGTTCTGACACCGTACACAATTGGCACATGCGTCAAATAAAATTCGGTATTAGTTCAGAATGTGTTCTGAATTGCTTCCTGGAACAAACCTATAATAATTAGATATGTCTTGGTGGTAATTAAAGTCAAATATTATGTTAATTTATTATTTATTGTTAATAGATTTCATAATATTTACTGTAGATAATTAATTCAATGTCTTTTTTTTCAGTTTGTTGCAATTGGACCAACAACACAAGAAGCCATTTTAGATTATAATTTGAAAGTATGGTCAGTTGCATCAAGACCAACACCAGAGCATCTTTTAGAAGCTGTTCTGAAGTGTTAATTCTGCTTTAATCGAAGTATGACTTCAAATCTTGTAATAATAATGAATATATGATGTACAAAAATGTACAAAGTTGTTCAGTATCGGTATGTGTTACTATAGAGTGATTTTTTACGCGTTCTGCTTCTGTCAGACTCCACATAGTCAGCCATGATGCATCACTACTGAACAGAAAAATGTTCAATTGATTCTTCTGTACATCATGTTTAAATATAATTTGCATTATGAATGAAATATAACGTGAAATTGAATACATTTGTAACTCTAAAAAATTTTATGGAAAGTTTGCTTTAAAATGCATAATTGAGATAAATCACAGATCGAGAATCAAATCAAAGCACAAGATAAGCTTATTATATTTTTTGGCACATTCAAGGAACTGAGCAGCACCAAAACTTCTGCTTACAGTACCAAACTGGTTAATAACAAATCCCACCATTTGTTTTGAGACAATGATTGATCAACAAAGGTGAATGAGGAAAAAAGGTCCATTTATATCCCCACAGTTCCATATGTTAACGGATACTGCATTTGTTTGTTTGGGAGCCATAAACATTAGATTTTGGCAGATAATGACCAATGTGTTATGTTTAATTTGAAGTTTGCATTGTCAGTGTGGTTTTCCATTTACAGAATTTTATCTCATGAGTTCTTTTGACTTTTTTTGTCTAGCAGTGATATATTAGGTTTGTTCCAGCAAGCAATTCAGAATGTGTTCTAAACTAATACCGAACTTCTTTCGACGCATGCTCCAGTTGTGTACGGTGTCAGAACTAGTTCGGTATTTTACATTTTTGGAACGTTTCTTGAACTGTCCTTTCACAGCCTTTGGAGTTTCTTCTTATATTAAAATTATATTCATCTTTTGAACTTAAATTTTGTAAAATATATCGCTATCACCTTCCAAATCACTCATGATTCACTATTTTTTTATTTTAACCTGCCTAGTCTCGAAGCATTTTAATCATAACTTCAGATTAAACCATCTGCGCATGCGTCATCAGTTCAGAATTCCCAGTTACTGCTCTTGAGAATCAATTTCACTTGTTCCGAATGAGTTCTAAAGAACTTTAGAACAGGGAACTGGGAGTTCAGTATCGGTTTGGAATCAGTTCTAGTCTTGTTGGAACATATATTGAGCTACTGTGTATGATCAGCCAGTTCAGAATCGATTCTGAACCATGCTGGAACAAATCTATTGTCTGCCAAGTCTGTTAGTAGTACAACATTGCATAAAATACTCTCTGTAGTTGTGACTGTGATCTTTCGTGAACATGTGAGTGATGTATAAGGCTGCTTGCTCTTCGAATACTATGGAAGACAGACGTGTAAATGCACTGCTAAAAAAATTAGAGGGAGATTATTGTAAAATGACATATAACTTTAACAATTCTAATCTTGTTTACTTATCACTTAAAGTACTGAAGTTTCAAAGAGAATGCAAGTCTAGTTTTTCAGGTGAAGCTCCCTGTAAAGCAGATTTGAATGATTTCAAGGGAAAAATTGTTCCGGGGCTGGGTATCGATCCCGGGACCTGTGGTTGAATGTAGCAGTGCTCTACCAACTGAACTACCCAGGAACTCCACCCGACACCGTCTCAATTTTTCCCTTTATATCCACACAACTCGCATGGGTTGACGAGACACCAGAGACCCACATCGAGTGCACACAAACTCTGTGAGACTTGGAATTGTGGTTTTCTGTTAACGTGCCTACAGTAACGCATATTATGCAAATCTAGTTTTTCAGGTAAAGCTCCCTGTAAATAATTTCAAAGAGAAGTTTGTCAGGCAGCATAAATCAAAGTGAAAACTCCCTTCATGTAAGCACATTTGTTGTTGTTTTCTAATGCCAGGCATTTGACAATAAAGTTATTTGACCTCTTGCACTCCAATATTTTTCAAAGATATTGTCATGGTTAGCCACTGACGCACAGATTTTGAGATGTTCTGAATCCATTTCTTGATTTGAGTTGCACAATGGGCAGTTAGGGGACTGATATATTCCAATTCTATGCAGATGCTTGGCCAAACAGTCATGGCCTGTTGCCAATCTAAATGCAGCTACAGACGATTTTCATGGTAAATCGGGAATCAACTGTGGATTATGATGCAGAGAGTTCCATTTTTTCCCTTGAAATTGTGGTATCAAATTTTGTTGATTAAACAAGACTTCAATGTCTGGTATATTTACTGTAAACCTCTAACACTACTCATACCATCGAGGTTGTTTCCAATCATATCTCATTTGTCAGTTTGAGGAATGTCCCAATTTTCCAGAAAGGTGACTTCAACTTGCTGTAGTCTGAGGGACTTCTGGACTGTTTATCTTCTGACCCAAACCATCAGAAATAGGCATCACATGATCCAGCACAACAGCATTCTGCCTGCTAGCATTAAGTCTACATCTAATAATGGCAATGTCTGTTTCCTTGTCTATGGTGATGCCATCCCACATTATAATATATAGAGTCGGAGCAAAATTTATCCATTTTCTGGACTTCAGCTTCTGGAAAAAACGCCCACCAGGATGACGATATATGAACAGACTAGGGTTGCCAAGTGTCCCGTATTTGAGATATGTGAAACTTGTCCTGTATGAAATCCATACGGGACATAAAAAATTCCGTATTTACGGACATTGTCATAGACAGGCCTATAGTTTTGTATTATTCTTTTCCCTTACTGTTTGTACGGATATTGTGTTGTGGGATTATGGTAATCAGTCAATCTTTTTAATATATCCAGCTGTTTGCTGACAACATAAGTCCACTATAGTCTATTCAGTTTTTCCTTTTTCATGAGAAATGAGGGGTATTTTGATCGGAGTTCATTATAGATGCCTGTTGCTAGTAGCCAGAGTTGGGGTGTAGTCAATATATTGTGACAGCTGCAACGGGGTTCGAACACGCGTCCGACAGGGCGCGCGGCAGACGAAACGCTGGTGCGGGGAGCATCTGCATGCTGAAGGGCAGAGGGGGTGTATTACGTCAATGCGGCGAGGGGAGGTTGCGCGCGCAACTGCTACTTGCGGAGTGAAGGGGGACGGACCTTCCCAAATCGTCCAGAGGAGTCCGTCGAAGTGGAGATATCCAGATAATTCGAGAGAGCTATCTCAGGACACCCGTAGAAATTTCTCGTAACTATGGTTTAGCTATAAAAGAAGAAACACGAGCGAACTTGAGCAGTTTTCAGTTTATTCAGCCATTCAGTGAGTAAGCCAGTGAACAGAGCAAGCCAGCCAGTCTTGTGTACCGGAGTTCGACTTGAGTGTGCGTCCGCAACTCTGTCAGCATCCGAAGGCCTGAGTTCGAGTGCAGTGGACCGCAGTTGGAGGGACCTGAGTTCGAGTGCAGTGGACCGCAGTTGGAGGGACCTGAGTTCGAGTACAGTGGACTGTCTCTGAAGGTCTGTGGTTCGAGATACTGTGAACTCGAGTGACTGAGCTAGAAGAACTGTGAACTGAAAACTAACAGTTCATTGTTGTTCGTAATAGTCCAAGTAAATTGTCATTGTCGTCAGTGGAGTGCACTAACGAATACTGTGTTACTGTGTGGAGAGCAAATCCTATTGTTGAGAGAATAAAGTTACATTGTTATTGAGTTGAAATAAATTTACAATATACTGCAGGGCTGTGTCTTCTGCAACTGGTACTGATGATTTTAATTTACTTCTTTTGTGGTTTATGGATGGACAGTATAGAAGAATGTGTTCCAGATCTTCATCATGATTATTACACCACAGACAAGTAGGATTATCAGAAATGTGAAATCGGTGTAGGTACAATTGAGTGACAATGTGACCTGTTCTGGCTCTTGTTAAAAATGTTTGAACATGTCTGGGCAAGTTTTTGTACATTTCCAGATCATTTGGTTTCTTTTGTACAGACTGTAAAATTTTTCCTTTGTCAGAAGAGAGCCAATTGTTTATAAAATGAGACTACTGAAACAAAAGCACTGGAGGGTAGAGATATCACTTGAAGAGGTCTTGGTTGCAAATATGTTGCCTGTTTTGCAATATTATCGACTTTCTTGTTTCCAGGTATACCACAATGATTAGGTATCCATTGAAATGTTATTTCCTTTTGGAGTTTTCTTAGTTTACTTGTTTCTGAATTGGAATAATTCTATGTGCATATAGGTTTGGTACATATTTAATTATATTAAATATAGCCCCCTTGGAGTCAGTAAGGGCTGTATTCATAGACATTTTTAGCGCGGGCTTCCGGTGGATGATCAGCATTTTTCGTATTCATAAACCAGTGTTAGCGATAGGATATGATTTGAATTCTGTACAAATAACCAGTGGATAGCCGGGGCTAGCTTAGTATGCTTGTAGCGCGTGCTGCAAAATGTCTATGAATAGCACCCTAAGTATGCAAATAGATTTTTCAGAAATTTGAGTAACACACTGAAGAGCAGCATCAATAGCTAGCAATTCAGTGTCAAGACTGGAGGAGGATGAACATGGTATGAAATAACTTTCTTGATATTTTGGAATATAATACCCTGCTCCTGATGTCCCATTATTAGGATTTAGAGATTCATCTGTATAAATTTGAAGATGATCCTTATATGTGCTGCAGAGTAGTTCCATGACATCTAACTTAAGAATGTGTGGAGGGTCATTTTTGAAATGATTTCCTGGAATTTGTATGCTATGTTCTGGAATCACCCATTTCCATGGAGGAATTTCGTTCACAACTGGAGTTTTAGCAATGAATGTGTCTGTGATATAGATTGGTATTTCTTCTTTGTTTATTTTACAGAAATTGCACAGGATATTATCTGACAGTTTGAAGAACATCTGAGATCTGGATGAGGCTTGCAATTTTAAATGTATTTTTAGATCCTTTTGTAATAGGAATTATGGTAAGAAACCAGTCACTTTTTATTAACATCAATGTCTTTAGAAACGTGACAATAAAGCAAATAAATTTAATAGGGTGTCCACATTCTGAAAAGTCAGTAGTAGTCTGAGAGAAATCAGGAAAGCTAAATTTGGTCATGGTTAAAACTAATTTAAACTAAACATACTGTAAACATAATACTGTAGCTGCTCATAAACTGTTTGAGAGTTGGGGGAGGCAAATTTTAGCACTGCCTAGGGCCCTGGACTTATTCCCTTCCACCATTGTGACTGCCCGAGCCTCTTACATCTCATTCAGATACCTCATGATGTCCAACTCAATATAAACAACCATATTGACCTGAGTTGCGCACTCCAATCCCCTAGACTGCGTTGGAAGCAATGATACTTATCACACAGCCACTTTGATTCCGTTAATGTCTTCGTAAATAGTGAAGGCGCAGAATGTTTGTTTGGTTGGTGATTTATATAACCAAACCATGCATATATAATAAATGTGCAATACAATTTGTAACTTCAATATTCTTTACGAATTTTTATAGTTAAACGCATGTCCCTTTAATTTTTTTTTACCAGTGTATATATTATGTATGATTTAACTATTCTCTCCAGTGTTATTCATTGTAAATTGTATGTATGTGCACTGTTAATTGCTTGCTAAATATTTATTTTTAATAAAATTATTTGAGAAGTTTATTTGTTATTTCCATCCCACTTTTCCTTCTATCTGTAGGATTACGTCAAAAAGTTATCAGTAAATTGTTACTCAATCTCAAAGGTACGCTTGAATATCAATCTGCAGATAGCATTTGTTTTCTAAGTAGAAATATAGACACATTAAAGGAAACCTACACAATGCTAAATAATGTAATCGTCAAGGGTTTGAGATTAACCAAAGTTTTTTTCATTTTACTAATGGCTGGTAATTTGTAGGCCAAAACGAAGGGTTCTAACAGAAGTAAAACTTGATATTGGTGCATCACTTGAACGTTCTGCTAATAAATCTTTACATCGTGTTGCACAAGAAGTAGGGGTATCAAAAACTTCAGCCCATATGGCTACTAAACTTTTAAAATTGAAACCTTAGAGAGTTACTGTAGTCCAAGAATTACGGCCACATGACGACCAAAGTCGAGTGAATTTCGCGGCTGAATGCTAATGGACACCACTTTCAGCAACTCCTGTAACACAGGTTAGTAAAAAAAAATGACTATTGCATGCATGTCATTAATTAATGAAAGTTATATAAGTGCAATACCCCGGAGATTACGGATCTAAAATGCCGCGTGTTACCTGCGTCCTACAGACTTATTTCCGTCGGCGTTCTTCGGATCGAGCGTGACGCGACCGCACTGTAGCTTTGCCCCGAGAGAGGAAACTCGCTCCAACGTCACAGGCAGGGTACAAATTAAGATTTCTGATGGGGGGTAGAATTCTAGATAGAGAATACCATGCGTAACATTATTATCTTTATTCGATACGGCTCAACGCTTGGTCGCACTGAGTTGCTTATCTTGCATCTTGATCATAATAATGATTATATCCATGAGCAGCTTAATAGCACTTATGCAACGAGCCTATAATGATAGTAATTAAGACGCGAGTATGTTTGTTTATGAAACGAGCGCAAGCGAGTTTCATAATTTTCATACGAGCGTCTTAATTACCATTATAGGCAAGTTTCATACGACTTTTTATGCTCGACCATATTTCTAACTTGAAATTATTCATAAGTATTCATTTTATTCGTATCTGACTGGAGAGCGGAAGTGACCTTGTGCATAGCTCGTAAATTGTGAGATGTGCGCAGAAGCGAAAGTTTTGATTTTTTCAGAGGAACAATAATGTCATTGACCTTGATACAATCTAGAGAATAACATGAACTAATTTTTATATAACCTGGAAATTGATTTAGAATTGAAAAACGAGATGACATATTGAATTTATTTGAATATTATTTACAATTAACGCTAATTATTATAGTAACAGAACATAACCTTCTGCGACAGTATTGGACTTCCAGCCTCCGTGACGTTTCCCTCGTCTTTCGATTGCATATCCGAGAATAATCGAAAACCTGAACTTTAATGAATAGGTGTACTTTAATGACATGCATTAAAGGACTGCTACTAGGTGTATAATTACATTTCGGCATGGTCGAGCGTAAAATAAGATGTGTAATTCCTAAGTTATTGATTGTTGTCAGCTTGCCGGTGATACATTAATATTATTTTCTTTGCTTACTTTATATTTTATAAAGTCTCGGCATTACTGCTGAATGACAGACACGCAACAACTCCGTCAACAAATGTAATTATTGCCCTGGTTCGCGTAGGTTTTTGCTCATCGATAGTAGCTAGAGTGCTTGGAGTCCAGTTCCATAATCTTGTGGACTTCATGACGTGTAAAATGGGGGCAGTTGTTGACGTAGGTGGTTTGTGGGCGAATACTAGTCCCTACCGCATGCCATTGTTCTGTTTATATTTATTTATTTTTTATTTATATTTGATATGTTTTCAGTTTTTTAGTAAGTGAAACAAATATTATTTTTGTTTATACAGGCTAGGTGTCTCCTATCAATAGCCCGCAGGTGATGAGAAATAATATTTTTATAAGACAGGCATAACGAAGTTTATTAACAAACTAGGGGCGTGACATCGGTATATTTGTATTAGTTTGAGGTCGATTGTAGGTGAACACACGACGCCGGACAGAATGTAGTCAACGTGTTTCAAAAACAGGCAGCGGAATTTGTATTAGTTTGAGGTCGAATTTGACACGACGCCGGACAGAATGTAGTCAACGTAAAAACAGCAAGCACGTTCCGTGTTCTGTATATGATTATTGCATATTATAAAATAGACAATACAATCATTGTATAATAAGGAAAACGTATTATGCGTCTTTCACGTGTTTTCCGAAGTGATATAGTGTTAAAAGTTGTGTAATCAAGATGTATAATAAGGCTTAATATCGGAACCATTGCATCCTACAATACATACATGGAGAGGTGGTATACCAAAAAATAAAGTAGAATAAGGTCAAGGAGGCGAATTCTTACCATCGCATCGTCTGAACTTGACTTGCAATAGTGAAAGTTTTCGCTTTCACCTTGATTTCAGTAATGTGGAGAGTAAAAAGAGAAGATAGAAAGGACTGCTTGTGGCAACGCTGTAGTCTGTACAATGTAACGTGAGGTACTATATTTCAACTTTAACCCTTTTCCCTCCATTACATGATCAGCTGCTTAAATTCAGAGATTTTGTAGCTGTTAGGTTCACTTCACTACTGAGAACACTTCCTCGAATACACAGATATCACGATAAAAATAAAACCGAAGCGTGACAGCCCATGAAGGGCCGTGGCCGATCAGTCGGCTGCTGGCCTCACATCCACATGCCTCAGGAGAGGTGAACGATCATCCAACCAGAATGGAGGTATCTTGTTGTTACCACGATGTTTCCCCCCACCAGCCATTAAAGCTGGCTCTCGAAAGCAGATTTCTCTGCCTACCGTATCTCCCCAAATTCATCATGATGCTGGATGAGTACCGGTCTTAAATTAAATCCACCAATTTTATTTATTTGTATCACGATTATAATATAACAGAAAATATTGCAGAAATATTTATTATTATTCCTTTATATAGCGAGTTGTGTGTAAAGTTACTGTTTTCATCACATCACTTTTTAAGCTGTAACATTTAGTAACATTAGTGCTTTAGGTTCAAGGTTGGTAGCATTGAAGTGTCAACTATATTTCATACCTCACCATGATTAGTCTAACAAAGTAAACGTCCACAGAACAGCAACAGATGTAAGTTACATTCTGCGCAGAATAAAAATTTACTCAGTTCTGACGTCTCAATAGAGAAGAGTCAACGGAACTTTCTCGTCATGATTTTCTGGGATAATTGTTTAACGGTTTCCTCAATGAAAAATGTGTCATTGGGATACCATTCTTAAAATATACGAAGTTTATCTGTACAGTTATTTTAATGTTTCGTATTTTGTGTAGTTCATATAAGATCAATGAGTTAAACATCTTTTTAGTCTCATGATTTTTATTTAAGACAACTTGCATTCCAGTGATGATAATAATAATAATAATAAAATAATAATAATAATAATAATAATGATGATGATCATCATCATCATCATCATCAACTGAGCATCGAAGAGGTGGAAAAATTCAAATATCTTGGAGCAACAGTAACAAATTTAATATAAATGACACTCGGGAGGAAATTAAACACAGAATAGATATGAGAAATGCCTGTTATTATTCTGTTGAGAAGCTTTTGTTATCTAGTCTGCTGTCAAAAAATCTGAAAGTAGGAATTAGTAAAACAGTTATATTACCGGTTGTTCTGTATGGTTGTGAAACTTTGACATTCACTTTGAGAGAGGAACAGAGATTAAGGGTGTTTGAGAATAAGGTTCTTAGAAAAAAATATTTGGGGTTAAGAGCGATGGAATTAGAGGAGAATGGAGGAAGTTACACAACACAGAACTGCACGCATTGTATTGTTCACCTGACATAATTAGGAACATTAAATCCAGACGTTTGAGATGGGCAGCGCATGTAGCACGTATGGACGAATCCAGAAATGCATATAATATGTTAGTTGGGAGGCCGGAGGGAAAAAGACCTTTGGGGAGGCCGAGACGTAGATGGGAGGATAATATTAAAATGGGTTTGAGGGAGGTAGGATATGATGGTAGAGATTGGATTAATCTTGCTCAGAATAGGGACCGTTGGCGGGCTTATTTGAGGGCGGCAATGAACCTCCGGGTTCCTTAAAAGCCATAAGTAATTATTATTATTATTATTATTATTATTATTATTATTATTATTATTATTATTATTATTATTGTCATTTTCATTTTGAGGCCCATTATAAGCTGAGGGCCCGGCGGCCGTCGGGTTTGCCCATGCGTTAAAACGGCACCGATTCCATTCTATTTCATTCCAAAAGATTAATAAAGAATGTAATAAAAAGGCAGGCGAAATTTTTTAGACAGCTTTCAGATGAAGTTGCGCTCAAAACTTTCTTTTCTATAGATATCATGAAATATATTTTTGAAGAAAGTAGTACAGACTAGGAGAGTGTGAGAGAGGGCATGTTTCCGATTCTGAACTCTGTTCATTGTCGCGTCTCTCTGCATTGTTCTTCTGTGCATGCCGCGTGTCATCTGTCACGTCGATAGGAGGTCAGCATTGTAGCGTCTCGTCTCTAAATGAAGCCTATTTTCTCTGATTTCTCCTCCAGCAGTTACGCGTTTCACAAGGCCTGAAGGAAACCTTGAATATCGTTTCTTCGTTACTCCAGGGGCGTAACTACAGAGTAGCTGGACTGGAAATTGTTCAGGGGCCCACCCGTTGTTATTATTGTTATTACTTACCTACTTATTTACTTACTTATGGCTTTTAAGCAGGGGCGGCTCGTCCATAAGAGCTGCGGAGCTGCAGCACTCCCTGTTTTGACAGGAAAATAATAATAATATTTGTTTTAATTTGTAGAAGAATTGTTACAGCTTTTATTGATAAATTGCTTTATATTTCATCTGGCCGGGAATGTGTACTATTATCTTATGCATAATCTTTTTGCGCGTCGACTGTATTGGAATTGACACTGCATTAAAAGTCGTCCTGGGATCTGGAGGGTGGGCAGCTCATAGAGAGTGTGTCTTGCATGGCCAGGGGGTAGAGAGGTGAAGGGAAGCAGAGGGAAACTGTTGCTGTTTAAAACCCATATTTCGCTGCAGTGGCTTGCAGAGCCAGACTTTTAGGGAAGATCTTTCCTCCCCTCCCACACCGCTATTGTAATACTACGTCAAATAGATTCTCTATTCCCTTGAAACTTAATGACAACATTTTTATTTTCTCTTCACATACTTATTGTTGTAGAATCTTATCGAGTTAATACAACGAAATTAATATTTTTTGCCTTATTATTACGTATATATCCAGCCTCCAGTAGAACCTGAGGATTTGCCTTAACTCGAAATGATTGCAAGAGTAGAATCCTTTTGATATAGCACGTAAAATACGAAAGACTTCTTTTCCAGTTTCAGAACATTGTTGACCATCAGTTTATCTGAGTGTTGCTTTGGTGTGACGTCTTAGTACCGTAACTTAACCAGTGCAAATGTGCAAGCATGAGTGTGTGTGAATTACAGAATATTAATTTTATTTTTCTCAACTTTCCCTAGCGGAGAAGATTGATGTAATGAATGAAATTACAGGGTCGTCCGTTACCCGACTTAAATCTTACTCAAGCTTCATCCAGCCGAAATAGTGCATATAAGCTTATGTAAGGAAGTATAACAATGAAATTTACGCTAAGCATTTGTGGTTACGTGGATGTGAACAAAAAGAATCTGTATTTTGTTTTCCTTGCCTCCTCTTCGCTGGTGATACTGCATAGACTAGGAGTGTTGTGGCAGATTTAGGACATTTGCCCCTAAAAATTAAAAAGCACGAATCTTCGCAATCTCACCTGAAAAATGTTGTTTCATTGGCTATGTTAGGAAAAACTAATAGTGCTGCGCAACTAAGTGAAACGAACATAACAAACATTCTCAAACATAATCAAGAAACGAAAAAAAACGTGAAATTATTTTAAAAAATATTGATTGTATCAAATTTTGTGGCCAATATGAACTTCCCCTTAGGGGACATGATGAAAAAACGATTCGAAGAACTCTGGTGTATTTCATGAGTAATCTAAACGAGCCTCTCAAAAATCATTTGGAACATGCCATTGTTTAAAGGCAATTCTAAAACAATGCAGGATGAACTGGTAGAATGCATGTTGAGTGTCTGCCGATTTGAAATTCAGACTGAAATCGATGGTATTAGTTTTTTTTAGCGATTATGATGCTACAGACATCTCCCAACTAAGTCAGGAAGTTTTGATTTTTCGATATGTAGTGCATTTATTTTTGTCCTATACTTATTAGTAATGATATCAAAAAGTGAAATTTGTATGTACCAAAATCTACTGCAGCTCCCCCAATCCACAAGTTCACGAGCCGCCACTACTTTTTACGGAACCCGGAGGTTCATTGCCGCCATCACATAAGCCAGCCATAGGTCCCTATCCTGAGCAAGAGTTATTATTATTATTATTATTATTATTATTATTATTATTATTATTATTATTATGCCTACTTACAAATGGCTTTTAGACAATCCGGAGGTTCATTGCTGCCCTCACATAAGCCCGCCATCGGTCCTTATCCTGAGCAAGATTAATCCAGTCTCCACCATCATATCCCACCTCTCTCAAATTCATTTTAATATTATCCTCCCATCTACTACGTCCCGGCTATGAAATGTAAGAAGGGAAATAAGAAAGTAGATGAAGATGAAATAAAAGAAGGGAAAGGAGAAAGTAGATGGGATGAAATGGAAGAAATAAAAAAGAAAGTAGATGAAGATGAAATGGAAGAAGGAAAAGAAGAAAGTAGATGAAGATGAAATGAAAGTAGGAGAAGAAGAAAGTAGAGGAAAATAAAATGAAAGAAGTGAAAGAAGAAAATAGATGCAGATGAAAGGATTAAGGAAGGAATTATAAAATGAAAGTGAAAGGGGATAAGAGACAAAAGAATGATGATAAAGATAATGAAAAACATAATAAAGAAAAGAAAGTAAGAAAGAGGAAGAAGGCAAAGCAGAGAAGTAAGGAAAGAAAATTAACGAAGAGTAAGGTGGAAACAAGGACAAAAGAAAACTGGATATCCTGAGCAAGATTAATCCAGTCTCCACCATCATATCTCACCTCTCTCAAATTCATTTTAATATTATCCTCCCATCTACTACGTCCCGGCTATGAAATGTGAGAAGGGAAATAAGAAGTAGATGAAGATGAAATAAAAGAAGGGAAAGTAGAAAGTAGATGGAGATGAAATGGAAGAAATAAAAAAGAAAGTAGATGGAGATGAAATGGAAGAAGGAAAAGAAGAAAGTAAATGAAGATGAAATGAAAGAAAGAGAAGAAGAAGAAAGTAGGGGAAAATAAAATGAAAGAAGTGAAAGAAGAAAATAGATGCAGATGAAAGGATTAAGGAAGGAATTATAAAATGAAAGTGAAAGGGGATAAGAGACAAAAGAATGATGATAAAGATAATGAAAAACGTAATAAAGAAAAAAAGAAAGAAAGAAAGAGGAAGAAGGCAAAGGAGAGAAATAATCCAGTCTCCACCATCATATCCCACCTCTCTCAAATTCATTTTAATATTATTCTCCCATCTACTACGTCTCGGCTATGAAATGGGAGAAGGAAATAAGACGTAGATTTATTTTTTTATTTTAGTTGGTTATTTAACGACGCTGTATCAACTACTAGGTTATTTAGCGTCGATGAGATGGGTGATAGCGAGATGATATTTGGCGAGATGAGGCCGAGGATTCGCCATAGATTACCTTGCATTCACATTACGATTGGGGAAAACCTCGAACCAGGTAATCAGCCCAAGCGGGGATCGAACCCGCGCCCGAACGCAACTTCAGACCGGCAGGCAAGCGCCTTAACCGACTGAGCCACGCCGGTGGCTAAGACGTAGATGAAGATGAAATGACAGAAGGGAAAGGAGAAAGGAGATGGAGATGAAATGTAAGAAATAAAAAAGAAAGTAGATGAAGATGAAATGGAAGAAGGGAAAGAAGAAAGTAGATGAAGATGAAATGAAAGAAGGAGAAGAAGAAAGTAGAGGAAAGTAAAATGAAAGAAGTGAAAGAAGAAAATAGATGCAGATGAAAGGGTTAAGGAAGGAATTATAAAATGAAAGTGAAAGGGGATAAGAGACAAAAGAATGATGATAAAGATAATGAAAAACGTAATAAAGAAAAGAAAGTAAGGGTACGTACACGTTGGAGCAACGATGAACGATAAAAAAAACGATCTAGCGACGCTTTGGTATTATCAAAGAAGCAAGTGTTCACATCGGAGCAACGAGGACGCGGGAAGCGAACATTTTGATTTATCAGTAGAAGATATTCTATACATCCACTTAATGAAATAAGATATATAGGAAATATCAGCTGCTAAGTTCAAGGTTAATACTTAAATACGTACAAAATTGAACCCGTTTCTCATCCCAAAGATAGTATAAATTCGTTGTGTTGTGATTGGTTCTTGTGATCACATAACATATGACCAAAGCTCGGAACTTGGGGACTTGTGTCTTTGAACGTGGCTAAGCGACCGGACTTCAATGTCAACAAACTCCCGCTTCCAGCACAGAGGTACTGTAAGGTCTGCTATAAAAGTGGTTCCTGGCGGAACAACATAATGATAATATTATGGTAGGTTGAAACAAGTAATTTTATAGCATATATATTAATAAACATGCAAAATATATCAAATTTACAGTTCTGCTCTGTATATTTTATTACAGTGTATGATTACATACATTCGAATATTTTTCGAACCCATACCTTCTTCGTCTGTTAGTTAAACATGATTTGAAGTGACAAAAATTTTTTTTTATTTTATTTATTTAACCTACCTATAATGTTCCTATTGTACCTTAGTCAAAATCCAAGGACAGTCTAAATACAGTTGTAAAGAAGAAAGAGAAAAGAGAGAAAAATACAGTTGAGAACGGATTTTAATAAATTATTTTGAAGCTTGGGACAAAGTTTTCGGTCAGAAACGAAAGAAACTTATTTCCACGTCACATGAAGTGACGGGAGCAAAATTAATTTTTTTATTTTATTTATTTTAAAACTAGCTACCTACTGAATACAAATTACATTTATAAAACAAAAACATAAAATTTACAAGGACACTTTACTAAATACAGTAAGTAACTTAATTCAAACCAATAAATACAACACGAGGAAGAATAAAGAAGAAAGAGAAAAAGAGAGAAAAATACACATTTAATATAAATTGACAATTCGACAGAAGCCAGTGATATTCAATAAAAACAAGAATATAGTAGACAGAAATAAAAGGTAAAAAAAATACATTTGTTGATATTATATTATATCGTGGATAATTTTACAAATTTATTTTTTAAAAGCTTCAAGTTTAAAAAATTTCAAATTTGGAAAATGGTTTGTAATTGTATTATAAAGTCTTAGGCCGAAATAAAGTATTGAATGATTTCACTGTCACTGTTTCCTGTTCGAATTTCAGCAGTTGCTAGCTGATCTCGTATCTGAGAAAGTTAAGTATCCTAAATTTGTCTCGAAAATAGTTTTCAATTTCTATGTCACTACTAGGGAAGGTTCCACTACGACTTGATCCATGGCTATGGACAAATTTTCCACCGATTTAAGGGACTGCAATGTATTTAAATGAATGCACGTTTCCAATCTCTAGTTTGTGTTTGACACAAGTTACAAAATATAAACTCTCCATTCGAAGAAAATAACGTATCTCCTCAGAATTCCTCCACGAAATTCTGTACCTAAATTTTAAGAAATATATTTTCAAACGTATACAATACCCATTCGAATAATACGTATTTTCTTATTTTCAAACAAACCGTTTACCTCTAATTAATTATCTGAATGTTATTGGCTTCGACACGACACAGTTTCCTCGTCTGTCTTCCTGTCATTCGATGTGACCACTTTCTTAGTACACACGACTGTCCCTGAGCACTTGCAGGGTGAGCTTTGTGTACGTTGTACCTGTAACCTTACTCATGCACACGACACACAAGTCCCCAAGTTCCGAGCTTTGCATGTGACCAATAAATACACAACTGATCAATTTGCCAATATCTACAATAATTAATTTAATATGCCGGAATAATAGTAAATCGATTAATATTCGGATATATTGATAACCACCGGTCATTATACAGATTAATTTTAACTTAATCAGAGATCATATAAACAACAAGAGCGAAGAAAATGGAACTTTTCTTTTTCGTTGCTTTTATCGTGTATCTTCGCTTTTTCGTTGCTCCAATATGCACACCTCAATGACAATGCATGCTTCAATTCTCCCTAATATAGCATCGCTGCTTCTTTTATCGTTTATCGTCGCTCCAACGTGTATGATGTACCCTTAGAAAGAGGAAGAAGGCAAAGGAGAGAAATAAGGGAAGAAAATTAATGAAGAATAAGGTGGGAACAAGGACGAAAGAAAGATGAATAAACTGGATATTAAAAGGAGAAAAGAGGAAAGAGAATGTAAAATGAATTGAAACTGTATGTGGATGAAAGAATAACAATAATAATTCCTGACTCAGAATGCGAAATGCAGAGTGATTGGAAATACAGACTGTCTGCTTCGCAAAGCCCCGTTGCGACAGCAGGTCGTGCTGTGTCGTCATTATTAGAAATTTGGTGTAGAGTTAGTTCTCTGCTAAGAAGCGGGCGCGATCGGATGGACTCGGTAAACATTTCAACGTGACTTTCTCCAGTCCTCTTGCTTGCCAGAGCTGCAGTGTCAGCTGTGAGGTGTAACGGCAAGGTTAGCTGTGCTTCTACCTGTGTGTCTTGCTTGAGGAGGCAGACGTTCTCGTCTGGAAGAGACTGCATTGAGTGAACTCCGGCAAGAGGTAAGAAGTCAACGCGCCATTTATAGACTAGAATTCTAGATTAAGTGGAACGTGTTCATGCGGTTTATTGTAGAACAATTCGGTTAACATAATAAACATTATTCTACAATATTATTATTATTAGTATTATTAGTATTGTTAGTATTGTAATTATTGTACATGTTGCTCTTGTTTGCAAGTTAAACCGCAGCTTGTAGGTACTGGAAACAATCTTTTACTAATGTATGTATGTATGTATGTATGTATGAATGTATGTATGTATGTATGTATGAATGTATGTATGTATGTATGTATGTATGTATGTATGTATTTAGCACTGCAATTGGATATATTCCTGGTGGCAGTGATGTATAAAATACAATAACAAAATTACAATAACTACAGCAATAAAATAACATAGATCAGCGTTTCTTAAACGTTTTTGCAGTGAGGACCACTTTTTAAGTCAGAACAGTTCCGCGGACCACCTTACTCTTGTTCCCTTCGAAAGCAGATTTATCATTTTGTAGCATATTTTAATTTTAATACCAATATATTTATATTTTAAAATAGAATTAATTAATTATAATACTTTTGTAATTATATTTTTGTAGCTAATCACAAGTAACTTATAACAAATTCTGTGCATTATTGATTCATCGCTTGCCTGTTTTAGTTGTTTGAAATCCTTCTTAGGCTATATGGCTACACGCTTTATTTAGTTGTCCATGTCTCTGTTAAATAGTGCCCATTATAAATAATGGAAAACTGGCTTCACTGATCCAGATCTTTGAAAAGAAGGGAACATGAGGATACCCTACATTTAGGCAGTGCTGATAGTTCAGATGCTGTGTGTGAAAATAGTACATTATGCAACGTTCCTATAATGAAGGCTAATTCAGTACGCATGTATGGATATCTATTGAAACGAGCGCAAATTGCGATCGTTTCATGAATATTTTTTATACGAACTTATTAATTACTTTCTTCTATAGAAAACGAATTTCATGAAACGACTTTTTATGCTGACCATATTTCTAACTTGATATTAATTAATTTTCTTTGTATCTGACCTTGACCAATGTCCCGTATGTTGTGAGATGTTGGCAGACGCGAAAGTATTGATTTTTTCCGAGGAACAGATGTTCAAAATACACATTGATAAAAAAATAAAATGGTGTCCCTGTATTGCTAGGCCATAAGAACCTACAGAGATAACATTGAAATTAAATTAGACATTGAAAAACGAGATGACAAATTGAATTTATTTGAATATTATTTACAATTAACGCTAATTATTATAGTAACAGAACATAACCTTCTGCGGCAGTATTGGATTTCCAGCCTCCGTGACTTTTCGCTAATTCTCTTTCGATTGCATATCCGAGAATAATCGATACTAGCGGTTTTATAACGGTAGAAAGCTGACCTGTCATTGGCTGAACAGTTGTAACCTGAGTCGTCATTGGCTGAAAGACCTGTCCTTTAATGAGTAGGTGTACTTTAATGACATGCATTAAAGGTCTGCTACCAGGTGTATAATTACTACATTTCGGCATGGTCGAGCATAAAATATATTAATTATAGTGCCATTAAAGAAATATCTAGTCCTAGTGGTAGCTGTTCAAAGAAAAATACTTTCGTAAATATGGCAAGAGTTATTTGGAACTTGGACTTTCTTGGTGTGGCAATGAGAGTGAACCAAATCCTTGGTGCGTTGTTTGTTAATGAAACGAGAGAAACCCGCGAAATTGAAACAGCATTTAGATTCATTTTCCAAACGCGCTAAGAGCGTACTTGGTGCGTTGTTTGTTACGAAGTGCTTTTAAACGAGTGCATGAAACCCGCGAAATTGAAACAGCACTTAGAGACGAAACACGCTAAAAAGTAAACCTCTCGGATTTTAAAATAGGCAGAGTCTAAAATTTCTTATATCGTCATCTGGAAAAACAAATAAAAAAAATTAATACAGAAACATGCCCGATTATCAACAAGTAAAGATGCAATTTGGCATGTTCTATTATTGATGTACGACATACAGTACGTGTCCATTTCAATGTGCAGACTGGGTGTTGGCAAAACATTTAAGAAAGTCATGAATATATGAAAAGGTTCGGTACTTTGGTCCGCTGTTATGAATTCGGGTGGTCCCTGGCTGGGTTACAGGCTCGGCACCAGATATGCAGGGGAAAGATGGCAAGAAACGCACGTTCATAGTGCTTTAAATCCCTCTTTTGTTTTCAGAATAGAGTGGGAAGTGGGTAGAGGGTAGGGTAAGAAATTTCATAAAATATTAGTACTGGGAGAAAAAGTGAAAGGCGATTGCCATGTGTCATTTCCAAACTCTGAGATTTTCAGCTATAGTGTGATACCGGTACGGAATTCGTTTGAATTTTATTTTTTCTTCTGTCTTTTTTGAAGGACCACAAGGACAGAACTCGAGGACCTCAGGTGGTCCACGGACCATAGTTTGAGAAACGCTGACATAGATAAAATAAAGTAAAAAAAATAAATGAATGTATGAATAAATAAACTTAGGGCAACAAATAAAGGCTATGCTATAAATAACGCCTACTATAAAGCATACCTAAGCAAAAGTAAACTAACTTACAAGTAAATCTATTTCTATTAAACCCAAATTGAATTTTACTTAACAGTTCTTTCATCTGTTAGGACAGGGGTTCCCAAACTGTCTCGTATCACGGTCCACAGACCCCTTATTCTTAGAACTTATTGAATTGAATTTCGGGAGGAGGGCTCTAAGACCCAGCACTGCTACCTTCCGAGATCTATTGCGCTAACGCTCAATCTAGGCACATTCCCAAACCAATACTGGCTGACTACACAAAAGTTCGCTGCGTACCCAATTCGAACAGGCAACCTAGGCCAGCTGTCTCCATGCGTCGCCAGCCGGCGTTCGGGGAATGCTGTGAAATGATGGAATGGAGAGATTTTGACTGAATGTTGTGGATGCTTAATATGGGGAAACGGAAGAACCCCGAGAAAACTTCAACTGCAACTTTGTCAGCCTCAAAATCACTATGGATTTAGCCACCGGTGTGGCTCAGTCGGTTAAGGCGACAGATAAGGTCTGAAGTTTTGCGCTCGGGCGCGGCTTTATTTTCTTGGGCTGATTACCTGGTTGGGTTTTTTTACCGAAACTCCAACCGTAAGATGAATGCCAGGTAATCTACGGCGAATCCTCGGCCTCATCTCGCCAAATACCATCTCGCTATCACCAATCTTATCAACACTAAATAACCTCGTAGTTGATACAGCGTCGTTAAATAACCACTATGGATTTTTCAATGAAAAATTCCAGGCCTGACCGGGACCAGGCTGAAGGTCTGATCAGTCATAATAAAACGGAATCATGCCCTTAAACTGTACTATTTTGGTGGATCCCCTAAAACTTTTGCATAAAAATTAGACTGGTAAACATGTTTGCTGTTCCTTGACTATACTTATTGTTCAGTTCAAAATGTGTCAGTTCTTGCTGTATGCCGTCATGATGGCTAGTTCTCCGATTAGCCTAGAGAATTACCATCTTCCTACACTTCCAATAATATCTACCTAAGAGTGTGAGAAAAAGCAAAATCACGGCGTTCATTCTGAAGAGTACGTGCCGATACGTACGGTAACGCCGGTATTTAATGTAACTTTTGGAAATACGTACTGTCGGGATATGGGGAGAGGTTAGTTAAACGATTACTTAACGTATTTGTTGACATTAACTTCGACGGTCAACATGGACACGGAGCATTTGATTTGTGTTGTGGAATGTTACCGTACGCAACCGATGATAACAAATACCCTGCGTACGACTTGCCGGCGCAAACACACAGTTCGAAAGAGGTTATGGTAGCACACAGACCGTACAGACCGCCATCTGTTGCTACGACGTTCAAGTTATACCGTACACGTTCTCAAGTTGAGATTGAAGAACGCCTTTAATCCGGCAACTTCTCTATAAAATATACAGCTTTGAAATTCGCTTCAAATCGGTGACCCAACAACAGTGACGTCATGACACTTTGAAATGAACACCCAGTAGATACGGGTTTGTTTACATGGCGTGAGTAGTTATGGTCAGCGGTGAAGAGGAATATGCAGAGACCACAGAGTTCCACATGATAACATGAAGCGTAGAATGAAAGTAATTTCTAATAATGATGGGGAGCCGGTAACAAATTAATTAACCATTTCGACTTAGACTGAGAGTTTGTCATTTGTTGCTAGAAGATAGCCGAGAACATAAAATGACCATGCTAAGCCAAGATACAATTGAATTTCAATTGATCGTGTGGATTTCATGTTTAAAAATGTACAAAATGTGGACCATAGTTAGGGAAAATTACGGTACTTATTTCTGTTGGGTTTATAATTATGTTCATGATTTGAAGGCCGTTTTCTGAATATAAAATTTAACTACAACCACCTATAAATTATACCACGGACCGCCAAAGATATTTGCAGACAATTCTACGTAAGTAATACAGAATCAAATATATTTAAAATAATTTTATGATAAATATGTCACATAAAAATCCTTTATAACCATCGTCTCTTAATTTAAATTTATATTTCGTACTTAAATTGAACATCATCTTACAGAAAATACATTCAAATATTTTGCGCAGCTTCTCTGTTTGTTAATGTGTCACTGACAGGATTGTTACGACAAAATGTCTTACATACCTAATTAGCATTTAATGTAATACCGGTACTGTATATAATTTGCAAAGCTATCAGATTACTATGGACATTGCCTCTTAAGCCATCTTGTATGTTTTTTCATTACACTTTGTTACGAAACGTATTATTTACTACAGCCATCCTACTGACAGTCCACATTTATTACTTTCTCAAGGATGAAAATACATCTTCATTTCTCAAGGTTTTACATTTTGCCTCCAAGCACGTTTCATTCCTACGTAGGTCAGCAGTACGCCGGCGGGTCTCTAATTAAATCAGTGGAAAACATTCATACTGTGTAGTGTGTAGGAAAATGGAACACAATGTAATGCGCGCGATTTAGAAACTAGACTTATGACCGATTTTTCCAAGTATTGTTAGAAAATTTAACGACTGTTAAACTCTAAACAGTTTGTTAATGATTAAAATTGTATGTTTTCAACACCAGTTCGGTTTAACAGAATGTTAATAGTTTGTTAATTTTAAATGTAGGATTTCGGGCAGTTAACTCGTTTAACAGTTAGTTAAATATGGCCGATGTCTCCACAGCTGTTCGAACAGACGTTGCGAAATTAATATCTTGTGTCTCTCTGCAGAGAATGTTTAGCATATGACTGGTAATATAACATTTAAAAAATACTTTGGACTGTTTAAATACATCAGTGTTATTTGATTTCTTTCGTATTTCGAATCCATAATAGCAATGAGGAAATATAACCTTACTTTGTAATTATTATTCAGCACGTCACCTACAACTTTCATTTGTCAACTGTTTGTTATGGAGCGTGGCCTACTATAACAGGTTGTCATTTTATGCAAGTTTCATGACTCACTCTATAATATAGAATTTAAAGATTAATTTTAGCCAATCAAAAATTGTCTTACATGTGTAGAATCATTACCAACTGCTGTTGAGTAGTTAAAATAGTGCTAACAGACGTTATAGTTAAGTGTTGGTTATCTTAAACAAAATTATGTTGAACAAATGGAAAATACATTAACAAAGCGTTAAAAATAAACAGACTGTTAATTTAACATTCGTTAAGCAAAATTAAACATTACTTGGACAAACTGGCCATTAATATTTGTTTAATCTGCTATGCAATTGTTTTGGTTCAGAGGAACTGTATAGCTACAGTAGATTCTTGCTAATTCTGCCATTCCTTGCAGAGGGATGCCGGATTAGCGAGTGTATCGGATTACTGAGAGTGCTTAAAATTTAATTAAATTTAATGTTATATGTAGGGCCGTGACATCGATATATTTGTATTAGTTTGAAGATGAACACACGACGCCGGACAGAATGTAGTTGACGTGTTTCAAGTACAGGCAGCGGAAGCGAATTTGACACGCGTCTAAGCAAGCACATTCCGTGTTTTGTATACGATTATTGCCTATTATAAAATCAAAGCAATACAATCATTGTATATAAGAGTTAATATCGGAAAGGTCTAAAATGCTGGTGAGGTTGAGAATAATTGTTGGAAAGCATACTTAAATTATCACAAATGTGGTAAAACATAAGTCTGAAAAAGCACATTAACTTTTAATGAATTTCAGTGTAAATTAATACACTTGTATTTTGACGCTTAATTAAACGATAAATTATAATAATTAACTTCGTGTTATTATTTTTTTCCTCGCTGTTATTTATACTCGCTTTAACATCTTTGGTCATATCGCGAGTTAATCTTTGGTTTAAATCCGAAGGCCTGTGTACTATTGTTGAGACTGGTTCTATTGTTGTGAACTAGATGGCGACTGTATTATGTATTACTGATTTGTTATGAATATGATTTCGGTGATGAATGAAGCCGGTGATATTCAGGGATGTTGTGGCCCGAATTTCCTGGCATTTGCCTTACGATTGAGGAAAAACCCTGAAAAACCTCAACCAGGGAATTCAACCCAACCGGGAATCGAACCCGGGCCCTCTGTGTAAGAGACCAGCTTGCTGACCCCCTACACCACAGAGGTGGTCGTGTTATTATTTGTTTGTAGTGATGTAGCCCTATATTAAAGAACATGCCATAAGTCTGTACACATTGAAAAGCACAAGGTTTGATATAGCCTACATGTCCCTACACTTACTACATTAACATTGTTGAAAAGAATATTCGTGCTTCCTTTGCTTTTGTTTAATAGTTTTTTGTTAGTTAAAACATAATGAAAAATATTCTCTACATGTCATATTAAAGTTCATCTTGACCAAGAGTTCTGATATTACAAGTTCTGGCCTCATCCGGTTTCTCTCGTCAGTCCAGACATTCATTTTTTTTTTAACTCGTTCCACATGAGCATTGCTAGTTGGAAGAGCATGTATGTGTTCAGCAGTTTTCTTTAAGTTTGGCACACTACGTTTCTCCAAAACAGTGTTCCAGCGTTTTGAGCAGTTGGTAGATCTTTCAGTATCGGTAACATTACTTTCAATAAACAATACTCTTGGTACAATGCATCACCATTTTCAAAGTCCAGTTCTATATTAACATGCAGTATATTCACAATTTCAGTAAGGACACTGAATGTGAAAGTATCATTAAGGCTTAGAAAAGTGATTTTCTTAAGAAGTGAAGAGTCGTAATCAAACCATTTTTGCAAATAGTCAATGGCCTTCTGATACACATTCAGTGCTTCATTCTTAAAGAGATGCACGTCAGAATCACTAAGTTATTCAAATGCTGATTTACTATCAAGTCATTGCAAACTACGTAGGCTCTGTAATAATGAAATATAAATATGAAATTTCAGAATATAATATTGCAATGAGCAAAATTCCGAACATTAAGCGTCCTGAAGAATTTAATTTTTTTTTCCTGCATAGAGGACTGATTTCGTGACAATCTGGAAAAATTCCGGGCGGGTTGGCAACCCTAAGGCCTACACAACAAGAGGTATGCTCACTTTTTAACGAGATTCGTACAAATCGCCTACTTATTTCTCAGTCAATTATGAGAAAGATAGAAGAGAAATTCAGAGAACATGGACATGTCAGAGAGATAAAAAGATTATTTTCAGTTAAGAATGTCTTCTTTATGTAGATTTCATCAGTAAAACTGTTTTCAACTTTCATAACACAGGGTCTAATAAAATATATCAATAAAATTATTACCATAATAACTAAAACCACAGTTCTTCTGTACAAAACAAATGAAATATTACGGTACATAAAAATATATTTTTTCTTGTGATATTAAAAGCCCTATAGGGTGTCATTTAAAAATGTTGTCGATGACGTCATAGCTTGCACAACAGTAGTCTCAAAAATGTTTTGTTCTTATAAAAATATACCTTTCTAAATACAAAGTTTGACCTGTCTGAGATTTTTGTTCAAAAATCCCCTCATTCAATTTTAATTCCAAAAAAATAATGCTTTACTTTTGAAATTTTTTGTATATACATGGGTTATTCTATAATTTAGTGGTAACAATGTTTGTATGTGGCGCTATCAGTGGTAAATGATGCAAGCTGATAACAGAAAGAAGAGCATCTGATGTGTGTTATCTGTGAGTTTGAAGACAATGATCTTATTTATAGGATATTTGTAGTGAGTTTAATTTGTAGACTTATCTGTAGCTCTGTAAAATGTTTAGGAAATACGAACAAAGATGCTTAATCGAAATTCAGATTGCAAGAGGCGAGAATGCTCGACAATGCCATACAGCATTACTGGAAGCTTGAGAGAGATTTCACCATATCGTACCGTGGCTAGGTGGGCGCATGCATTTCGCAGCGGGAGGGAAGATGTTCATAAAAAACCTAGAGCTGGCAGACCGTAATCGGCAAGTGAACGCTGTAAGAGCGCTGCTGGAAGAACACCGTTGTTGGTTATGATTTTGACGGAACCCTTCTCACTCATTGAGTTCCTGTCGGAAATCGTGTGAATGGTGCATAGTATAGTTACTTTCTGGAACACCATTTACAACCAGCGGTGCGCCGTAAACGTCCAAATCTCCTGAATTCTCATCCTTTTGTGCTAAGTGATAGTGTTCGCTCTCACATAGCTTACCCTGTTGTCAATTTTCTTCGCAAATGGAACTGGGAAATTCTGAAGCATCCTCCATACTCTCCAGATACGAGTCCATGTGATTTTGACCTTTTCCCGGAAATGGAATTACCACTTAGAAGAGTTCGCTTTAGAACCAGACAGGCAATTATAGCAGCAGTAGAGCAGTCTGTTCGAAGATTAATACAAGACGCTGTGGATGACATCCGTCGTCTCCCTGAGGTGTGGAGGCGGGTTCTTCATGTTGGAGGAGATTGCTTCTGAGCACTGCAACAATGTGACTGTTCCAAAAATGTTTTCTTTGTTAATTCAGATGTTTCCACTAATTAGTGAATGACTCATGTAATTATGACGATACAGAAAAAAAAATTGATAAACGAAGTGTGAAGTTCAAATTTGATATGATAGCACATGTTAATTATGCGAGTATGTGATAGAAATCTGAAAGAGATTGCTTAAAAGTATAGAAATTAAAAGTTTCAGCCATAACCCCCATTTATGTCTGTACCTCTTATAGTATATCTGTCCTGTTTACTGCTGCGGCTTCATATTTATACTTTGTGACATATTGACAAGGATCCTGATTAGTTGTGTACTCAGCACGAGTTTTCTAGTTACAGTTATTTATTTTATACTTGTTTGTGTTTAACTACTGAACCGGGGCGAAGGAAATATCAGTAGTGTCTGGCGACGTGCAATGCTGAGACACAATTACAGCATTAGAATATTCTGGATTCGTTTCATAGAAAGTCCTTGGTTCACATAACAATTACATCACAATGGGTGAAGAAAGAATAACGCTAAAACTGATGAGGAAGAAAACAAGAAAATGTCTGAGTCACTGCTTGGTGCTAAGAAGAAACTATAGCTCGCGCAAGAAACGATTACCGAAAAGCAATGATGTCGTTGTTGTCTGTTTTGACGTGCGTATGTAGATACGTCGAGGGGGGAGAGGTTCGAGCCGATGGAAGTACTCTCTTCCAAGAGGACATCGCTGTGGAAATAAAGAACGTAGCAAGAGAAAAATTCGAAGCTAATTAAACGCGCAACATATGTTTACGAATGAAATAATAATACCGTGCGATACAAGACACGTATTCGCATGCAATGGAACAAACTAAAGTCGTAATGTAACTATCACAACGCAAGACTGATTCTATCGATGTCATTTCTCTTCCGACTGTACTCTTGAATATCATTCAAGTTATCCCGTGTAGAGATGGGTAAAAATAACACAACAGTTATTTTGGAACTGTTCCGGTCTCGGAACTGTTGCAAAAATGAACAGTAGGTCGGAACCTCCTGTTCCGAAATAACAGTGTTCCGACTCCGAGCTGCTCACTTGCCCAGCTGTTGCGGGCTCGCAGTACCGCGTTGCACAAGGTATGTTCCGACTCCGAGATAACAGTCGGAACGTCGGAGCTCGTTCCGATGAACCAATGACAGCTGCGGTTACACTGTTCTCGTTGTTCTTTATGTTGTACTTGGAACTTCGTTGGATGAAGTTGGTACTTGAAACTATCACGTGGTTGGAGGGGGGCGCATGGAAATTGAAATCCTTGCGGTGGCGCGAACTTTAATATCAACATTTGTAAGACTGGCCAATCATCTGTAATGTTATAGTAAGTATTTAATAATCTGTAATATTCATTCCCGCTTAATAGTTTATTTCACCATTTGTTGACTAATTCCGTTTTATAAACATTCTACAAAGTCATAAAGTACGCATACTATTATTAATTCATTGATCAGCTGATTCTATACAAAGGTTAAAGTCGTAAATGATAATGAGTGGTTTAGTTACAATGTCTGTATGTCGTTTGTTGAGGTTAAGTCTGACAAGCACAAGTTTTTGTGATATCTTCTCTGTTATCAAAGAACAACAAAAATGTTGTAGCATTATTTGTTGGAAACTACCCATATAAGTACTGATTTGGAGAGCGAGATTTAATGCGAAGTTACACTTTGGTAAAGATGTGATTCCAACATTTTACTAACCCACTGCGGGGTTTCCAGGTTTCAGTACTGCCAATATATATCTTTTTTATTATTTATGAAATTGTAATATTTATTATTATTAGTATTATTATTATTATTATTATTATTATTATTATTATTATAACTGTGCATTAAGAAAAATAAAAATAAAAATTAATGATTTGTTTTTTTTTATTATGCAATAGAGAGAACAGAAATTACATACCATATGTTTTAAATGTTATGTTATTTTTTTTTAGTTGGCTACCATGTCTTTATAACTTTATGTACGAAAACAAAGTGTTGTATTCTGTCCTTGTAGTCAACAGCTGTTTAATTACTAACATTAAGCTTTTGAGTTCTGTCCGCATGCACAGCAATTTTCCAAAATCGATTCGAATGTGCATTGCAGTGCCATCTATAGATAAGAATGTGTACTATGTCATGCCTATGAGTGCTCCAGTGTGAGCTGCATGGTGAAGAGGGAGGGTACTGTACCGTTCGTTTGAACGACTCAACGACTCCGACTCATCACCACTGGTGACTGTTATTTCGGAACTGTTATTTGAAACATAGTATTTTTTCGGAACCGGAACCGTCGGAACTGTTCCGGGAAAAGAACAACTTCGCCCATCACTAATCCCGTGACCTTTCCTCTTGCCCGCTTTTCCTTATCGCAGTGTTTGATTCGCATTCCTTCCGTCGGTAATCCGTACTTGCGAGACCTATACTTGCTGACGGAATGGTGAACGGGAGAGGAATTCAGGGCAGAAGACGATATCAGATGATAGACAACATTAATATGTATGGATCATAGGCTATGAGGAGATTAAAAGAAAGGCGGAAAATAGAAAACATTGTAGAATGCTGGGTTTGCAGTGGAAGACCTACCCTTGGGCAGAGAACTATGAATGAATGAGAATCACACTAGCGCACTACGGTAAAAAATATAATATTGACTGTTTAAATCTAGTAAGTGAAACACTCCAATTCTCCACAAAGATGTAAATAATGTTATAGAATCAAATTAATTATACAATTATTGCAATTAAGTAATATTTCGAACCAATTCTGCAATCTAGCTTTTTTTACATGAAAAAGCTATTTCTTTTACTCGGATATCTAGTTGAGTTGGCAACCCGTGCATTCTTAGCTGACAATTGGCTGGTCCCGGGAGATGGTTGATGACTAGTGTTGAGAATTATATCGTCACGTGAATGCAAGAACTAGGTAACTCGTAATTTGCGTTTTTTAGTTAAATCTTTTATAGCATAGCAAAAATCGCACAAAATGTAATGCAAGATCTAGGTAACTGATCGAACGATACCAGCGACATCTATTTTCCAATATAACAAATAGGTACAAGAAAACGAGACATTTTCCGTAGTGCAATAAATAAGTAAATAGGCGATGTCAAAAAAATATGAAAAATCAAGTTACCTAGTTCTTGCATTCAGGCGACGATATGCACTGAAAGTCTTAAAATATGCATGCGTCTATGCACTTAAAATGCCGAAATATGCACTTACATACTAGGTTCAAAAAGTTCCCGGAATTTGCTAGTATCATAGAAACAACGTACCTTAAACACTATTCTACAGCATTCCCTTCAAAATAGTTGCCTTCCGCAACAACACGCTTTTGCCAACACGTGTAGAGTTCCTGGAAGCAGGCCTGGAAGCCATTTTGTGAAACCCGTCTTAGTGCTCTCGTCGCGTTTGCGATAACTTCTTCAGCATTGAATCTCCGTCCTTTCAGATGACTTTTCAGACGGGGAAACAGAAAGTAATCAGGTGGTGAGAGATCAGGAGAGTATGGTGGATGATCCAAAGCAGTAATGTTGTGCCTGGCAAGAAAATTCTTTACAATAATTGCGCGATGAGCAGGTGCATTGTCATGCATAAGGAACCAGTTGTTTTCTACCCACTTTTCTGGACGTTTCCTTCTCACTGCGTCCCGGAGGCGACGGAGGATTTCTACGTACAATTCTTTCGTTACAGTACGACCTTCTGGAATGAACTCATGGTGGATGAGACCCTGAGAGTCGAAGAAAACTTCCAACATAACTTTGCCTTTGGAAGTGTCCTTAGGAAATTTTTGCTTCCGAGGAGATGTTTTCGATTTCCACTCAGATGACTGTCGTTTAGGGACTGGGTCGTACAAGTAGCACCAAGTTTCATCACCAGCAATAATTTTGTTTAAGAAATCACCATCTTCATTAGCCATACTGATCATGTCCCCAGCAAGAGTCATTCTTGTTTCTTTCTGTTCTGCCGACAACATTTTCGGAACTAACTTCTGAGACACGTAATGCATGTTGAGATGCTTGTGAAGAACATTGTGTACACTTCCGACTGATATTCCGACATCTGCTGCTACCTCTTTTATGGTTTTACGTTGGTCGTCCCTCACAACATTACGCACACGCTGAGCGATTGCTTTATTTGTTGCAGTTGTTGGTCGGCCGCTGCGTACGTATCGCGGCCACCAGAAAAGCGTTTATGCCAGGCATATACTTGAGTTTTTTTCATTGCTGCTTCGCCATATGCTTCTTCCAACAATCTTAATGTCTCTGCAGGAGTTTTGTGTAACAAAACACAGAACGTGATGTTTGTACGTTGCTCTGTGGACATACTCACAAAATGCGACGAACAAACAAAACACTATGATAAACAATTGCCTACAACTCAAAACCAACAATCGCCATTATCAACAAACTTTAGGGAAATGACATCATGAATGTTACCAACAAAACAAATGTATAATATACCTTGTTATATATTAATACGAAAAATGGTAGTAAAATTCCGGGAACTTTTTGAACCCAGTAGTATATACAGGTGGATTGTAACTTCTGGACCAAACTGAAACTGGTAATAGATCATGAGGAGAGATTTGAAAAATCTAAATAAGTTTCTTCTCTAACATTCCCCGTTTTAGAGGAAACCGTTGTATTTCTATGAAGCATTTGGCAACATCACGGCTACTGCAATAACTCTAAGCAAGCGCGGCCTGCACTCCCCCTCTCCTGTACTCAGTCGGTGACACGCGACGTGTGCTGCGTTGCAAGATTTAATTTAACAATTTTCACAATTATTCAATTTAAATTCATGGCTAACGGTTTAATTTGCAAAAAAAAAAAAAAAAAAAAAAAAAAAAAAAAAAAAAAAGATTCAAGGCATTAACTCCGTGATGTCAACTGATGCCCATAGGAGCAAGCGCGCTTTAGAGCTCAGGAGAGCCTGAGCGCTTTACAGCGGAAAGGAAAGAGACAGACGAAAGAGGTGGTACGAGTATATGCCGCTTGGTCGAGCTATATTCAGGGATGGCCAGCACTGATTCAATAGATAAAGGGAAGAGAACTTATTAAAACTGTATCCATGTTAATTTTTATATTTGTCTGAGAAGTATAAGTACATTATAAGAATGTAAGTTTTAATTTTAATGCTCATTTTCCACAAATTACATTTTTTCTTTATTCAAAAGAAATATTTTCTCAACTTTTCTTTATACAAAAGTGAAATTTTCAGATATAAGCCTGTTTATTTAGTAGCCTTACAGAATGTTTTCGTAAATCTAATATACCGTATATACGTATTACTGAAGATGGTGTATTGAAATTTTTGAAAATATTCGCATGGAAATTGTTTGTAAGGGACTGAATTAACAAAGCAACTACTGTTAAATCATAAGCAAAAGATACGTGCCCATGTGTTGTAAAAATGTCAGCTCTATAGCTTCAGCATATTTCGAGAAAATAATTTAATATTCTGATGATAGCAAGTTGAGCACCAATATCACCTTAAAAGCATAATGCGTTTTTGTTATGAATATTAGTTACACTTAAAACATATACAGCACCTAGGTAACTTTGCTTTGTACTGTAATATTGTTTTGATTAGTTTATTGATTACTTTTATAAGGCTAAAATTACCATCAATATCAATTCCAACTTATCATGCCATACTCAATCTCTTTTTTTGGGATATCACTTTCTTTATGAATGACGTGTTTCATCCATTTAGTACAGTATAGTTGTACTACTATGGGATTTATGTGAATATTTCTTCTTAACTCTCTATTATGTTATTAAGATTTAAAACACAACTGCAATCTTAAGAAATTGGTATTAGTACTTTTGTTTTACAGACAATATAGATAATATTAAACAAAAAGAAGCCATATAAAAATAACGACATAAAATTTCACGTTCCGTTTGAAGTTTGTGCACCACTGTTTTCTTAATTTAACAGGCTGCTTATTCCTCTTTCCATACTTAGCGCTTGATGCCCGCGCACGACGTCAAGGTCAGAAAAATGCGCTTGCTTTGACATCATTGCATTAACTGTTCAGATTATTTTTACCTATCTGCTTGTATAGCAATCAGCCATTTTTGTTGGACCATTATTGCAATAGAGCGCTGCAAACATTAGACAAAGACTTTTTTTATCCCTGCTTAACGGTGCTTCATCGAAGGAAAAGTGTAATGAAAGCTTTGTTATATTTAACCTTTTAAATTTTGGTGCATCTGTTCCCTTCGACCTTGTATGCACTAAAATGCGAAGAGCCCGCAGATAGGATTCCACGAAAAGCAAAACACTAGCCATATAATGGGAGATATTCAAATTATTGGGCAAAAAAGAAAAACAGAGTCACTTTAATTCTTGGTTATTGCATTATTGGCTATTGCTTATTTAATTAAAATTAATTTGATACAGATAATTCATTTTATTTCATGACTTACGAAACTTCGTGACAGAATAATCATTTCCATGTCCGTAAAAATAAATTTATGCATAGAAAAAATTATTTTTATATCACATGAAGTGAGGGAACAAGACTTATAGTCTGGTAACACGATAGGATTAACGTCCACATCACTATCGTATCCTTGAAGCACTTTGCTAATGTTCCTCATCTTCTTTGGACCATCATTCTTTACTTTAGTTGACGACGCGTTTTTTCGACAAAATTCATTCAAAACTTCTTGAAATGAGTAGCGAAATACGTACAAATTATTAAAATTGAGCGGAAAACACTTTTTTTTTAATTTGCACAAGGAAAAATGGCGGACCAACACATCAATACAGTAGATCGCAACGCTCCCTATACAAGGAACTTCAAAACAAACACTCAAACGTCTGTCGTCACCTGCCAACTGTATCGTACACTGAAGTCTACCCAAAAATACTTACTTACTTACTTACTTACTTACTTACTTACTTACTTACTTACTTACTTACTGGCTTTTAAGAAACCCGGAGGTTCATTGCCGCCCTCACATAAGCCCGCCATTGGTCCCTATCCTGAGCAAGATTAATCCAGTCTCTACCATCATATCCCACCTCCTCAGATCCATCTTAATGGATTATCTTCCCATCTACGTCTATAGCCTCCCCAAAGGTCTTTTTCCTCTCCGGCCTCCCAACTAACACTCTATATGCATTTCTGGATTCGCCCATACGTGCTACATGTCCTGCCCATCTCAAACGTCTGGATTTTGTGTTCCTAATTATGTCAGGTGAAGAATACAATGCGTGCAGCTCTGCGTTGTGTAACTTTCTCCATTCTCCTGTAACTTCGTCCCTCTTAGCCCCAAATATTTTCCTAAGAACCTTATTCTCAAACACCCTCAATCTCCGTTCCTCTCTCAAAGTGAGGGTCCAAGTTTTACAACCATACAGAACAACCGGTAATATAACTGTTTTATAAATTCCAACTTTCAGATTTTTGACATAAGACTAGATGACAAAAGCTTGTCAACCGAATAATAACACGAATTTCCCATATTTCTTCTGCGTTTAATTTCTCCCGAGTGTCATTTATGTTTGTTACTGTTGCTCCAAGATATTTGAATTTTTCCACCTCTTCGAAAGATAAATCTCAATTTTTATAGTTCCATTTCGTACAATATTCTGGTCACGAGACATAATCATATACTTAGTCTTTTCGGGATTTACTTCAACCTTATCGAACTTGCTTCAACTAGAGTTTCCGCGTTTTCTCTAATCGTTTGTGGATTTTCTCCTAGCATATTCAAATCCGCATTAGACAAGAAGCTGATGTAACCCATTCAACTCCAAACCTTCTCTGTTATCCTGAACTTTCCTAATGGCATATTCTAGAGCGAAGTTAAAAAAATAAAAATATGATAGTGCATCTCCTGCTTTAGCCCGTCAGAAATTGGAAAACATCAGATAGAAACTGTGTATGAACGGACTCTGCTGTAAGTTTCACTAAGACACATTTTAATTAATCGAACTAGTTTCTTGGGAATACCAAATTCAAAAGAATATTATATAAAACTTCTCTCTTAACCGAGTCATACGCCTTTTGAAATCTATGAATAGCTGATGTACTGTACCACTTATACAAATTTTTCTCATATCTGTCGAATACAAAAATCTGATCAATAATCGATCTATTACGCCTAAAACCACAAATGATGATCCCCAATAATTTCATCTACATATGGAGTTATCTTCTCAAAGGATATTATGACAAAATTTTGTATACGTCAACAAAAGTGATATTCCTCGAAAGTTATTACAGTTAGTCTTTCCCCCTTTACTTAAAAATAGTTGACGATTATGGACTGAATTGTTCTGTAAATGTTTTATATACCAAATTGCAACTGCAAGTTTATAAATTTATTAGATAATGCCCTTCCACCCTATTGTATTAATTCTGCTGGAATTTGATCAAACCTGGAGACTTGTACTTTTTCAGATTTTCTATCGCAATTTCTACTTCAGAAAGTGTGGTTTTTTCTATGAATAGCTCAGACAGTTTGTATTTGAATTTCGTCCTGATCATTTCTATTTGGCCTATGTATATTTAGTAGTTACCCAAAATAGTTTTTCCATCTGTTCAGGATTGAATGAAATACACACCTTAAAGTTGCAAGTACCACCCAGTTAGATAAACTATATATTTTTCCTTTCCGCTCAATTTTAGTAATTTGTACGTGTTTCAAAATTCAAATCAAAGAGTTATTTTTTGCCGAGAAAACTCGCCGTCAACTGAAGTAAATAGCTAATTGTTACATGTTTTGCCAAAGTCCAGAAAATTACAAAACAGTTCCCGCCACAAAAAATTAAAAATATGTATGAAATATGTTCTAATGTCGAAATATGCACAAACGTCCAAAATACGCACATACTGTATATGCACGAACAGTCATGCGTCAGCCACCTTAAAAACGTGAAACGTGTAATTACAAAGCTTCATTAAGATATGCAGCTCCGATACAAATATACATTTCCATATATTTCTGATCACTACTGATTACGTATGCAGAGTGAAGACTTTTATTTACGTCATAGAAAACACGGTTTGTTAAAGTTATATGAAAACTGTAAGTAAATAATTCGTTATGTAATAACTTGAACGCGTAACTTTTTAGAATAACCTCGAATAGTTTTTAACTGTCGAGTGACGTACAGTGTAACTCAGGTGTTCGTGGAAACCCACTTGATTAGGTTTTCCCGAAGTTTTCCGCAACTCTAAGATCGGTAAACCCATGGAAAATTCTCTGACTCATCGGAAGTGTTCTCCCCTCCCCTCCATTTGACACTCCATCTTCTTTAGTCCATAAATAGCACAAACTTTCTGAAAGGTTGGAATTAGATTTCAGTAAACAGAAAGAAGTCTCCAAAGGATAAAAACATGAAAATTTGAGGATACATAAACTTGTATTTATCTATACGAAAGCAAACAAATCACTAACAGGCTTAAGAAGAACGAAGATTCAATATTATTTAACCATTTATAACTGTAGCACCAAAATCCTTAGTGATGATGTATCAGTTAATGTACGACAATTGCAAACAAATGAACACTATGCGTAATGAAAGAAACATTTGAAAACAAATTCGCATCTCTATCCACGGCCTACTACCAAACATAATTACCCGCATCAAGTTACATTATTGTTAACATCATAGGCCTATAGTAGCAGACCTTGCAACGAAATAAAATGAATTACAATAGGCCTATTTTTCCATTTATAGTATAAATTTTATACCATTCGATAGGGATGGTCCCTGGCTCAAAGTGGGCTAAGGAAGAAACCAATCATTTTCCCGAGGTAGTCTCTCAAAATGGAACGTTTCTGGTCTTGAGAGTAGGATAAGAGGGGGGCGAATAGGCACAGCGGGCGAATTGGGCCAATTTTTTAATAGTACATTATGCAACGAGCCTATAATGGTAGTAATTAAGACGCGAGTATGTTTATGAAACGAGCGCAAGCGAGTTTCATAATTTTTATACGAGCGTCTTAATTACCATTATAGGCAAGTTTCATACGACTTTTTATGCTCGACCATATTTCTAACTTGAAATTATTCATAAGTATTCATGTTACTGTTATCTGACTGGGGAGCAGAACTGACCTTGTGCAATATCTCTTAAATTATGAGATGAGCAGACGCGAAAGTATTGATTTTTTCCGACGAACAAATGTTATTTATGTTATTTTATTGGGTTATTTTACGACGCTGTATAAACATCTAGGTTATTTAGCGTCTGAATGATATGAAGGTGATAATGCCGGTGAAATGAGTCCGGGGTCCAACACCGAAAGTTACCCAGCATTTGCTCGTTACAACAAATGTTATTGACCTTGATATAATCTAGAGAGTAAAATGAACATTAATCTTGATATAACCTTGAAATTGATTTAGACATTGAAAAACGAGATGACAAATTGAATTTATTTGAATATTATTTACAATTAACGCTAATTATTATAGTAACAGAACATAACCTTCTGCGATAGTATTGGATTTACAGCCTCCATGACGTTTCGCTAGTTGTCTTTCGATTGCATATCCGAGAATAATCGATACTTGCGCTTTCATATTGCTGCAATGGTGTTTTCTGATTGGTGGAACACCTGAACTTTAATGAATAGGTGTACTTTAATGAGGTCCATTAAAGGGCTGCTACCAGGTGTATAATTGCTACATTTCGGCATGGTCGAACATAAAATATTTAATATCAGAGCCATCGATACTGGTTTGTAACGTGCTCCATCTCATAGGTTACTTTATAATCTCTTAGAAGCTGATAGAACTGGAATCGCACGGAAATAGTCTTTCTTTGTTTGTGAAGAAAATAACTGTTTGCAGGAGGAAGGAGTTAGATGAGATAAATACAGCTGTTTTTAAAATACTACACAATATTCCTATTATTCTATAGTGTGAATACGTTTATAATCTTGTTCGGTGTGAGATAATAAGTAAACCTGATGTAAGAGTTCTTGTTTGGATGGTAAATGAACGTCTGCCTTATGAGTCAATGCTGCCAACTCTTGAAATAATTCACTAAACCATTTCGGGTGAATCGGCCTGCTCTGAAAAAATAAAATAATTAAGTAGGCTATAAATTACTAAAGAGTCTCTAAAGGTCTACAGTTCTGTGATAATGGTATATGATTAATGACTCGCCTTTTCGGACATTGTCCATTGTTTGATATATTAGAAATACACGACGTTTCGGGTGTTGGGTCTACTCTCCTATTCAGGTGTTTTTCATGACACTGATAGTTTTTGTTGCTTTTATTTTGAGGTGGTTAAACATTAGTCCAGTCCGCTAACAATTCGGTGGTCTAGTGGTTAACGTACTGGATTAGTGTTAGAGTTTCAGGCTTAAATCCTTGCCTCCGCTAACCTCATGGAAAAAAAAAAAAAAAAAAAACTAAAAAGTGTCAGTATCACGAAAAGAGCTAAAGACGAGAGCAGATCCAAGGCTCGAAACGTGGTATATTTATAATGTAGATCAGGCAATGGACACTGTCCCAAATCTAATTTATTTCGGGATTTTGTAATATTTTTAATTTTGTAGAATTTAAAATCTATTATTTTTACGCATCAGTTGTTTTGTTTCTTCTACATGTCACACCTAGTGTTTGTAATAATGTTAATTATTGTAAAATTAATGAAATAAGTTATAACAAATACTAAATATGTCAGATAGGTACAGGGACATCATTTTATTTTTACTAACATTTTTAATATTAACATGGCTATATCTTTGGATTAAAGGTCTAGAACCGGAAACAGCGCTTGCTCCCCCTTCCAAGACTGGAGTTCGATGATACTGGCGTAAATACAAATCACTTTACTAGGTATAGGAGGGAAGAAAAGTAGTTCAACCATTTATGTAAACATGGAAATATCGCAATTTTGAGTTTGATAATTTTCATTAGGTTTTTGTTTAATCAAAATACAGTACTGTATTAACACTTAGTGTTTTTACTCACGAACTGAGCTATCCATTCGGACGTATTCATTATGCAGTGTATATTGTACTGTTACAGCACATCAGCGTACAATATAGAGAATGAAGTTAGATTGAAAAATGATCATAATATGGATATTTAAACACATTTTTGAAAATGGTGGCGTTCATTTCGATACAGGCTTCAGTTCTTTTGTGCATATTATCGCACTATAGACTATTGTACCTAATTCCAATTAGAAGTTTAGTCCTTCGTACTAGTAACTCCCCGTCATGTGGAATAATTCTCTACCTACTCTATAAAAGAGTACCTTACGTACTGTAAATTTAATCTTCACTTCTGCCCGATCCGAAAAAGATAAAATTGCTCAGACATGCTATCTAGTATCCGTCCAAGTAGTTTTATCGCAGGGTCGTAGAAAGTGAGGACATCACGTGACAGTTGATTACTTAACTTAAGTTATTTTAAATAGTTGTATAATATTACGTAGATGTCCAATTCCTAACATAAATTTATATTTTCAGAAAAGAGCTAAGACTGCCCAGCCACTAGCCTTTATAGAGAGTGAGCAGAAGCGCGGGGGATCGGGATGCGACGTAGGCAAACGGACGACAGCACCTGTGCGAAAATATGATTCGATATTGAAAGCTCTTTCGTCATTGGAAAACGCGAACATATTTCTGGAACGTACTATACTCACTAACTCAGTATACGCGGCTTTGGTTCTGTGTGGAATGGAAGTTTACTAGTAGAGGGGTTGGGAGTGAAGTACATTCAAAAACTCAGGTACAATAAAAATTGAAGTAAAAATAAAATGATGTCCCTGTACAAGCTTCAATTATGACGCTGTGCAATAGAAAGTTGATATTTATGCGCGTGTTGCCCTTAAAATTCAATATAAAACAGAGTATTTTGACTCCAAATTCATTCTGCAGCAGCTGACAAAGAAGAGGGCTGCTACAAGAATTCATGGGAGTTTTAAGTATAATTTCCTGAAGCTGTATTTGAAGTTATTACAATTTACCTTAAAGTTACTAAGTAGTAAGGCTGAGGATTACGTAGTTAGAAATGTAGCAACAAGAAGTTTGGTATTATTTACTTCATTATTTCACCAGCATGGAACTATCTGTTGTAATTTGTAAGTGCAAAAGTTGTTTGTTGAAACATACTGGCCAGGAATTCAGTAAATCAATAGGCTAAGTATATCTAATAGATTTAATGGAAGCTTAAACGGAAGGAAAAGATTTAGTACATTTGCTTTAATTCTCTAATCATTTAATTTGACGTCTTTTTCTTCTCTTTTACATTGTTTAGTTTTAACAATGCTTACTTGTTTTTAATTGTTTTAAATGTATTAGTTTTAATTACAAGTACAATGATATTTTGTTAACCTGTTAAGTATTCAATTATACGAGGCGCATCCAGAAAGTAAGTTTCCCGATTTTTTCCCCTTGAAAGTAAACGTAATTAGCCGTGTCAATTGCGCATGCGTAACAGATCTATGACGTATCAATCATATGCCAGCCGGACAGGTCCCGCCTGGTGCCAGTAGCGTGACAGCAGTGGTCCGAAATGAAAGCTCTTATTCCTTCTCCCGCCGCCTGCGAGGTTCGGTCGGTGGTAAAGTTCTTTAATGCACAAAGCACTGCGCCAATTGAAATTCATCGGCAGCTCTGTCAGGTCTATGGGCCGAACATCATGAGTAAGCAGATGGTGCGTCGCTGGTGTAGGCAGTTTTCCGAAGGTCGTCAAAGTGTGCATGATGAAGAGCGCAGTGGGCGACCGTCCCTCATCAATGATAATCGTGTTGAGCTGGTGCGGCAGTGCATCATGGAGAACCGTCGCTTCACGATTACGGAGCTGAGCAGCCATTTTCCGCAGATATTGCGATCCTTGTTGCATGAGATTGTCACTAAGCACCTGCTGTTCAAAAAAGTGTGTGCCAGGTGGGTGCCGAAAAACCTGACACCCCGAACACAAAATGCAGCACTGACATTTCTGCAACGGTATCACGATGACGGCGACGAGTTCCTCGACAGGATCGTCACGGGCGATGAGACTTGGATTTCGCACTTCACCCCGGAAACCAAGCAGCAGTCACTGCATTGGCGGCGTCTCTTCTGACAGTCTTCACCTGCCTTGTCGTCGAACAACAGACGACAGAGTCTTCTCGACTCCTCCTGCACTGCGAAATGACACAGTTCATTTCAATGTGCAGATTTACACCAGCCATCTCCTCCTCGTCCCGTCCCGTGATCACTTTGATCACATTTCCGCGCCCCTCGCGTATGTAATACCTAAGAGGTTACGTCCATTTTCGGTTTTCCCCTTCAAAATTTTCTAGAACTCCTTCAGTGGATCAGCGTAACCCGGAGTGAGACTAGTGGCCAACAGGCTTGGAGCTCACATATTTAGTTTCTTGGAGCCCCGAACCCCTTGCAAGGACGCGTTTTGCATACCTTTTTTAATTTGTCCTCCCAATTCTCCTCTTTCAATTCAATTCAGTATCGGATAATCTGTTTCTTTTATTAAGGGGCAAGATCATTTATGAAAATTAGAAAAAAAGAAAAGACAGTAATTTATTTCTTTTTATTTCAGCAAAGTGTTGTTGCATGTTGTCTCAGAATCCATGTGCATATTTCTTTGTTGCAGGGCGCCATGTTGTTCTGTCTGGCGTGCTTGGCGGCGTTCGCCATCGTCGTGATCGTAGCTCTGCTTGTTGGGTTGCGGCTGTTCGCGTACTTCACGCTCGGCGTGTGTCGCAGCAAGGCAAGCATGAAGGGCAAAACCGTCGTCATCACCGGCGCCAACTCAGGTACGTGTTTGTGCCAGTGGTGGCTGATTGAGGCAAGTGAGGCCGGGCCTGTCACTTGGCTTAACTGAAATCAAATTTTGTGTTTTTATATAATATATTAGTTATTTGAATGAAGCATATATCGCTGTAGAAGCATTTGAAAACTTCGATGTATATAGACCTGTTTTGCAGTAAAATTTGTTCCTGAGGCCGGGATCGCTCGTGCCGGGTCTGGCTTGTGATGTATATAGACCTGTCTTGCAGTAAAATTTGTTCCTGAGGCCAGAATCGTTAGTGCCGGGTCTGGCTTAATGCATTTCATGTCCTTTCGCGGGCTTTGAGTTTGCGCTTAAAACGTTGTAGCTGAGGCACAATTCGTCTGGCCTGGTCAGGTTTCACTCGTCCCATCCATGGGCCGGCCTCAAGGGTGGAGTGGGGTGGGAATAGCAGTGGTGACTTGTTTTTCTAACTAGGCCATAAATAACAAAATTCCAGCTCTTTGGCGGGCAGAGACCCACTCGATTCTCTCCCCTTATGTCTCAGTTTATGACAGAAGCGAGGGTGTTCTACTATTGTACTTCGTGAATCTGGGCCAATGTTATGTATTTTGGGAAGATATAAACAGAAACAAATGAGAGAAATAATGCTAGAGAAGTTAATTCATTGTTAGAGTGCCCTTTTTCGAGAAGAAATAATACTGAAAGAAAGGAAGTTTTAAATAAAGAGAGAGACTACCGAGATACCTACGACATCGCTGATAATTTTTCTGACACATAATCTTAAAACGCGAGTTTCTATTGCATGCTGGTATGGGCAACATAAATGGTTATGTGGTAATGTGAGGCAAAATAAACTTCTCTTGGCCTTGTTTGTTGCTGTCAAAGGAAAAAAATAAAAAGAAAAGAAAGGGGAATTTCAACACATAATATGGGATGCTTCATCACACTGAAACAATCACTGAAACTCACAGCATAACAGCTTATTTGGTGAGTGAAATTATTATTTTTCATTGATAGTAATAAGAATAGATTAATAATAATAATAATAACAATAATAATAATACAGTAATAATGATATTAATAATATAATAACAATAATAATTAATATCATAAACAAACATTTCCTATCGGAAGCACTTAAACTATGTAGTTGCATCTGGCCTCACCGAGGATTTCGATCACCGGCCGCTACTGGTTTGTGTCTCTGTGACGTTGCTCTTCTAGGAATTTGTGAGGAGGGAATATTGTTTTGTGCGAGATCGTGCGTATTTGCTTGTTTTCCGCACAGAACCAATACGCGGTAAGTGTGAAATACCACATTCAGTATTCCCAACGTAACACACATAACAATTTCCTCTTCTTACCGCTTAAGCGACATTCATTTTACTACTTTAGGCTTTTAACATATTATTTTTAGAGACGTTTAACATAGTAATATTTATAAATTGGAAACTTACCACGCAATTTCACCTAAATTGCAATGTTAATTATTGTTTTTAAATATTTGCAAAAATTAAGTAAAGTCTACTACTCCACGAAACTTATTGCATTCCTGATACAAGTAACATTAAGGGAGCCGTGAAAAAATCAACAAGATTCCAGATGCGGGTGTTATTACTGCAATATGTTATATAAATAATATTGTTAAAATAATAAAATGAAAAATAAATCATTACGTAACCTTACCGTTTGTTTTACGTTCGCATTTATAGACTGGGGGAAAGACGTATATCACGGCCTGCTGGAGTATAGTAAACACAGAAAACATTTTATAGCAACAATGTTTAAAAAAGATATTTTGGTTTTCCGAAGTTGCCGTCATTAAACAGAAACCAACATGGAGATTTCATTGCAACTAATTAGAAATTCGTTTTTCAGGTATGTAATAAACGATCTCCGCACAAAATAATATACGATACACGAGCGGTATGTTTGTTTTCATGTTCTCGGAAATTAAAAAAAGCTCAACTACGTTTCGCTTTTTCAATCTTTTCCTCGACCATGAAAACGTCAACATACCGCTCTTGTAACGTATATTACTATTTTAGTCAACTGTCCGAAGACAGGTCTGGACCCCACAAGTGACACCAACAAGGCATCACTCATGAGGCAACTAGGCCAGGAGATAGTGGGGTAGGGACGCCAATTCCTTTCACCCTCCCTTGCATACATCGCTGAGTTGTTACATATTACACTGATCAAACTAAAACTATTGTTGACATTTATAATGTTATCCCTCTCCTATAGTTCTACAAGCCTTTGAGTTTAGTCTTGGTTGGCTCCCTTAGTGATTGATGCCCGCAGCTCACCACTCCTTATTCCTCCATCTTTCGATTTCCAGCCTTTCAATCGTCTTCCATATCATCAATCCATCGTTACCAATGATGTATTATTACCAGCGGCGAAACATGAAATCAAGACCAAGATATGCACTACGGAGACCTCCGGTTATCTCCGATTGATGCCGCGCAGGTTGTATATGTGCTGTGGCGCAGACATGCACTTTTCGCTGAGCATTCCTTTAATCGGATCAGGTAGTGATTCGAGTCCGCTGACGTCCGCGTATCTTTTAAAATAAGTTCTAATTTGTTGTTGTTTAATCTCTCTTTTATGTTAATCTCTCTTCTTCGGCTCTTTTTTGTGTTGCTTAAAGTGCTACGTTAGCTGACAGATTTTTTTCTAGTTTTGAAATTCATAGTATATGTGGAAAGACATATTAGTTTTATGTCATTTATCAAATTAATAACATTCAATCTAACTGCAAAACTAACGCATAAGTAAAGCTTTATAGTAGGTAATGTAAAAAGTTATACTGTAATTCTCCTATAAACTCTCGTTTAATCGCAAACAGGGTTTGTCAATTATCATTCTAATCGGTTTAGTTAACGTAAAATATATTAAGGGAGCTTCAGAATGGAACAAAAGAAACGTGGGCTATCAATGGGATAAAGTTTACTGTCCAACATAATTTATTCATGTTCTTCACCGGACAGGATTGTGATTATTGTGTTAAAGAGTGTCAGCATTTGAACTGCCTCTTCTAAAACGCGCCACTCTTGCTCTGTAATAAAAATATAAGTGGATATGAACTTAAGGATAATTGTAATTATATTATTACCACATGTTTCTTTAGTTTCATTCAGAAATATTTTAATCCAAACCGTAAAATATAACTCAAGTTGTCTAAAGAGCAAAATATAACTCAAGTCGTCTTGTAAATATTTCATATGTTTTAATTGCCTTGAAAGTTAAGTTTTAGAGAAATTTCAAGACTTTTTCCTAGACTGTGAGCCTTTGGGAATAATAGCACTAAAATAATTTAAAAATAAATCGTATCAAATGTTTTGCGTAATTGTTTTCATCAAGTTCGCGATTGTGCGATCGCTTCAAATGGTCTAACAAATTCGAAGTTCCACCACCCTTAGAGTAAATTCGCCCACGAAGTTTACAGTGTGCGACTTTATTATTACCTTCAATTAAATTAAAGAATTTCCATGCGACGGATATCCGATTTGGTGCCATTTTATTCCACTCGCAACTACCGTCAGTCCGTACGCGCCGGTCGTCCTTGAGCTAACTGTCGCTTCGCTCCGAACCACCGCATCCCTCCGTATGTCCCCTGTTCTACCTACGGTAGTACCGGAGATCACCGGTGGAGAGCTTTATTCGTAATCTCCGATTCCTCCGCGGTAGTAGTCACTCCGATGAGCAGCACTGACGAGTAGGCTCTCAAGAAAGTGGGCGTAGCTAGACATTCCTAATTTGTATTATTATTATTATTATTATTATTATTATTATTATTATTATTATTATTATTATTATTTAATACCAATACAATTTTCATGTGATATGTAGATAACTGATCAAAAGATATTATTATTATTATTATTATTATTATTATTATTATTATTATTATTATTATTATATATAATAATATAATTATAATAATATCTTTTGATCAGTTATCTACATATCACATGAAAATTGTTTTGTTATTAAGTAACTCGCAAAGTAAGCTCAGCATAATTTGTGATTCGGTAGTTACAGCTAAAGTAGGAAGGGAGGATATTTTTTAAACTCACTATTGAAAAAGAGTGTAATTGAACGGGTTACATTACCTGTTTGTTTATGAGAATGACGTGAATGTGTTAGGAGAAAATCCACAAATTATTAGGGAAAACACAGAAATTTTACTTGAAGCAAGTAAGGAGATAGGTTTCATAGTAAACTGCGAGAAAACAAAGTATATGATTATATTTCGTGACCAGAACATAGTACGAAATGGAAATATAAAAACTGAAAATTTATCATTGGAAGAGGTAGAAAAGTTGAAGTACCTTGGAGCAATATAAGTTACACTCGAGAGGAAATAAAACGCAGAATAAATATGGGAAATGCCTGTTATTATTCGGTTGAGAAGCTTTTGTCATCCAGTCTGTTCTCAAAAACCTGAAAGTTGAAATTTATAAAACAGTTATATTACCATTTATTCTGTATGATTGTGAAACTTGGGCTGTCACTTTGAGAGAAGAACAGAGGTTAAGAGTGTTTGAGAATAAGGTACTTAGGAAAATATTTAGGGCTAAGAGGGATGAAGTTACAGGAGAATGAAGAAAGTTACACAATAGAGACCTGCACGCATTGTATTCTTCATCTGCCATAATTAGGAACATAAATCTAAACGTTTGAGATGGACAAGGCATGTAGCATGTATGGGCGAATCCAGAACTGCATGTAGAGTGTTAGTTGGGAGGTCAGAGAGAAAAAGAGCTTTGGGGAGGCAGAGACATAGATGGGAGGATAATATTAAAATGGATTTTAAAGAGGTTGGATATGATGATAGGGACTGGATTAATTTTTCTCGGGATAGGGACTGATACCGAGCTTATGTGAGAGCAACAGTTAACCTCCGGGTTCTCTAAAAGGCGTAAATAAGCAAGTATTATTATTATTATTATTATTATTATTATTATTATTATTATTATTATTATTATTATTACACAGAATAAAGTTCTATTCTTTGAATTTCAAAATGTAATTCTGTAGTCTTACTAATATATTTATAAGTGATATCCATTCGCTGTTAATTTAGACACTGGTCTGTCCCGAGAAAAATATAATTTGCTTTTCCTCGAAGCTGATATGTCGGAAAGGTTTTAATTTAAGTTTGCAGTTAAGTTTTTCAACGTCACACTGACATACTTCGTTTTGTGTAGGAAATCAATCATGGGTGTAACTCCTAGTTCTTTCAAAATTTCTTCACTTCGTTTTCTATACAAAAGTGTGTATTCTGCTGTTTTCCTCATAAATGTAATTTCTCTAGAGTTATTTTCTGCATATCCCTCTTATTCAATGTCCATGCTTCTGAGCCATAGGCTAGAGTAGGTCTTGCCAAAATATTATACTCGTAATCTAGTGTGACGTTGTACTAAAGTGGGCTTAAAGAATGAGTTAATAAATCCCATATCTTTTACATAATTGGTAATTTTTTTAATGTATATCTTTTTCTTGTTCACATGAAAGATTGTAGCCTAAATATTTAAATGTGTTAACATGTTCTAAAATTTTATCTTCAACACAAATGTTGCTTCTTACGAGTTCTGGTGTCATTATTTTGGATTTTTCCTCAGAAATTTCCACGTTAAAGTCTTTTGCAACAGTATTTAGAAAATGTATTGATTTCTCGAGATCATCCTCATTTGTGGCTAATAATACCTTATCATCTACAAAAAGAATTGTATCGATTTTAGTATAGACCTATCTATTAATGGGAATGTATCCTCTGTTTCGCCTTTTATTTGCCATAGAATTAAAATATTTTACAAAAAGTATTGAAGAAAGAGGACAACCTTGTCGAACAGCTGCATTTATGGATTTAGGCCTAAAATCTGGGATTTCTCCATTTATTTTGATAACAGTTTTTATATCTTTATAAATATTAAATACTGATTGTATTAATTGATTTAAAAAAAGTATCTTCTTTTAGTATATTTAAGGGAAGGCATAAATGAAATTACTAAATCTTACAGTTTTCATTTTTTTTCTCAAAGACCAAGGACACTAGAATAAAATTATGTGACACGTTTCCTTATTAAGATGAAATAAATGGCAGGAATTTTTTTCAACGATATAAATGGTTCCACACGTCGAAAATTAAAGAAAGGGCATTATATTAATATATAAATGGTTCCACACGTCGAAAATTAAAGAAAGGGCATTATATTAATATATAAATGGTTCCACACGTCGAAAATTAAAGAAAATCACGTTGAAAAAATTCCTGCCATTTATTTCATCTTAATAAGGAAACGTGTCACATAATTTTATTCTAGTGTCCTTGGTCTTTGAGAAAAAAATGAAAACTGTAAGATTTAGTAATTTCACCTATTCCTTCCCTTAATAATTTATCTCTATTTAGTCTGTCGAAAACTTTTTTGTAATCGATGAAAGCTGGGTGTGTTTATAAATTATACTCGCGTCTCTTTCTAATAGCCTATCATTTTTAAAGTAAAATAACGATCATCACACGAATATTTTAATAATAATAATAATAATAATAATAATAATAATAATAATAATAATAATAATAATAATAGGAATGAGACGAAAATATAATTTCAAAAGTGGCATAGAATTCACAGAATCCCAATGATTGCGTGAATATACAGGGTGTTTAAAAATACGGGGCATAATTTCAGGTATGTATTTCCCACATGTAGACAATCAAAATAGTTCATTACAACATGTGTCCGGAAATGCTTTATTTCCGAGTTATGGCCTTCACAACATTGAAATTCACCAGAACGTTTTTCTTTCCGCAGGTCGTTGCCGTCAAAGGAGACATTAAGAAGGCACTCTGACAGTTCATTCCGAGGCAAAGGTTACATTCAGTGTTGTGTAGGCGTTAGACTGTGCGACATGTATTCAAATCAAGAGCTGGCAGAGATACACTTCATGTACGGTAAGGCGGACGGCAATGCTGCGCTGGCTCGTCGTTTGTACCAGGAGAGGTACCCACAGCGACAATGTCCAGATCGGAAGACATTTGTACGTCTCCATTACCGTCTGTGCGAGTATGGAAAATTTAACTCTCCTGGTTTGGGAAGGGGACGACCAAGATCTACAACTCCAGAAGTACAGGAGGAGATTCTGGAGGCTGTCAATGAGGATGTCAATGAGACATCGATATGAGGTCTGTATTCAAGCAGGAGGTGGACATTTTGAACATCTTCTGTAATGACAACGACCTGCGGAAAGAAAAACGTTCCGGTGAATTTCAATGTTGTGAAGGCCATAACTCGGAAATAAAGCATCTCCGGACACATGTTGTAATGAACTATTTTGATTGTCTACATGTGGGAAATACATACCTGAAATTATGCCCCGTATTTTTGAAACACTCTGTATATTAGTTTAATTTTTTGTACCGTACACGATATGGCTTGTTTCTTAAACGCATAAAATGTACGTGAGGGAAATCGTCCTTGACCTTTACCGGTAACGTGGTAATATGTTTGTGCCAAACCAACCGGATGTTGCAAGAATTAACATGTTTATAGCATTCCCTGTCAAAAAATAAACATATTAATCTATATAAATGTTAGCAAGTGGAGACATTCCCTAACAACATATCGTAAAAAATAAATGTCAAAGTAACATATATTTTGTCCTACGTTTTACTCATTTGTGAGTTCAATATATTCCTTTATTGTGTTTGGAATGATAACATTTATAGTTTATTTTCTATTGTTCAAAAAGTAGCCTATCGTGACGAAGCTGTAGTCATGGCACATGAGAATGAGCACAGGTTCGGATTTTCATGGAGAAGGAATTTTCTCGTGAAATTTCGGCTACTCTATGACACCGGCTCGGCGGCAGCACAGCGTTGCGATGAATTTGGGATGCTACAGCGAGTAGCAAAATCCGGTTTTGCAAGCCAGTTGTAACCAAATACCTTACTATAATAATACCGGACAGCTGTATACTAGCAACATTGACGTGGGTGCGAAATATCACGGACTTGACATCTAGCGGAGCGGCGTGGAATTACGTCTACAAATACAAATATTAATTGAACAGTGCCATATTTAATGTAACATTATTTTATATCAAAGCTGCATATTATGAGAAATATTGCGTATTTTTTCTTTGCTTTAGTGTGACAAAATTAATTCTGGCATTAAGAATGAATATTTGCAATAAAGCTTTATATACCCATTGCTGACAACTGCAAAGATAAAAATGGTAGTAATCTGATGCTTGTAATAGTAAAGCCATGTGGACTATAATAAAACTTAACTTGCTAAAACCTTAAAATTTCCAATATATTTTAACTTCTATTCATTTATTAGGCTTAAATAAAAAGTATTTTGCAATTCATTTTTTAGTTTTCAGAGAAGTCTGTATTGTATATTAAAAGTATTTATTTAGTCACTGACTTCACAACATATGTTTAAGGTGTTAAACCTTTACATTACCAGTCTTACTAATAAAAACTCTATATACAGACGTTTAACTTTCTTATACTTATACAATGAGTAGCTCGTTTATAAGTCGTGGTTAAATTCCTTACTAATAATCACTACATACGTCGTGTATAACAGTATAACTGTTGCACAGCTACGTCATAGTTTCGTCATTACTTCGTTACGAAAGGTAATAGAATATCTGAGGTTCTCTATTGCATCCGGTAGAGCGCTGTAGTGTGGCCTGTTAAGTATCGATAGTACAACTGGCTCTAATCGATTACCACACTACATTTTGGTCAAAGAGTACAAGCTACAGCAATATTATTCTAATAATTCTATGATCTTTGGTTTGTTCTTCTGTGGTTACAAGGTAACCATCATCATAAAATGACAGTCGATACGATGTTAGATTTTTTCGCTATATACAACGCTTAAACAAGGGGTTTCGTGTATATAACTACTGCAAAGCAATTCCCATTGTATAGTTATAGCTTGTTTATACGTCCTTAGCTTATTCACGGTTTATTAGTAACGTTTTCTGTCTCAACTCTGCATAAGTCTCGTATAAAAACTATACACGGTTTATTAGTAAGACTGTACATGTTTAAAAGATGTATAAACGTTTTCGTTGGTCAGGGCCAACATCATCAGATACGACGTACATTTCGGTAATATCAATAATCTCTACATAATTTCTACAAATATAATAGATATTTAGTGACATGCAAACTGACCCTTATTAAAATCAACATGGTTATGATACATTTTGACATTCTTATATGACAGCCCTTATTGTCAATTATTTAAAATACACGTGTAAGTTGCAAAGTATACAGTATATGTTTGCAAGTCTTCACACATGGAATAATGAAGTAACTTGATGTAAAAGAATAAAAAATAAAAATAATAAAATATAAAACTAAGGTAAAAATATCGTGAATGTGAAGAGTTGTAAATTACAGTATTTGAATACATTTATTGTGTTCATATTTCTGTTTCCCATTAATGCACATATTTTAATCATATTTTGATGATGTTGGCCCTGACCAACGAAAACGTTTATACATCTTTTAAACATGTAATGTAAAGGTTTAACACCTTAAACATATGTTGTGAAGTCAGTGACTGAAATAAATACTTTTAATATATAATAATATTAAATAAAAAGGCTAATTTTTATTATTCTATGAACACATAGACAAAGGCATTAGACCTAATAAAGAATTTTGTTGACTCACGTTTTATGAACTCTCGGAAATCGAGAGTACGATTTGGAGCAATTTGTAATGCTGTAATTGTAGCAATTATAAACAGCACATATACACCCTGACATTTTAACAATAACTAGCAGCACAATTAATTGCAATTACTTGTTTCGCGAATAACCGGCCGCCTAGCCCAGCAACAATTCTGCAGTACATTGCAGTTGATTACTCTCCTTGATTGTTTTGTATCTTTTCTGATAAAAACTCTTGAGTTTCATTTACTCAGTATATTGTATTCTAGCCAATATTGGTGAGGATAGCGGCACAAAGTTCTTTACCAACCAGTGGTGGTGCGTCGTTCGCGGGAGGAGTACATGTAGGGCGTTCAGAACTGGCCTAGCTTCTATGTTCATGATCCGGTATTATTCTTGAGTTTCATTTACTCAGTAGTAAGGTATTTCCTGTAACGGCTGGAGGGAATCGTCGTGCTGATCACACGTTATTCCCGTATAGTTGGATGAACATTGATCATTCACCTTGCTGAGAATTGACTCTTCATGGACGGATACGTTCAACTGGCTGACATTTAAAAAAAATTAAAGACTTATTGAAATATGTGTAATAATATAGGAGTGGAATGTTGGAACTATACTTTTTGTGCAAGACATAGACCAGTTCTGAATCAGAAGAATGCTAGAAGTCTTCGAACCTGCAAAAGAAGCTCGTAAATTTCTGACAGCATTTGCAACCTCATATTAATGCAAATAAGATTCTCTTCTATGATTGCCATCAAAACAAAAATGCGAAATCTGGTTGAACTTGAAAATATCACTGTATGTATCAAATACAGAGTCCACATTTGAGGAGTTACTTTCTCAAAAATTGGCATATTTGTCTAACAGGTCTGAAATTTATTAGGACTATTTCGTGAATAAAATAAAATTGTAAATAATATATCGCTAAAATTCGCTCACAAAATGTTAATAATTGTATATTTATTATAGCCTATTTATTCAGACTTTGTGAAGTTGAAATAAATTAATATCGATTACTAGTCTACAATAAAGAAATTGGATATTATCCAGTAATGCCAATTGAGAAAAGCGAAATACAGATTTAACAATGTTAATTGCACGCACTGCGCTTTTCTCTTGTTATTATAACAGAAATACATTTTTTTCATAATCTGCTGAAATCATAATTAAATTTAATTTAAGCATTTTATAATATAATTACAAATAACCTGAGTAATATATTACTCGTAAATGAACAATTGTTGAAAACGCAGTTCTCAAATCTGAATGAAGGAATGTCATTTTCTTTAAATACAATGGATATGGAATTAGAAGAAGAAGATGTAGGCTAGATCTGGAAGTAGGATTTCGCACTTTAGTACCGGTACTTCGTTGTTACATTAATAAATTCATGCTCATTAATTTACGGAGAAACCGTTGGTGACACTGACTAAACAAAAGAACAACCATTCGGTAAATTGATTGTGATAAATCGAGTTGCAAAAATTATCGCGATGTATGATTGTGATTGGTTGGAATTCAAAATTTCATTACACTTCATTGGTCGAAAATGGAATGACGTCATATAAACGAAATAGTAGCATTATTATTTTTTTTTACTTTATAACTACTGCAACGTTTTATTTTTTATATTTAACGTTATTTATTTCTATGCTTCTAAATACAATATAGAAGTACAGTATGTTACTAGGGCATTTTTTGTTTTATTTTGTAAATCATCTCGCTACCCTCCTCAGCACTTTCACAAATATATTGGGCATGTGTGTATGTAGATGTCTACGGAGTGTTACAGCTGTTCTAATTTATTTATTCCGACAATGAATGAAAAGCAGAAAAATTAATTCTCCCTCGCTCTTTGCTTCTGATGTAATGAAAACATGTTTTGCTTTCTTAGGCAAGAGGGGGGGGGAGGGGAAACTTCGTAGAGAATATCAATTTAAAAAGAAGATAATTTAATTTTTTATTTAACGCAAAATGGTCGGATGTTTAAATTTTCATAGAAGTTTTAAAAATTATTATTATTATTATTATTATTATTATTATTATTATTATTTTGTTCGCGGCGCCCAGTAATACTCTTTCGTCCCCCTCCCCCAGAAGATCGCGGCTCCCCGGTTGAGAATCACTGACGTAGAATACGACGTGTGTAAGAACCCTGAATCTGAATAAAAAGGACCGTAAGTAAAATCATTTGCAGTCATTTCCCAGTTCAGTTACATGCAAATAGAAAAAGAAAAACTGTTGAACGGAGGCAAAACTTACAAAAATTGTATAAAATTTCTAAAATGTATATTATAATCTGTGTATCCATTTTGTGTATTTCCTTTTTGTGAATAATGTAAATTTGTAATATAAAAGAAGAAAGAAGAAACAGAAGCAGAAGAAGATTCTTGTTTGGAATAATAAAGAAGGCCATGTGCAAAGAAATACACGAAGAGGGCCACGCTGAAATGCTCATTTATTCAGCACGTTTAATATTATCATCTCAATCAAGTGTAATAACTAAGGAACGTATTCCTATGTAATTAAATATTATTTTTGCGTGTGATAAAACACAATTAACAAAGTTAAAAATTCCGAACATGAAGTTTCAAGTTTAAAACCCGAATTTTATTTCACATAAAAACACATATTTTCACAAAAAAATTATGTAAATACATATTTTCAGGAAATCTATTATAAACACATAAATCTTAGAGTTTTTTACTTAAATAATTTTTTACAAGAATTTTTAAATATTTTAAAACTAAATCAATTATATCACTCAGGAGTACGTTATCTTTTTTTAGGAATTTTTGGTTGCTTCGTGTTTCTAAGCGCTGTGTGGTGTATCCATGATGCATTTTTGTAATCTCACCACACGTTCTGAGAACTGCTAGGCACCATATCAATGTTATTATTAGAGAATAAATTAACATGGACAAGGAGGAGAGATTTTGCAACACATAATTAGGAATGTTTATTGTTGCTGAAGATGATTTCATTCCACGCTTTGTTTGTGAAACACAACAGATAAGAGCTCGGGTATGAACATTATTTAATTTAAACAAATCTCTCGCCTCTTGCTCATGTCTATCGAGTAAGGCAATATATCTTGTTGTGATTCCCTGTTATCGGCCTTCGCCAATCGATATCTTTCAAGATATACTGAAAGATGATTATTTAAAAAACGAATTGGCTTTCCTATTAGTAAATGTAAGCTTTTTGTGTGACACCATAAAAAAACTCGAAACATCCAAAAACCTGTTCTGAAACAGGGAGGTGCGTGCCGTGGAAATTAAACTAGACTCGCTACCAGGTTCAGAAGCACAATTACTAAGGGACAAATTCCAGAATGTGTTTGGGAAAAACAGTGGATATAAAAAAATGTGTAAAGTTGCTCAAGTATTGGAGGGTGTGCCTGTAGGTGAAATTGACGATGTATGTGTTTGTGACATTCCTGTCTTTAAATATGCACGTCTGACGTCCTGTGATGTGAAAAGATCGTTTTCACAGTATAAGTCGTTGTTCAGAGATAATCGGCATGCAGTTGTGATGGAGAATTTGGAAATTATCTTTGTTGTTCACTGCAATTCTCGGCCAACTATTAGGACTCAAGTGTGGTGGGTGGGTACCTAGTAACATTTTTTTTTTCAAGCTAAGTAAGGAATTTTTGTCATATTTAAAATAAATATTTTTTATTTTTAGCAAATATTTTCATACTTCTTACCGCATAAAAAATAAATGTATTTAAAATTTTTAGCACATAAAAATCCACTCCTTAGTAATAACAATATTATAATTTTTTTCTTGAATGTTATTTGGAATACAGTGCCCTTCTTATAAAAAAAAAAAAAACAAAAAAAAGTTCAGTAGTTTTGTTGCATTAGGAAAATATAATCCAGATCACAGTATTGTTACGAAGACTCAGAAAGATTTAATGAAATCCCAAAACCTGAGGGGACTCGAACTGCGTTAGCAGTGTTAAGTAATCAAGGGAGCTAATGAGGCAGCAGCCTTGACCGAAAAGTCTCGGGAAAACCCCGAGAGATTCAGGACTGCAGCAATGACGTTCTATTAAATCAATAAAAAAACATGTTTTGTCATGATAGCTCTCAGTTGACGCGTTTATTTGCCAAGTTGGAAATGGACTTGCAAGGCGAGTTACTTATATAAAATTGTTCTTGCAAATCTGTTCATAGAACAAAACAAAATAATTTTAAAGTTACAAAAGTTATGCGTTTCTGACCGATGACATATTGGAAACTAATATTGGCAACGATGATAGAAAAAGAAATTACAGGGGATTTGACGAAATCCTTAGGATTGCGTGTAACGTCTATGGTGAGGATCACGTAAGTGTAGTTCCTAGAAGTTCCTTTTTGGCCGTCTCTTCAGTGTTGCCAACTAATACCAGTTACATCTTTCTGATCAGTTTCAACATCATTCTTTCTTCACCCACTTTTTCTAATACAGCTTCATTTCTTATTCTGTCTGTCCACTTCACACGCTCCATTATTTTTCATATCCACTTTTCAAATGCGTCTAGTCGCTTCTCTTCATTTCGTCCTAATGTCCATGTTTCTGCCCCATACAATGCCACACTCCACACAAAGCGCTTCACTAGTCTCTTCCTTAGTTCTTTTTCCAGAGGTCCGCAGAAGATGCTTATTTTTCTATTAAAAGCTTCCTTTGCCATAGCTATCCTCCTTTTGACTTCCTGGCAGCACCTCACGTTACTGCTTATAGTACATCCCAAGTATTTGAAGCTGTTCACTTGCTCTACTGCCTAATTTGGAATTCGCTAGTTCACCGTCTTTATTTTTCTTGCGGTAACCATGCCTTCGTCTTGTTTGCATTTATCTTCACTCCATACTGCTCACAGCTGTCATTTAGCTCCAGTAGCATATCCCTTAATACAGCGGTGGCGAAAATGTAATCGTGCGCCAAGCCACTGTGTAACCTGCAACGTGCATAGCACCTATGGAGGGAGGCGGACACCCGAAGGGGAAGTGAAGCAACTGTCTGACTTATTAACGGATTTTCATTTTCCTTACGTCAAGCACTTAAATATAATTTTATACAGTACAAGGCTACAAACTAATGTTTAGTACGTGTAACGAAGAAAGAAATGAACAATAAATTAACAATATTACAACCTAAAATTAACTGTCTTCAGAATGTCTCTGCGACAAAGTTTCAAAATCAGGAATTATGTCACTTACTGCCAGTCGTAGTTGATCACGAAGATATTTGTCTGTCAGTCGTGATCTAAATTTGGTTTTTACTATTTTAATTGTTGAAAATAATTTTTCACAAACGTAAGTTGTAGCAAACATGGCTTCAACAGAGCAAGCGAAAGAACGAAGCTTCGGATATTTATTTTTTGGCAAAGATTTTAAATTCCAACATTTGTGAAGTCCTTACATCTAGCTTTCATTTGACATCACATAGTGAATCAGTGAGTTCAAATTGAAGAGCTAACCGCATTATTCGTACATCTGCTGAAAAAGGGTCGACGACGACGACGACGACGACGACGACGACGACGACGACGACGACGATGATGATGATGATGATGATGATGATGATGACAACAACAATAACACTTAACCTTTTAATGTTTCATCAGTAACATGTAGTATAATGCCGTTTAATGTTATACAACCGTTTTCCTCGTAATACTTGTGAATAAATCATACATTTAATATTCTCATCATATTGACAGCAAAAAAATGCGTCCTTCCATCCTACTTGGAACTTTCGTACATGGTTTCGAGAGAGACATATGCCACCCGCAGGTCAGAGACAAATACAAATGGAACGGAGTTTGACTCCAGTGAGTGAGAGGGTGGGGGTTGGCGGAGGTTAGAAGCAAGCGAAATGCACAGCTATCACTGCGAGCCACAGTGTCTCGCGAGTCACGTTCTTGCCACGGCTGCCTTAATATCATCTCCTCTTCTGCTAACAACGCCATATCATCAGCAAATCTTATGCACTTTATTCTTCTTCCTCCTACTATCACTCCTCCCATATTCTGAAAACTGTTCTCCACCAAATCCTCCAAGTAGATGTTGAACAGGGTAGATGATAAGGGTATCCTTGATGTACTCCTGTCCCTATTTCACTTCCTTCAAACATTTCTTCTCCTATCCTGATTTTGACTCGTTGTTTCATATATGAGAAATGTGTATGTGTTCGAAATTCTGAACAAGCCTACACATACACTCTGCAATAGAAGTCACTTCCTCGCTATCAGAGATTTTAGATATTCTGATTTATTTGTAGAGATAGTCGATTTGAATAGAGCTCTTTAACAGCCAGGGCTGGGAAGTATTTGAAATACATGTACAGTATTTGAAATACGTATTTGAAATACATTTGTATTTTGTATTTTGTAATTTGTAAGAATTTTCGAAAGTATTTTGTATTTAAATACATAAAATTGATGTATTTTGTATTTCAAATACTCAAAATACTTTCTTCTTCTTCTTCTTCTTCTTGTCCTTCAATTTTTGGATTTGGATTTGAAGAATGAACTTTTGTCTTATTTGTCTACCCATTTCAGATGTGCTAGCCATACACTTAGTTTTCTTGCCACAACTGATTACCTCAATGCCATAAAGAAATCTCCAACAGCATCAAGAATTCATCACCCAACACTTGCTAAATGTTCAGCATTATGGAATGCGTCTAGGAGACTCAAATCCTCAGAAATTAGATCAGACGTCTTGAAATATTCATTAAAGTTTCCTTGCCCAACTCGATGGAATTCTCTTTATGACTCAATCTCTCAATAATTGCAATTCAAACATGATATAAACAGTATATGTGAAAAACTGGGATTGCCAACCTTCAAAGATGTTGAGTTTCAATACCTTGAAGAATATTGTGCAGTTCTGAAACCCATTGCCGTAGCCCTTGATTTAATGCAAAATTAGAAGACATGCTATTACGGCCAACTTTTGTCCACATTAATTTCCCTCAAAAACAGATTACATATTCTGTTATCTAGCAATCTACGCCATCTATTCCAAGTAACTCCAATCTTAATAAGTTCACTTTCATCAAGATTTAAAGCGATGTTTGATCTGACCCCAGAAGCAAATTGAGCTATTTTGGCAGCTTGCTTCCACCCATCATTTAAGATGAGATGGCTACCTGACATTGCCTCACCAAATGGTAAGAAGAGAATACAGAATATGTGTGTGAAATCAGCTGAGCAGTTCTCTGCTACACCTTTGGTCAGTTCAGACGATGAAGACGAAAACAATTCTTATGTTTTCAGCTCAAGTACAACAGACTTTGAAAAGCAAAAAGAAAAGAACTTGTCTACTGTGGAGTATGAGCTCATACAATTCTTCAATGGCAAAGGAATAACCCTGTGCACTCTAGAGAATTACCCAACAGTGAAACAAGCTTTTATAAAGTACAGGGACATCATTCTATTTTTGCTAACATTTTTAATATTAACCTGGCTATACCTTTCTATTAACGATTGAAACAGGAAACACCGTTTGCTACCCTTTCCACGACGGAGTTCGATGATACTGGCGTAAAATACAAATCACTTTACTAGGTATAGGAGGGAAGAAAAGTAGTTCATCCATTTATGTAAACTAGGAAATATCGCAATTTTGAGTTTGATAATTTTCATTAGGTTTTTGTTTAATAAAAATACAGTACTGTATTAACAATTAGTGTTTTACACACGAATTGAGCTATCCATTCGGAAGTATTAATTATGCAGTGTACATTGTACTGTTACAGCACATTAGCGTAGAATATAGAGAATGAAGTTAAATTGAAAAATAATTATAATATGGATATTTAAATACATTTTTGAAAATGGTGGCCGTTCATTTCGATACAGGCTTCAGTTCTTTTGTCCATATTATCGCACTATAGTCTATTGTACCTAATTCCAATTACCAGTTTCGTCCTTCGTACGAGTAACTCATGTTGAAATAATTCTGTACCTACTCTATAAAAGATTACCTTACGTACTGTAAATTCAATCATCACTTCTGCCCGATCCGAAAAGATAAAATCATTCAGAAATGCTATCTACTGTCCGTTCAAGTGGTTTTGTCGCAGGGTTGTAGAAAGGGGGGGGGGAAATCATGTGACAGTTAATTACTTAAGGAGGCCCTTTTATTTAAGTTATTTTAAACACTTGAATAATATTACGTAGATGTCCAATTCTAACAGAAATTAATGTTTTCAGAAAAGAGCTAAGATACTCCAGCTACTAGACTTTACAAAGGGGCGAACAGAAGCAGGTGAGGGAAACCGGGATGAGACATAGGGAAACGGACGACAGTACCCGTACGAAAATATGATTCAATATTGAAAGCTCTTTCGTCACTGGAAAACGCGAACATATTTCTGAAACGTACTATACTCAGTAACTCAGTACTGCTTACGCGCCCTCGGCTCTGTGTCGTGAACGGTTGGAAGTTTACTAGTAGAAGGGGTGGGAGTGAAGTACATTCCAAAACTCAGGTACAATAAAAATTGAAGTAAAAATAAAATGATGTCCTTGTATAATACAAGTTTGTGTTCTCTGCACCTGTAGAAAGACTGTTCTGTTTTGTAGGATTTATTCATTTATCAGCAAGGGGATCCTTATCGGTATTTGATGAACGTTTTGAGAAACTGTTTTTTTTAAGGGAGCAGTAATTATTTAGATGTAGCATAATTTCATTGCTGACTGGGAAAAGGAAGAATGTTCAGTTACAGTGTTTATATGAAACTTCGAGATAAAAAATACTTTTAATGTTAATATAATATTTTAGATTTTCAGTAATATTCTTACTTCTTTATATATTGCATCGAGTATTAGAAATACAAATGTATTTTGATTAATTTTTAAAAAGTATTTTGTATTTGTAATTCAAATACTATTCTTTGAAGTATTTTGTATTTGTATTTGAAATACTTGGATGTCAGTATTTTGCCCAGCCCTGTTAACAGCTAATTGCCTCAGGAGCTTCGTGGAGCTTAATAGAACCATTTATGTAAAAACCTTGGAAGTTATTAACACAGCACGCTTTTTTATGCTTCATACAATAAAAGCGCGAGGTATAGACTGTAGTCTTTGGTCTGAGTAACCATGAAGACGCATTCAGCAAGGTAAACATCTTTATACATATTGTACAACTCTGTGCATGTCAATTTCAGGAATCGGCAAGGAGACGGCCAGAGATTTGGCTAAGAGGGGAGCCAAAGTTATAATGGCGTGCAGGAACTTGGAGACAGCAAACAAAGCAAGAGGTGAGTTGGTTATATAACAACACCTTTTTTTTCTGTTAAAAAGTGTTAAGTGTCTTGAACGCGTCTTGGCTACATGTATTCTGAGAGACTAGGAATTTCTCCTTGAACTCTTCCACCTCTAACATAATTAATCGAACCCAATATCAATTTTAAATCGGAAAGTAAAATACCTAAACAAGTCTTCATTTATGCATAGCCGGAGATATGGAAGGATATATGAAGTAATGTAGGCTACCGTCTCTCTAGCATTAGGTATGAAGAAATCATAATTCTGAAAATTAATAGCATATGCAAATCAAAGTCCACGTAAATTTATGTTTCTAGTATAGGCATTCATCATGCGATATATCTTTTTGTAGTATAGGTAAGAAAGTATTGGAACAAGCCTGGAACATTTTCTAAAGAAAATTCATTCAATTCACTTCATGTGACAATGAGTTCGCAAGATACCGTTCCTTTTTTAAAAGTAAAAAAAAAAAAAAGTGGAAATAAACTTATTAATAGGCCTAACAATGGAGAACACACTAATACCACAATCTAGTATATACAATCACGAAGCTTGAGTTTATGAGGGTACTAGGAACAATAGACTGTGCAGGTACTATTTCGCATTGACTGTAGTGAGGCGATAGTACCGATCCTAGTGGTTAGCAACTATCTATGAATGCATATTTACTACGTATTGAGCTTCGTGACTGTATATAGTATACTGTGCTGATACTACGGACAATACTGGGTGTTCATTTCAAAGTGTGTCATGACGTCACTGTTGTTGGGTCACCGATTTGAAGCGAGTTTCAGCTTATATGTCAGAGAAGTTGCCTATTATTTAAGGCGTTCTTCAGTCTGAACTTGAGAACGTGTACGGTATAACTTGAACGTCGTAGCAACAGATGGCGGTCTGTACGGTCTGTGTGCTATCATAACCTCTTTCGAACTGTGTTTTGCGCCGGCAAGTCGTACGCAGGGTATTAGTTGTCATCGGTTGCGTACGGCAACATTCCACAACACAAATCAAATGCTCCGTGTCCATGTTGACCGTCGAAGTTAATGTCAACAAATACGTAAGTAATCGTCTTAACCCTCTCCCCATATCCCAACAGTACGTATTTCCGAACAGTTCACATTCCTGCCACTACCGGCGTTACCGTACGTATCGGTACGTACTCTTCAGAATGACGCCGTACTTGCTAGGCAACTTCTCTGCCTCATAGATTATACACCTCTGCGGAAGTGTAGGAAGATTGAATTCTCTAGGCTCATCGGCTAGCCACATGACGGCATACAGCGAGCCATGACACACACTTTGAACTGAACACCCAGTAGTGTAAGCAGTGGTGAGTCCTAAGAAAATGTGCTAGGGTTATACCTGAAGAAAAAAAATTCACAACGCAACATATGACATTTTATTATTATTATTATTATTATTATTATTATTATTATTATTATTATTATTATAACATTCAATATTACAATATGATATTATTTAACTTTTTCACTGTATTTTTTCCTCTCCAGCCTGCATACATGATCATTTAGGTGCTACAGCCTACATGTTAATTCACCCATGTCTAAAATTTAAACGACAAACAATACATTAATATTATTAATATTTATTACTTACCTTGTCAAATAGCTTCCAAATTTTCTGCTCTCGCTGTCTTTGTTCTCTGATATATGTCGCGATATCGATGGCCCAGAACCAGACTGTTCCAAGTCCATTTTACTATATTTTTTTTTCTTTTCAGGAGAGCTATTTTAAGCTCCTGACATTCAAAGCTTCATGAAACAATTTGGAATAGCTTCATAGCAACCTTATGGAGAGAATATTTACAATTTTGTTCGATTCATATATGCAGACAAGAACTGGAACACAATGAAACACAGATTTCTTTCTTATAAAAGTCGAACTTAGAACAGTCTGGTTCTCTGCCATCGATATGTATCTTCAGCTGGGCGGTGGTGCACTAACCAGAACTAGACGCAACGTAGAACATTCCATGTATAAAGTAGTGATCCATTAAGTTTGATTAACATTGTAGGAGAAACATTTTTTATTAAATGTTTTGTACGTAACTTCGTAATTATAAGTTCGCACTGTAATGTCTTGAAGAGTTAAGGCTGGTTCACAATAACCAGAACTTGAAACGACATAGAACATTCCATGTAATAAAGTGGTGAAATAAATGTATTTAAATGGGAGCATTCACATTAAGAGTGTTGTATGCTAACTTCGTAATTATAATTTCGGTCTCGTTCTCGGGTATGTATGAAGAGTTACTCCAACATTGAGTCCGTTTTCCTTTTGCAATTCAATTAAATGTTCATGGTCAGAGAATGGTCGATATTTTTTTAACTAAGTAATAAGCAGTGTTAAAATTTTTTTCTGTCGCATTAATATGATGCTCTTTTTGATACAATGTTAAGCTTTCTAACTGTGATTTCCTAGACTCCCTAACATGTTTTTCTATTTCAGCTACTGTGTCTACAGTTTGTCTAACACTGGGAACAGAGCATTGTGTTTAGGGCATATTTGACTAATTTTTTCTTTCATCATGATTGCTAGGAGGTGTTAGATCTGGGGAGTTTGGGGACCAAGCTGCTTCTCGTGCTGGGTTTCACCTGCGACCTCCTGGATGTTTTTTTTAACACAGAACCTATTTCTATAAATGTTCGATACCACAACATTATGGAATCGTATTTAGGTACATTACGCACGCCATACTGACGTCGAAATTCCCTTTGAATCTTTTAACACTCTCAAATTTAGCATACCAAAGAACACATTGTGCCCGCTGTTGATTTGTAATAGCCATTTTAATCATCCACAGTCTAGTATATACAGTGACGAAGCTCAATACGTAGTAAATATGCATCCATAGATAGTTGCTAACCACTATGATCGCTAATATCGCCTCATTACAGACAATGCGAAATAGTACCAGCACAGTCTATTGTTTCTAGCACCCTCACAACTCAAGTTTCGTGACTGTATATACTAGATTGTGAATCATTTACGATTTTCATTTGTCCTTTCAGATTATGCATTGTTGATTGTCATATGTGGAAACTCCCATCTTTTAATCATAATATAACCAGCAAGAAATTTTTCCTACTATCGTAATAGCTTTATAATAATAAATTATTATCCATACCTAAACGGATCAGACTGTAGCAAGTCAGCCCTGCATGTGCACCAGACAGGTGAGAATTTTGTAGAAGATAGTAGGGGCCTCGAACCTGCTAACACTAAAGGTAAGCGTTCACTACATCGTATCGCACTCCTCGTACGAATCGCACGCAACGGATATTTTAAGTGCAGTGCGTTCACTGTAACGGCTCCACCTCATCGCCTCATCGGATTCCCCTATCAGCTGTTTGAAACATGACGTCATACGATATTGACATTACTGAAAACAGAGGAGTTGAGGTTAGGTCTATTAATTATGACTGTTAGCGAATAAGAATTTGTAATTGCTTCATGCGTCATAATTGAAGAGGAAGAAACGAAAGAAATATTGGTTACGTAATATATTATATGTAAGAAATTACTTGATTACTATAATGGGAACGCCTCAAATTATATAATTCTTCGCAATTTTCTACAAGCGAAATAAGTTTTCCGTCTGCCATTTTGGCGCGACACTGAACATGGCACAACATAATAGTAACAGTTGACCAATTAAAATTGATTTATTAAAGAAGGCCATGATCGCACGCATCGGAAAAGTTGCTCATCCGAAAGACGATCCGTGCGATACGATGTAGTGAACGAGGTTACATAACAATTGCAGCAAAGATAGTGTTTTTCCGATCCCTGCGATTCGTCCGATGAGTGCGATACGATGTAGTGAACGCTTACCTTAAAAGTTATTTGGTTAAATATTGCTGTGTACCAGTAAATATTATGGTAGCTTGCTGCTTAAGTTCCCAGTGAAGAATGTGACACATTTTTGCAGATGAGATCATAGAGGGTACAGGGAACAAGGACGTGATCGTGAAGAAACTGGACCTGAGTTCCCTCAAGTCGGTGCGGGAATTCGCCGAGGATGTGAAGCGGTCCATATCCAAACTGGATGTCCTGATCCACAACGCGGGGACTGCCGACATGTTCAAATCCAAAACCACAGAGGACGGTCTGGAATACACAATGGCGACGAACCACTTCGGTCCATTCCTCTTGACGCATCTTCTGATTGGTAAGTTTACGCGTTGTTCTGAGACGCAAGATTCAATATTTACATGAGCATTAGCAAATAGAGTGTTTGAACATTTTAACGGCTTGTTTGCATTCCACACTGAGCAGAGAACCTTCGGAAACTACTAATGAGTTTGTCCAACTAAACCAGAGAGAGAATGAAAGAGAATTATACTGGTGACAGACTACAGCCGCTAATCGCGATTACCGAAAATGTGATGACACACTAGGTCAGGCTTGGTCCCGTCTGGTCAACAGCAGAATTACCATAGAGGAAACAATTTTCTCTATGTACATACATATATGTTTGTTTCCCTCCTGGACAACACCTAAAGTTCATACTTTCTTTTGATGTTGTTCATTGTTTTTTTTTTCCTTTTTTTTTTTTTTGTTTCTTGCAGCGTGATATGGGAATTTATTTGTTAAAATTGTTATATACTTTACAATGTAAACTGATACAATTTATATCATTACTGTTTATATTATTTTGAAAAGAGATTTTATAACCTATAAAATTTATATCATGTCAAAAATTTATATTATTTTGTAATAAAACATATTTTTAAACTCAACCCTACCCTCAACGGTAGCGTCGTAAAGGAGACAAAGTGAAAATCTGAAAAAGAAACCAGTTCCAGTTTATAATCCATTATTTATTGAAATGAAACATCTTTTAGCAGTCTTCTATTGCTCTCTCTCTCTCTCTCTCTCTCTCTCTCTCTCTCTCTGTCTGTCGTCTGTCATTTATTAATATATTTCTTTTTACTTTTGTCACATCTGCATTAAATTTCTCCACTACTTCTAATAGAAGCCAAATTAATTTTCTAGTCATTCATTTTCGTTTCTGTTTCATATAATACAATGGAAGGGGTAACAAAATTCCACAGCAGAAGCTATCACGACTTCCTAAATAATATAAATCAAGGTGATTCGAAACCAAAGATTACTAAAATGATACTTTCGTCCACTGGGCCGTGCCTCAGCGCGATTATCTTGTTCTGGAAACAGGATTTAGCTCCTGATCGCGATCGGGACGGTGACACACTACAAACCCGATCGCGATTAGTGACTGTAGTCTGTCACCAGTATTACCGGTATTGAAGTTGTTAGGAAAGACATGCAGTGACCAGTTAGAGTGGAGAAAAGAAATTGACCAGAGGAATTACATATCTGTTTTAGAGCAAATGCATTATAGGACCCACCCTAAATATAAAAATATGCTAAGCCACAAAAAAAGGTCAACGGAAGTTACGTTTCGATCAATTAAATGATCGATATATATTGTTTTCATTATGTTGCCAACCAATCAATATTGTTGTAAATTAGTTTGATCATAATGATGGCGGCAATTTCGAATGCTATAGTTAAATATAAAAAAGAAGTTGATCAAATTCTCCCTCTTGATTTAAAATGTAGGTCTCGAAATGGAATTATGGGATTATAAATAAGTTGTAATCTTTTTAGTTGCTTTATCTATGAATAAAGACATGTAGGCTATGTTTATGTTTTTTTTTTGTGCGAATGTGGTTTACTTAGGATTTAAATGTTTTGCGAAACATGTACTCATGGGATGAGACTGAAGAAATTTAAAAGTAAACGAGATGAATTCCTGTGGAAATGTCATTGGAAATTACAAGGTATTAAATTATAGACACAGGAATGCCGTATTGTAGCACTTTGTGAAATCACTCGGATAACGGAGAAAATGAAACGGAACATCTCAGTGAGATCCATGGTAAAATGCTAATTTTACACCAATTTTGTTTTTAATTCTTTGGTCCAAGGAAAATACTAGTAAAAATGTGTTTTTGTGAAAGACCAGTATTTTCCCTGGACCAAAAATGCAGTATAAATGGAGTAGAATTAGTATTTTATAATATATTATAAAGATGACTAATATGAACTTAATTTTATTGTTGTATTAATACCAATGTTGTATTGTTTGAAAGTTTAATGTTACTGTGTCTTAAGTTTAACTTTGGTTTGTTTCTTTAACTTTATTTTTAATAAAATGTAATATATTGTATAACAAAGGTGACTAATATGAGCTTAATTTCATTGTTGTTGGTTTTATTAAATTATACATGTTTATAATACTATGTGTTTAGTTTTGTTAAGATGGCATACTTGATATAATAATCGAAAATAAACAATATATAATCGATACTATGGAATACTCGGGGTAGGTCCTATAATGCATCTGTTCCTCTGTTTTTTTTTTTTAATTTCAATTTAAATAAAATTAATGTGTAAATTCCGAATCAGTATTCAAAGAAACAAGTGACAAACCGCCTGCCAAAGAATACAATGAAGTAATACAGGGTCCTCAATATATGACGTTTCCCTTACATCTCAAGTTCAATGGAATTTTCTGTTGTACGGCTCGCGCAGTTACCTCGGCATCGGCCTCCGTTTCTACGGTACTAGTAACTTTAGCTTCTAAAACCTGTTCAGCAGGGAAAATGTCTATAACTAACTTAAAAATGAATACAATTGTATCTTATCTGTGTCGCAAGAGATGTTCAAAGTGACATCACAGTCTAGTTATACAGTCACGAAGCTCAATTAGTAAATATGCAAACATTAGATAGTTGCTCACCACTAGATCGCCTCATTACAGACAATGCGAAATAGTACCGGCACAGTCTGTTGTTTCTAGCACCCTCAAAACTCAAGCTTCGTGACTGTAATAGTAGACTGTGGTGCCATCCTTCTGCTCCAATTTTTTACATCTCCGAAGATTTTTTTATTTTATTGGGTTATTTGACGTTCTATCAACATCTAGGTTATTTAGCGTCTGAATGAAATGAAGGTGATAATAATGAGTCCGGGGTCCAGCTCCGAAAGTTACCTAGCATTTGCTCGTATTGGGTTGAGGAAAACCCCGGAAAAAACCTCAACCAGGTAATTTGCTTCTGGTTTCGCGGCCAGACGCGCTGACCGTTACTCCACAGGTGTGGACTCTCCGAAGATTGTTCTGAAATACTAGACTAATCTCTTCTTGCGAAATGTTCGAAATGACTTGTCGGAGATTTTATTCCATTTTTTGCATAACCTAAAACTAAAAAAATTCGCTCCAGTATGCAATACACCATAGTCAATTAGAAAAGACACAATAGCTTGCACTGCCTTACACACGAATGTGTATCCCTTCAATGTTCTCAATTAGAAAAAAAAAATCACAATAACGCGCTAAACATTGGCTCGTGGACTAAAGTATAACAAACTTGTTTCATAATATATACTGTTATGGACTCTCACCTTCATAATAAATTGTACACTGGGCTGTGAAAGAAATGTTTTTACTAAATTATATCGTTTTCCGAGGGCGACATGGAAAGCTTTTTTCCTGAGATTCCTTTTTTTTTAACATGTAAATACAACTTTTATAACATGTTCACGTTATTATTTAATATGAATTGATTTTAAATTATTCTTATAGGCCTACTTTTATTTTACAACATTAATAAGAATACTACACGAAAATAGTAAAACTGCAGTTTATATGGTATTCCACAGCCTTCATTATTATCCATGGATCCTGTCATTGTTACAATCGATATATACGGTCAGTTAAGTTTCATATTGTATTAACAAAAAGGTATCAATGTTATTATAAAATAAATATGAATATAAATTTTATAGTTTATTTATAGTTTATTGAAGACATACACAAACAAGCTGAATGATATAATGATAATAGAGCAATAATAGAGTTTATATATGCAATGCCTTCTGTGTCTATCTATTTCTATTGTTTCCTAAGCGAAGTCTTCGTAACATATTTCAAATCGATCTTCGAAACATGATATTTCAAATCGATAGCGACTTCGACTCGGTATTTCTTTTGCAGCCCAGTGTACATCCTACTTAAATTTACAATATTTTAAAATATTATTGTGTTTGTAATGAAATGAATATTATTCAAGCTAGTTTCGAACATACGAGCCTTAATATTTCACGACCCACAGTGACTTGTAGGCTACAAATTTTAATTCCTATTATAAAACACAGTTATGAAATAACAACAATCTTACAATCCAAACGACCACTTTAAAGATTTTATTATTAGAACAGTTATTAAGGTTTAAACCTTATCGGCCTTGAGGCATATTAGAAGTGTGCAATTTTCCTTATAGAGAATTTTGTCCCTCACTACCAAACTGCTGAATTAAGTATTTTAATTTGTCAAATTCAACGTCAACGCCTCTTGCATGCTACCGGTAAGCACCAGTCCAAGGTCGTCTAGTTCAGTGGTATTCAATCTATGGTACGCGTACCATTGTCTCGAAGGGTTCGCAATACGCATCCCACTGACTATATACGTAAAAATGCTGACATATTTATTTTTTTATACTTGTTGATAATTATTGCAGTTTATATATTTTCTTTTACAATATCAACTCTTGTTTTCCCTATCTTCAATAGCATTTTATGTAATTCATTACTGTTATTATTGCATCAGTAACTACTGTATGGGCCACCGGCGTGGCTCAGTCGGTTAAGGCGCTGCCTGCCGGTCTGAAGTTGCGCTCGGGCGCAGGTTCGACCCCTGTTGGGCTGATTACCTGGTTGGGTTTTTCCCCAGATTTTCCCCAACCGTAAGGTGAATGCCAGGTAATCTATGGCGAATCCTCGGCTTCATCTCGGCCAAATACCATCTCGCTATCACCAATCCCATCGAAGCTAAATAACCTAGTAGTTGATACAGTGTCGTTAAATAACCAACTAAAAAACTGTTTGTGGAATAATAATAATAATAATAATAATAAATTTTGCATACAACATCAATCATAGTCTTTTGTTATTTCTTATATAATTGCAATAAAATTTGGGAGTACGAAGGTGAAAAAAAAAATGTATTTTGGGGAAGCTAACAAAATTGATTGAATACCACTGGCCTAGTTCTTGTGGGTTGTTGTTGTTGTTTTTAGTCAACTGTCCGAAGACAGGTTTGAACTTCATAAGTAACACCAATAAGTCATCACTTATGAGGCAACTCGGCCAGGAGATAATGGAGTAGGGCGGCCAGTTCCTTTCTCCCTCCAATGCATACGTCGCCGATTAGCTACATATTCCACTAATCAGATTCTTGTGTGGGTAGAGAGCTTTTTTCATACAATAAGAATTTGTGACTTGCAGTAATGTAAGCTACAGCTGTCAATAGAAAAAGTGACGCTCCCTAAAAGCTAAGTTCCCTTTGGGTATCTTCGCTACAATTCGGAGACAGGCGATATGTTATTGGACCACGTTGCCTGATATCTACAGGTATAATTAAAATGTTCTGCGTGTTACTGTTGTAGCGTAATGGTAACGTTCCGGGCTGGTATTCGTGAGGTCGTGCGTTCGAACACAACCTAGTGCTTTTTATTTATTTTATAATTTGAAGTGAAATCCAACGAAATTTTGTTCCGCAACATTGCAATAGCAGACTGTCTTGAGATGAAGAGCAAGAACATTCCGAGAAACCATTGCCTACAATTTCCCAGGCCATGGACCACATCCAGGAAATAAGATACTATGCTAAAGTACAACAACATGTGAGTGAAACAGTTTTCCAATCAATCAGTGAACTGGAACAATTTTGCAGGAATAAAAGATTAAATGCTAAACAAACAAACGAAAATATGAAGCTTCAAAAAAACTTTGAATATCCTGTATTTCGACAATGTTGTACAAAATCTTGAAAAAATGGTTTTGTTCTTACTGTATTGCAATAATTTTTATACATAAGGTTCCGGGTACGATTCCATGGAGGCTCCATAAATTTAGTTGGTTGGTTTAGACCAGTGACCGGCATGTTCCGTGCTCTGTGACGTCATACGACGTAGCCGCCTTGCTCTTTGCTCGGCAATCTCTGCATACTGAGCACAGCGTAGAGAGATGGTTCAACTGAACAGTGGTGGTGCGGCGTCTATGCACTGACAGAGCGCGATCCATTCTTCTGAGATAGTATGGGAACAGCACAATTACAATACATTTGTACGAAAACAAAACTGTACAACCGTGATAAATCAATGTAACAAAATATTTTGGTTTGTAATCAAATTTAATGTACTTACAATAATATGAAACTCATAATACAGCCACTTGCAGAAGCGTTTGCATATATAAATGAAATTCCGAAACTGCTATAAACATACAAACATATAAATAAATACTTTAAGTAGTACTGCAACACTTTATCTACTCGGAAACTTGAAAACAATGTTTTTAACACACATTTTTCTACATAATATACAGATTAAACTATATAGGCCCTATCTTGGTGAGTAGTATGCAAAGTACATTTCAACTTTTGAAACACACCATCACTTTGTGTCACTACCGTGCCCAAGCTAAACGCTTTGTCGAGATTTTTTCCTCTTTTCACGCGTACTATTTTTGCAATATTTGGAGTCATAGCCTGGCTAACACACAAGCGAAGAATATGTTTCAAGTTCAGATCAGACAGGTGGTTTCTATGTTGTGGTTTGCAGATCTTCATACAAGAAAAGAACTGTTCACATACATACGTAGATCCGAATATGCTCAACATCCTAGCAGAAAATCTATGCAATCGAGGGAATCTTGCCTGGGTAGATCTTCTATAAAATGTAGATAGATCCTTTTTGTTTTCAACAGTCCCGTTCTACTGCTGCACTGACGCCACTGCGCTGGTGTGTGCTAAATTAAACTGCTCGCTCTCCCAAGCTCTTGCGATCTGACTGGCTCTTACGTCACAACTGCAGCATCTGCCGGCCACTGGTTTAGACCGTTTCCCTCGAAAAAAAGTTGGTATATTTCAATCAAAATACCTCTGGTGTACAAAGTAAGAAAACAATTGAAACTTGTCTAATTCGAACTCTTGAATAATTCGATTTTTTAATGGTTCCTTCAACTTGAAATAACCAAGTTTGACTATTTAGAAATGTGGCCAGAACCAAAAACAACTGCGCATAAACGACAAATAAACAAAGGAATAATGGAAATAATCGTTATTATGAATACAATGAAATGTAAAAACAGAATGGAAATTTAATTAAATGTACATCTATCAAAATGACATTGCGTAAAGCTAAAACTATTGGGAGTACTTGATGCTGATTATTATTTCTCACTTTATTCATAATCAGGTTATGGTGTTTCCGATTGATTTCTATGGGCACATTACACTTTTAGTTGCCTTCCAAGTAATTACGTATAAAATCAACAATACTACAATGATAGACGGCTCTTGAAGATCAACGGACTCTATCGAAGTTCACTGCATCGTATGGCGAAATAAAAATAAGTAAAACATTAGAATAGTTTGAAGAACTTTATTGACTTTCACATGTACAATAAATGTTCAAAGTGACGACCGCCAACTTCGTTACGTAGCGTGCAACGATAAACCATGTTTTGTCTTACTCTCTGGAAGATTTCACATTCCCCTCTTATGGTGTCGAACGCTGTCAAGATGCGCTCAGTAAGCTTATTTACTGTTTCTACCGATGTTGCGTATACAGTAGCCTTCACGTACCCCATAGGAAAAAATCACCCGAGGGGTTAGGTCAGGGGAGCGCGCAGGCCAAGGGACCGGTCATCCCCTTCCAATAATCTCTCTGTCTGAAGATATCTGTGAGAATGCGTAGAAAGTTCGCGATCACAATAACAAAAAAGCAACATCTTACAGTGCTGTAGATACTCCAATTATCATTTCTGGCCACGGGTTCCTGGTGAAAAATCTTCACCATATCACATTCTGTATTCCCTAAATTTTGAAAAAGTCATTCAGTTACACTCTGTATATACACGCAGTCATGTAAATATTTCTTCAAATCTCCTGCCACTTTTTTTTCTAAAACTACTACTGATCTTTATTGATGTGTACATAAAAATTGGATGAAGTACCGGTATACTTAAAATCTTCGGAATATGTAAATAAGAAGCGGAAGTCCCATCAATAGTGCAGCAACCTCACTCATGAGGGTATTCACATCAAATACCACTCGCTGCCCATTTACACCTTTGGTCTTGTAGTGTTGTCGCTACTCTCAAGTTTGTCTCGAGTGCAGCAAGAGATGAAATGTTATTACACTGTCAACGAAACACTTCTCTGTAAGATTGTTTACATCAGTGGTTCCCAAACGTTTTTTATCGCGGATTCCTTTCGACTCGAAAAAAGATTCACGGATTCTCAAATTAAATAAAATAAATTAATTTAATCGTTAGATTAATATAGATTTAAATGTAATATGCCTCCATATTTAATATCGACAATATGTCTACAACTATATTAATTACCATGCATACCATGAGTTCATAAATATGCAGTAGTATTTTTAAACTGCGTGTATTTTTTCAGTACCGTAATTACATGGACAGTTACAAAAAATTTACCTTCAAATTGATAATGTGAAGAATGATGTTTCCACGAGTCACAAATTTCTTTCAAATTGGGGGAGATGAATTCTCATATCTGATGTGGCATCCAGGCGATTACGAATTTTGATTTTGTTGCTGCATATCGTGAAAATCCTACTTCGCACAGATACAGTATGTTGTTGGATTATTATTATTATTATTATTATTATTATTATTATTATTATTATTATTATTATTATTATTGGGTTATTTTACGACGCTGTATCAACATCTAGGTTATTTAGCATCTGAATGAAATGAAGGTGATAATGCCGGTGAAATGAGTCTGGGGTCCGGCACCGAAAGTTACCCAGCATTTGTTCGTATTGGGTTGAGGGAAAACCCCGGAAAAACCTCAACCAGGTAACTTGCCGCGACCGGGATTCGAACCCGGGCCACCTGGTTTCACGGCCAGACGCGCTGACCGTTAGTCCACAGGTGTGGACATGTTGTTGGAAATAGGAGTAGTTTCGCCACTGCACATTTAGATATTTCCGAATATTCCTCAAGTAGGCTACACCAGAATTCAGTCTTTTATTAGCCACCGTTCCATTGAGACGACCCTGTATAATATGTACATTAAAATTATTCGTAATATTAAATTAATATTATTTTGTTGGGAATCAAAGACACGCGGTTATTAACACACAGCTTAACACGAACACCTTACATAATCCTGTTCGTACTGAATTGATAAAAACTTGCTTACACAATAAAAGTGATAGAAGCAGAACACGTGCCTGCCCAACAATGGACGGAATTAATTTATTTTAAAAAATACGTGTCAAAATTTATTGCTGACCAAATGACATTGTCAGTTCAATTTATTTTACAATTAAGATATTAAGTCTCCGAGCACATTTACAAAAACTTATTCTTACACTGTTGGTCTCGAGACAAAAAAGGCAAACATTCACACACACCAGACATGTAAAAACTAACTAGCTAATAACTCGCCACCCTCATCAAGCAGACAAAATTTTTCAACAGAATTGACTACTCTAACTGAAAAAAGAGTCGTGTTTTTACAACAGCTCGAAGGCCAGCTGAAGCAAGGGTGAGATCTGATCATCTACCCTTACCGATATACTAACTTTCACAAGTACAGATGCGTGAGAGGATCCCCAGTGTGATCCGTGGAGCACACTTTGGGAACTGCATGGACTGCATATGCTATAAACCTGTTTCAGATTTGTTGAAGCAACTGCATCCCATCGGAATGGAAGTGTTTTGATAGCATGTATTCTATAAACCTGTTTCAGATTTGTTGAAGCAGTCTGCACCGAGCCGGATTGTTGTGGTGGGATCAGAGCTCTACCGTCTTGCGGCACTGAATCTCGACAAGCTCAATCCTATTGGGACGTTACCAGCCTATCTCTATTATGTGTCCAAGTGCGCCAACATTGTATTTTCCCAAGAGCTGGCCAGAAGGCTTGCAGACACAGGTACGTTAATTTTCTCAGATATGCCTGAAATATTTTTTTGTCACTTTTGTGTATTTCTCAAATCTCATTTAATGCAATATATAACTGAAGTATTTGTATGGTGTCGAAACATTCTAGTTGTAACTGGTTGAGCTAGAAACAGGTGTCCTTTTAAAAGGATAGTAGCCATATGAGCATACATTTTGAGGAATAATTGTATACTATGCTTACATGAAAGGAAACAATGTAATTGTTGTAATTTACAATTATTATTGTTATTATTATTAACAAATTATTACGTTGCTATTTTATTATAGTTTCTTTATTATTACTACTAATATTATTCTGAAGAATGATGCATTGTGGCTAAATTCGTTTTAACTCTGGAATGCTTTCGTCATTGAATAGTATCGTATTGCTATTGATACGTAAAAATACGTAATAGGCGAAAAAAGTGTTGAAGTTTCGAGGAGGAGGTTATATTGGGAGAGAAGTGACGATACATATAATGAAGCAGTTGCTGTGGCAATGCCGAAAGACAGGTTTCAGTTCATTTTCTAAAATCTACATTGTTATGACAATTTAGATAGAAAATAAGACCTCTTCCAAATATACGAAATGAAAAACAATAAAAACTTATGTCCGTTCAATACCTCCCTCCAGAACGTCATCAGTCCTCCACTTGTAAACAGATCTTGCTTTGCAAATCTGGCTTTCAGGTATATCTTCCTGTGAAGCAGACTTGAATAATTTCAAAGGAAAAATTGTTCCGGAGCCGGGTATCGATCCCGAGACCTTTGGCTTAGCGCACCAACTGCCGACTAGTTACCCAGCAACTACACCCGACACTATCTCAACTTTTCCCTTCATATCCACACACCTCAGTGGGCTGACAAGACGCCAGAAACCCAATTTTGAGTGCACACGAACTCTTTGTGGCATTTGCAGGCTGCATTATAGTGATATGTCTGTATTTAAGATGAAATTTCGCCCGTAGCATAATTTTCAAACGTAGATAGCATTTCATGCAGGGAAAATCCACTAAAATTGAAAAAGCGAAACAATTTCAAAATATATGGGGATATGCCTACTGCCCTTTTAAAAGGACACATAAGTTTTCGTCATTGTCATGTCGCAGTGAATAGATATTTCGAACACATTGTGGTTTCACGTTATATTTATGTTTATTAGGAGTCATTTGATCTACAACAATTTGTAAAATAATTCCGAACTGTAAAAATATTTAACGTTCTTATCTGATTTGCGTCTCGGATGCCATAGCTGAAATAAACGAACAATTCTCACGTCCACATCTCAAACTCAACGATGACCGGAACTCTAATTACCAGTGTTAACACACCTAAGAAGCCTCTAATTAAGACCAGTAATAGTGACACCTGTGAAAAAGTAAATGCGTTGACTGTAGAGAGGGTAATTTGAAACATTGATAACTGTCCTTTTAATAGGACAGTAGGCATATCTGGGTTAAGTAAGTAGATTGTGACTTAATATTATGAATATTGTTGAGCTTGGATTATTGTCGAAATTCTAAAAGTCCTTTTCGCTATAATAATATACTCGTACATTTCTCATGGATGACCAACATTCTCATAATCTCGAGCAAACAATCACGCACCCGATCAGAGAATGAAGTTTAGGATTCAACTAATTGTACAGGATCTCCGAGAATGAATGGTGGAGTTTCATGAGGTTACTATGAAGTATTTATTAAATATAACGGGTTGAAAGTGCTTTTATTTAAGCCAGTAACTCTAAAAGATTGTGTTCATGTGGGTTTATTTTCTACCATTGTTGTCGTCATGATAAAGTCAATGTTGTTAAATTTATCATTTCTCTTGATAAGTCACTAACTCAAAAAGATTGTATTCATGTTGTTTCAATTTCTGTCATTATAATGAAGTCATTGTTATTAAATTTATCATTTATCTTTTTAATTCAGTACTAACTCAAAAAGATTGAGTTCCTGTGGTTTTATTTTCTGCCATAGTAAAGTAATTGTTAAATTTAAATGTTGAAATACGTGCATTGAAAAATCAGTCAGGATAGTAGACGTGTTTTTGTGATTATAGATTTATTATTCTGTGTTGTTTTATGTACAAGGTGCATATTATGATTAAATTCGCTGTTAACAATCAGGATTTCCTGTTCTCAAATGAGGCAACATTCCATATCAGCAGTTGTGTGAACTGTCACATTTGCCACCAGTGGCGGCTCGTGCCTTTATTGGATGGGTGTTCACAAAAAAAATATATTGGTAATGAACACACTGATATAGGCTATTCTCGTATAGGTGAGTCACACGTCAGAGATAAACGAGTTCTAAAATGCATGTACCAAATCTACGCATATACACCAAAATTAAAACCATTAAACAAGAGTAGAGTAAAATTAATTCATAGGACTCACCTTCACTGCTGTTGTTGAAGATCTAGATTTATTTGTAGAGAAACTCCATGCGCCTAGTTTTGAGAGATGCAAATTTATCAATAACTCTAATGTTGTTAAGAAGTTTTTTTTTTTTCCACGGCCAACATAGCCAATGTACTTAATCGCTCTTATGTCATTGTGCTACGGAGGAATATTTTAATCCTCTCTTAATTTAACACCCTCACAACTTTACACACGTGTGTTACTTACTTTGCTGAACAAAAGACAACAGAATCAGCCCCCGTGCGTATCGGTATTTTGAAGAAACAGTAAAGAGAGAAAACGAGGAAAGAGGGAGAAAGGAACACGATGCCAGACCCAAGAGAGATGGAGCATCTCTCTCTCTCTCTCTCGGTCACTAGCACGTTAAGACTTGTGCGAGCCAGAGTTATTGTAACCATTGTACCAAACCAGAAAATATTCTCGCCTGAGGCTATTCCACCCTGCTACGGAAAAATTGTGCGAACTGCTGTCAATCTGTCCAATGGAGATTTAAAGACACACGACACACGAATGGGACATTCTCTCGAGACGAAATATGTAGGAACGTCATTACACATTGGAAAGTAATAGATGTAATAATATTAATACAGTAATATGTACGATTATTGTTGGTTTTTAAGGTGTTCACGTGCTCCTGTGCTCATATAGAGGAACCGCCACTGTTTGCCACACACGAACAAACATGAAGATTCTCTTAAGATCAATTTTTGATGTAGCCTGATATACAACTAGATTCTTTGGCTCTTTTACTTTGGTGAAACTAACATCAACCACTTTTGAAAGTGTTGTACCTACTCTCTTTATTAAAGTTTTGTAAGAAGCCAATTATAATCTTTAGGACAAACTATGTCTTTGTGAGTTAAGAATTAGTGCAGACGAATACAGATTGAAAATTCAGTGTGTACGATGATAATGATAATGATGATGGTAATGATGATAATATTTAGTGTGTATGATGTTGATGATAATGATGATAATTATTCAGTGTGTACGACGACGATGATGATGATATGCAATTATTTTGTTTGTTCCAGGAGTTACTGTAAACTGTCTACACCCAGGAATGATTGATTCTGGAATCTGGAGAAATGTTCCCTTCCCACTTAATCTTCCATTACAACTGTTAATCGATTTTTTTAAGGTAAGTTTGTTTCCATTGGAGTTATTTTAATTGTCTGTAATAATCTCTTTCTACACCCAGGAAATGATTTTAGATTCTGGAATTTATTTCTGTTTAATTAATAGTTCAGAAATTTGTTCCCTTTTGTATACCCATCTAAATCTTCCATTACAACTTGTTAATTCATGCATATGTATTTTTTTGCTGGTTGAAGGTAAGCTATGAGGGGCCTATTCCAGAAAAGTTTACAAGTAACTTTGCTTGTAACTAATACAAGTCACAAGAATTGTTTCATAATATCTTCTTGTAAGCTATTGGGGGGGGGGGACATATTTGAATACTTTACACTAGTACGTTGGTAAGATTATTATACAAGGCGGGATTTTGAATTGATATTGTCCCACTCTTCAATCACTATAGAAGTGACATCTGTTAGTAAGAGTTGAGACCAGGGTAAAGGTGGATCAGGACATAGAATTTTACCTTCATTCTTATTTATTTACGAACTTGTTTATATTCAGTAAGTTCCACTGTGGTTAGTCCTTCAACCTTCCACTTTGGCGATCTGAGCTGGATCCCTGCCTGAATCAGGATAGAATTTGTGGAGGCCAAGCAGGTGCTGAGGGGGTTTTCTTGGGTATCTCCTGAGTGGCCTCACAATTGTCATAATTTCACCAAAACTCCACATCACCCTTCACTCTGCAAGTTCCCAGGCCGGATACCTAGAAGAAATAAAAAGTGGTGAACACAGTTGTGTTTAACATAGGCAATCGTTATTTCAATTCAATTTAATTCAATTTAGGGCATTTCAAAACCTAAGTGGGTTTTAGCCTCATTCACGATATATCGCCAATTGTTATTTACATGGAGTAAATTTATAACCTGGGGTTATCTGATGGAACTCTTTTTTTCCCCATCTTACAGTCTATTTCCATTGGGCTATATGAAACTCTCATGGTTTTGGTCGAAAGACAAGCACAATTTGTCTTCTTTTGAAGAATGCAGAAGATCCGAAATTTTCAGATATACCATGGCTAATTTGATTTAAATATGACGTTTTAATGAAAGATGACACATTTTGAATATATTTTAACTAATGATTTATTAAATTTGTTATAGGGTGGCATAGAAGGCCAGCGCTATACAGACTAGCTACTGAGGCTGACTAGAAAACCTATATTACATTTTGTGATTAAATGCACGGTTAATTAGAAAATTAAGTTTGAAGTTTCAACAGTCTGGCAGCATCGTTGCTAACCAGGGTTGCCAACCCTCCCATATTTCCCGGGATCTCCTGTATTTATCCCTAATTTTTAACAGTTTCCCAGCTCCCGTATTATTCTTTTCCTTGAATATTTTTCTCCCTTATTTTTGCATAATGTAAACATTTTTATTCTAAACATTTGATTTTGCCATAAATGATGATTGTTTATATGATGAATTTTGTTGTTCAAGACAGACATTAAAATGTGCAGTCTTGAAGGAAATGCTTGCCAGAAATGGGTTTTAAAGTTTGCCCATCTGAAATCAAACTGTGTTAATGTTATCAATTTAGAAAAACTAGCTAGTTTTGTTCTAAGCATACAAGTACTAATACTCATACAAAGAGGGTGTTTCATCTCATGAACAATAATTGGACAGATGCTCGAAACAAGAGCACGACACATTTAATCAAATCAGAGCTGAAAGCTGCAGTCAACTTTAACTATTACGTGCGACAAAATCTGTCTCAAAATACTCTTAATTTAAGTCTAGCTACCGAAGTGTAGAATAAAGATATTTTTAGTAACTGAACCGAATAATTTGTCTATTTTCTATGTGAAATTTTGTTTCCCGTATTTTCTTCAAAAAAGTTGGGAACCCTATTGCTAACCCACTGCTCATTCTTCTCGTAAAACAGATGTAAGAAGTCAACGAACTCAGGTCTGTCTCCTAGGTGAACTACTTCCACCTCTCTCTCTGGTTCTGACGTTGTAATCTGCTCGCATCGTTCAGTGGCTTGAAATTAGTGGTTTTTTAATTAAATTTACACGAAAACCATCTATGCTATTGAAATACTCCAGAGGGATAAATGATTCCTTATTAGATTTTCTATTGATATGGACAAAAATCACGATCCTACTTGCAATAGTTACCGAATAAGAGGGTGTTAAACATTTTTTTTTCTGAGAAAATTATAGACTTTTCATCAATATGGTATTACACTTTTCTGTTATATTCAACATGAGATATTCGCTCTGCAAACTTGCAGGGTTATTTCATTTCCACTCTGTAAAAACAACTTTATTAACTTTCCTTTATTAATTGAAAAATTATGGTATTTTACTATGGTTAATGACTAGTTTCTACTTAATTTTCCCAGTCTTTAAATTTTTAGTGGGGTCCTGCACTTGTTTCCAGTTTTTTCTTGTTTTTGTCATTGTGGGACTACATTCTTGGTCGGTAGTGTTGTGTCAACAAGAATGTGCGTTCTGAAATTTAATTCTGTGTTGAAGATGTGTTAGTCATTGACATAATATCAATCAACACAGGAAAGTTAAAAAGTTATTTATTTAACAAATTATTAGTGATATAAGTGTTTAAAAGTGTGTAATCAGGATGTATATTTTTTAATTAGTTTATTAATTAATGTGAACTTGGAATATGCTTACACATTAAATAAAACTCTTCTATTATTATTATTATTATTATTATTATTATTATTATTATTATTATTATTATTATTATTATTATTATTATTTAAGAATAAGTTTTATGTAATATTCTTATTGAATTTGGTATTCCCAAGAAACTAGTTCAATTAATTAAAATGTGTCTCAGTGAAACTTACAGCAGAGTCCGTATAGGCCAGGTTTCTATCTGATGCTTTTCCAATTCACTGGGGGTTAAAGCAGGGAGATGCACTATCACCTTTACTTTTTAACTTTGCTCTAGAGTATGCCATTAGGAAAGTCCAGGATAACAGAGAGGGTTTGGAATTGAACGGGTTACATCAGCTGCTTGTCTATGCGGATGACGTGAATATGTTAGGAGAAAATCCACAAGCGATTAGGGAAAAACACGGGAATTTTATTGGAAGCAAGTAAAGAGATAGGTTTGGAAGCAAATCCCGAAAAGACAAAGTATATGATTATGTCTCGTAACCAGAATAGTGTACGAAATGGAAATATAAAAAAATTGGAGATTTATCCTTCGAAGAGATGGAAAAATTCAAATATCTTGGAGCAACAGTAACAAATATAAATGAAACTCGAGAGGAAATTAAACGCAGAATAAATATGGGAAGTGCCTGTTATTATTCGGTTGAGAAGCTTTTGTCATTCTGCTGTCAAAAAATGTTAAAGATAGAATTTATAAAACAGTTATATTACTGGTTGTTCTGTACGCTTGTAAAACTTTGACTCTCACTTTGAAAGAGGAACAGAGATTAAGGGTGTTTGAGAATAAGGTTCTTAGGAAAATATTTGGGGCTAAGAGGGATAAAGTTACAGGAGAATGGAGAAAGTTACACAACGCAGAACTGCACACATTGTATTCTTGACCTCACATAATTAGGAACATTAAATCCAGACGTTTGAGATGGGCAGGGCATGTAGCATGTTTGGGCGAATCCAGAAATGCATATAGAGTATTAGTTGGGAGACCAGAGGGAAAAAGACCTTTGGGAAGGCCGAGATGTAGATGAGAGGATAATATTAAAATGGATTTGAGGGAGGTGGTATGTGATGATAGAGACTGGATTAATCTTGCACAGGATAGGGACCGATGGCGGGCTTATGTGAGGGCAGCAATGAACCTGCGGGTTCCTTAAAAGCTATTTGTAAGTAAAGTAATTTAATAATAAGTGTAGTGTATAGTATATTATTATTTTGCTTTTAAATAATAATAATAATAATAATAATAATAATTATTATTATTATTATTATTATTATTATTATTATTATTTTTATACTAATAATGTGCTGGTCAACAGCCAGGGGATGATGATGATGATGATGATGATGATGATGATGATGATGATGATGATGATGATAAAATATTTGTTGTTTTATGTGCTTTGAAATTGTATATCAAAAATTAAAATGCGTTTTATTTTTTACTAGACTCCAGAACAAGGTGCTCAAACTACAATACTTCTTGCCGTATCTGAAGAACTTGAAGGTGTAACTGGGAAATATTACTTGGACTGCAAGGTACGAACTACATTTACTTTGTTTATGCAATCTTCATTTCAAATGACAGAGTCTGGCGCTGTGAATTATTTTATAATTAGCTTTGCAGTCTACTTAAAAAATACATTTTAGAATGATATAAGTCAAGTTTTGAGAATATTCTTTAATATTTTGTTTACCACTTTGCTATCATATACATACTAGGTTCAAAAAGTTCCCGGAATTTGCTAGCATCATAGAAACAACGTACCTTAAACACTATTCTACAGCATTTCCTTCAAAATAGTTGCCTTCCGCAACAACACACTTTTGCCAACGCGTGTAGAGTTCCTGGAAGCAGGCCTGGAAGCCATTTTGTGAAACCCGTCTTAGTGCTCTCGTCGCGTTTGCGATAACCTCTTCAGCATTGAATATCCGTCCTTTCAGATGACTTTTCAGACGGGGAAACAGAAAGTAATCAGGTGGTGAGAGATCAGGAGAGTATGGTGGGTGATCCAAAGCAGTTATGTTGTGCCTGGCAAGAAAATTCTTTACAATAATTGCGCGATGAGCAGGTGCATTGTCATGCATAAGGAACCAGTTGTTTTCTACCCACTTTTCTGGACGTTTCCTTCTCACTGCGTCCCAGAGGCGACGGAGGGTTTCTACATACAATTCTTTCGTTACAGTACGACCTTCTGGAATGAACTCATGGTGCATGAGACCCTGAGAGTCGAAGAAAACTTCCAACATAACTTTGCTTTAAGTGAGCTTAAATGCGATAGGCTCATGTTAGTAGATTTACTGGCATGAAAAAGAACTCCTGCGGACAAAATTCCGGCACATCCGGCGATGCTGATATAACCTCTGCAGTTGCGAGCGTCGTTAAATAAAACATAACATTTAAAATAACTTTGCCTTTGGAAGTGTGCCTAGGAAATTTTTGCTTCCGAGGAGATGTTTTCGATTTCCACTCAGATGACTGTCGTTTAGGGACTGGGTCGTACAAGTAGCACCAGTTTCATTTTGTTTAAGAAATCACCATCTTCATCAGCCATACTGATCATGTCCCCAGCAAAACACAGAACTTGATGTTTGTACTTTGCTCTGTGGACATAATTACAAAATGCGACGAACAAACGAAACACTATGATAAACAATTGCCTACAACTCAAAACCAATAATTGCCATTATCAACAAACTTTAAGGAAATGACATCATGAATGTTACCAACAAAACAAATGTATAATATCCCTTGTTATATATTAATACGAAAAATGGTAGTAAAATTCCGGGAACTTTTTGAACCTAGTAGTATTAGTTCTGATCCTTAATTTGACGAAGTTATGGAAGCAACAGTTTCTTTCTTCCTAGCATCTTTAGTTATCATCGTCAAAAGTGAAGTAACCTTTCATAGTTACATAAATAATAATTTTCCATTTATCCAATAGGAATTCTTTTTGAGCAATCGCGTAAAGGATCCTGCTAAAGGTAAGAAGCTTTGGGAACTGAGTGAAAACTTCGTTGGATTGGAGCCAACTGACCCACACATCTGAACAATGATTTAGTGTTCATTCAGAAAGACTGGGACATCATAGTTTTGTTTTATTTTAAAAGTTACACTTTCAAGAACTTTATACTTGATAATTTGCTGTTATGCATAAGATAATTTTGTGGATGGGTTTTTATTTCCCAAAACATGTATTGAAGTGATATTTTAAAAATATTTTAAATTTCGTATCAACAGTTCCATAGTTTCAAATTACAGCTAAGTTGTTGAGACTTTCTAAATCAACATTATGGTACTATTATATCATTTTAGTCTTACGTATAATTTCAGTGATCAATACGTATGTACGTGAAGAGGCACAGAAACTTTCAGAAAACGAAGGATTTTTCACTATTAGGTTTTCAGTAGCAAAAACAGTCAGAGATAAACAAAAATTATATTGCAGTTTCATAGCAGTTTCAACAACATAAATAACTTATAAGAAAAGCATTTCTTTTTATGAGTTTTCTATAAAATATATTTCATCAGTCTATGGTAAAAAAGTAATATGCAAGTACAAATTTAAGTGGGTACCGGTACCATAAGCATAGAATTCTTCAAATTCAATTGCCATCTTTAATTTTTTTTAGAGGTTGTAAAAAAACATATTATTCTACAACGTACGTAGATTATAATTTCAACATTTAAGACTTACAGTTTGCGTGCAATAAATTTTTGAACCTATATAAAGTTATGTGGATATTAGTGATAGCAATTTTCTTAATTTCTAAAATATGGCCATGATTATAGTCTACATCTTATTCTACTGTGTATAGAATCAGTGTGCCAAATTTTAGTCCTCTAGTTTTAATGGTTCATGAGTTATAAAAAGTTACGTACGGTACTTAAAAAAACAGCTTTCGGAAAATTGCATTTGAAGTAAATTTTTCATGAATTTAAATACTATTATAGTCGCAATCATGCCATGGTATGAAAGAAAAATTTCACAATCTCGAGCGGGAATCGAACCTGCGACTTCCTGTTCTCCGGTCAGGCACTCTACCACTGAGCTATCGAGTTCGTTAAATTCATTAATATGTCACATCAACGGACGTATACACGTCATCCAACATCATATGATGAAGATTAAATTTTTCAGTTCTGACTAATCTGAAATCTATCAATACATTCCAACAACATAATTGAATGTATATATAAATGATATACCGGTATCGATTAATTCAGAAAATGTAAGAGAATTTTTTAACAAACACTCGAATTTA